>OX453247.1:8937666-9376111 GCA_949709985.1 Luffia ferchaultella | reverse complement strand
CTGCGAATCGAACCCGCGAACCTCGGCTCCGCAGTTAGGGTCTATACACAGAAAAAAATTTTGGTTATAAGTAACAAAAAATTTTATTACTAGTTACCTAAAAATAGTAACAACTACTACTGCTATAAGTAATCAAACTCAGTTGTACCAGCTTACCAACCAGTAGCTTGCATTTGAACTAACTTTGTTTTAAAATTATCAAAGTTTAGTATTTTCATGGTAACACAAATAGTTTTGTTTTATACTTTTTTTCAGTGTAACCACTCGGCCAACCGGTCACTCTAATATTAAACATACTTTCGAACTTTCATGTAGAGTGCCAATAGTCTGCGAGTAAAATGACTGTAACAGACGGACAGATTGCCATTTGGCTACGGGACCCCAAAAAATTGCCGCAGAGACAACTTCCATTTAGTTTTGTTATATACTTTTTTCAGTGTAACCACTCGGCCAACCGGTCAGTCTAATATTAAACATACTTTCGAACTTTCATGTAGAGTGCCAATAGTCTGCGAGTAAAATGACTGTAACAGACGGACAGATTGCCATTTGGCTACGGGACCCCAAAAAATTGCCGCAGAGACAACTTCCATTTAGTTTTGTTATATACTTTTTTCAGTGTAACCACTCGGCCAACCGGTCACTCTAATATTAAACATACTTTCGAACTTTCATGTAGAGTGCCAATAGTCTGCGAGTAAAATGACTGTAACAGACGGACAGATTGCCATTTGGCTACGGGACCCCAAAAAATTGCCGCAGAGACAACTTCCATTTAGTTTTGTTATATACTTTTTTCAGTGTAACCACTCGGCCAACCGGTCAGTCTAATATTAAACATACTTTCGAACTTTCATGTAGAGTGCCAATAGTCTGCGAGTAAAATGACTGTAACAGACGGACAGATTGCCATTTGGCTACGGGACCCCAAAAAATTGCCGCAGAGACAACTTCCATTTAGTTTTGTTATATACTTTTTTCAGTGTAACCACTCGGCCGACCGGTCAGTCTAATATTAAACATACTTTCGAACTTTCATGTAGAGTGCCAATAGTTGCGAGTAAAATGACTGTAACAGACGGACAGATTGCCATTTGGCTACGGGACCCCAAAAAAGTGCCGCAGAGACAACTTCCATACAAAGCACGATTGGAAGTTTACCAATTAAATTTTCTGTATCTTCGAGACAATTAAAGTTATATTTTATTGTCAAACATATGAAATTAAATTCGCAATTTCGTATAAGTCCACTGAAACCTAATATATGTATACACGTAATATCTCTTCTTTCATGTTTGACCTATTTTTGCTTTCATAATATTTGCTCAGCTCTCACATTTTCACATACCAACGGTGTGGGGAATATCTCAGGAGAAGGTAGTTTTCGAGTTATAGCGTTATTTCGTATTCCCTTTTGTTCTAATAAGCGATGTTCGCGCATGCGCTGTGATCTAAATAATGTAGGATTTTGAGCAGGTACAGATTTTTTCGCGTCGGTTGTTTTATGGCTTACGAAAATATTGAACTTTTAACTTGCAAAGTTCGTATGTATTGGGAAAGTTGCCTATTTCAGAACTTCTAATTGATTTTTCAGCCACTTCCTCTTAATCTACGAAGTTGAAATATTACAAACATATAAATTTCCCATCAAAATGCAATATTCTGGGGACCAGGTTCTGTTGATGCAACCAGAATCGTTTCCTCACTACGAAACACTTCGACGTTTAATCGAACTGAGCTGAAATTTCAGATATGTGTAATTTAGAAGACTACCAAGAAATATGGTACTATTGAGCTGATCTGATAATTGAGCTTCAAAGCGAATAATAAACTCTTTTAATGCTGCTAGTAAACTTACCGAGTTTGAGCTTATTCTGATGATGAAGCTGGAACGTCGTTAACAGGATCCATCAACAGCAGTAGTAAACTTACCGAATTTGGGCTCATTAGATTTGTCCTCACGAAAACTTTTCTGACGCTGCTGCTGCTGACGATGCTGACGAGAGTCTGATGATACAATTTGAAGGTGGAACCCATCATTGGCTACTACAATAGTAATTTCACCGAGTTCGGGTTCATAAGATTTTTCTTCACGAGCGCTTTTTATAGCGCATGGTGACCAAGGTTTGATGGTGAAGCTCGCAGGTGGATAACACATTTCGATGACTTCAACAGAAATGAAGCCTAAAGCTTTTAAAATATATATTTACATTACATATGTTAATAGCTATACTTTTGAGCTTTAAGCACACAATTATTTTTACTTTCTAGTTCAATGTTATTAAATAGTCTGTTTTTAATTTTGGATTCATGAAAATAACCTTTAAACACATTTACTTGAGACCAGATGGTCAAAAACTGGGCTGTAGCTTTCTTCATCTCATTTTAATAGAAGTTCATAAAATTAGAGGACAAACAAAATAGTCATTACTGAGTATGTTAACAAATCAGTTTTTCATAAAGAATAATTCCAACAAATGGAACGTTTGTACTGTAAGTCGACTTTCCGAGTTTTGTGCCAACGGCCGCTTCGACGCGAAAAACGGTACCTAAAGCTACGAGAATCGATATTGTTTGACATAGATAGCTCAGGCTTAGTCAGCTGAAAGTTTTACAGTTTTCATTTTCATGTATCATCTGAGTTCACTCGTAAAAGCACTTTAACATTTTGGTTTAAGTAGTTACTAAAGAACTTCAATTGTTTTCGACGCTCTTGCTTTATGTTTTCGAGAATTGCATCGTTTGACAGAAAAGTTCACGACACCACTACTGAATTACAGAAAACAAAAAGCTGATCAAGTAGTGTCAGCTCATAGATTCTGCGTATTATATTTCAAGCTTTTTCATTGTAGATTGAGGAAATTTGTATCAAATTAAAAAAACATAATATTTATGTCGTGTCTACACGGCCGTAATGCTTTTCATGTAACGATGTCCATAGATGGTGAGAGTTGGCGCTGATTTTGCAGTTGTTGTTTAGTTTTAGTCTCGTTGCGTGATAAACGATCGACATGACAGAAGCTCTGCTTTGTTTTCTTCAAATCAAATATCTTTATTTCATAGTTACGTAACATAACCTTGAAATACGTCGTAAGAGTGAATTTATTACAATTTATTATTTTGTGGAAAAACGTCATCACAAAGGTGCTGGTTCCTCTCAGAGGAATAAGCAAGAAAGCGAGGGACGCTTTTTTTTTAACAGCGTTATAAACAGTTTTTTTTTTTACAAAAAATGCTTAAAATTAAAGTTATTGAAACAAACCGATAGGCGAGCGATTTATACCCATGGATTTTTATCATCTAAGTAGTCCGTGAGCAGTCTTGCCTGTAGTCTTGCCTGTAGTATAGGCTAACGTACAGACTGCAATGTTTGAAAATAGAAATTGTCAATCTATGAACTGATGATTATTTTCTTAAACTCACGCCATGTAGCATAAAACTTCAAAAGTCTCATCGTTATCTAAAGTTAGACATTGGAATTCGATGATTAATTTATTATCAATAAGCTTCAGTCTGCAATTCCATCTATACCTAACTAGCAAAGTAATCCTGTAACGAATACGACATATATATATGTTTATCGAGACTAATAAAATCCTTTTAAACGCATGCGTTTAGACTTTCTTACTTATAACAGCAAATTACAATCTTTAATACATTCGTTTTTATTCCATTCCATACCATCAAACCTTTTTTATACCCCACTGCAGGGGCTTAGGCCTCCACTCAAGATAAGGGGGCTTGGAGCTTAAATCCACCACGCTGCTCCAATGCGGGGTGGCGGATTGTAACGACCGCCATCTATGGACTGCAACCGGGACCGCCTGCTTAACGTGCTCTCCGAGGCACAGAGTCAGTGATAGTTGATGTACTTAAGTCAGAAAAGACTCATTGGTACACGTCCGGATTCGAACAACGGCCACATGGCCTTATAGGTTCGTTTCTATTATCTAAGTCTTATAGTTCACTACAAGATTAACTTATAAAGCATATTGACATAAGGCACAGGACATAGTGTCTTATAAGTTCATTTCGCCTTGAGGAAAATTCTGATTTAAAAGAAATAAATTTAATAACATAGATTTAATATATATTTAATTTAATACATAAATTTAATAATTCATAACAATAGTACACGAAGCCAACGCAAAACATTCTGAATTAATTGGGTATAAAGTATATTTAAAACTAAAAATCTTAAGTTAAATCTTAAATCCTAAAAAATACTAGCACGTCATAAACAAAGACTGTTTGATAAATTATAGAAGCGATTGAAGTCTTTCAATGGTATTACAAGCATATTCCAAAACTTTATAACATTCTTATAAGTTTATTACAAAATCGTTACAAAAACCAAAATCCACTAACCCACATTCGAGCAGCGTGGTGGATTAAGCTCCAAGCCCCATCATCCCGAGAGGAGGCCTAAGGCCCTGCAGTGGGGCGTTAATGGGCTAATGCTCTGGTATGTTCACAAAACATAATACTTTTGTAAGTGCGACCAAATACAGTTTTGTTACAATCTCTCAAAAGTGTAAAGAAAAGTAGTCTTTAAAAAGTTATTTGAATCGATTTTGCTGATTGAACGTGGCGTAGGTCATAATAGTGTAGTTTTGGTGTCATAATTACTGATCCATCGCTTTCTTCAGAACATTTTTATGTTAATATTTAACGAGTCAGTAACAAAATACTGTCAAATAAAATGTCACAAAATGCTCGAGCTGTTTGCCAACAATATGTCTTATATAATAGTTTCTTTTAATAATAATGCTTTCACAGTGGGATTCGTGAGACGATAAAAGAACTTAAAGCAAATTAATAAAAACTATAAACACAAGTCATCGTACATGCATATTCATGTCAAAACAAACAAACAGCTTATCTATAGAAAAACGACCACCACCCATAAGGTAGAGCAAAGGTAGACTAAAGAGGTCATGAGTCGGTAAAGTCATGCCGTATACAGAGTTGTATCAGTTACAGTTTCTTTTATTAAAGTTTTTTATACATTTTTATATTAGCTTACCGATATGGTGTCATTAAATGCGGTTATACAACTTTTTCTGTGAACATGTTCGAAAAGTCTAAAAGTCACAAAAAAAAAACGAAACTATATTTTTCAAGTAACATTTAAGTGTGGTGAATTATTTTTCAAAATTTATTAGAGTAAATCGTAAAATATCGTCTTGTGGACTTTCTTGCCTCGGCGGTTATCGGTTTTGCGATCAGTATGGCCTGCCCATTTGTATTTGAATATGCTAATTATGTGAGTTATATCCGTCGCTCCAGTTCTTCGGATTTGTACATTGCGAATCCTATCCCGCAGAGAAACTCCAAGCATAGGGCTTCCCATAGTATGTTGGTCAACTCTGAGCTTCTTGACAAAGTTAACACAGTGATCATGTCTCATTTCCGTAAGTGATCATGGCATCACGGACTGCTCTTTGGTTTTTAGGTGCTGAGGTGTATCGGTCTGAAAGACCTTGCTTAGCCTCCCGAATGCTGTTCAACCGAGTTAGATTCTTCGTTGGAATTCTTTATTGAAGTAGGACCTATCAAAATTCGTCGACATCTTTCATCGTAGAGTCCCCAAACCAAAGGTTGATGGTATTGACTTTGGGGTTTTTTAACCTTCATGTCGTGTCCTTTCTAATTTACAAGCCTCGAAACAATTTCCAAAGCTGTGGTAAGAGTTTCAGGAAAATCACATATCCTTGTCTCACACACCTCTGCGAAAATAACGATTGTAAAGCGCGAATGGGCTGGCGGAGAAAGCTACCATACTGAAATTATAAAGAACCAGCAAGTTTGAATATTATTGATTTTTTTTGCTTCCTTGTATCGAAAATATATTTACCACAGTTATGCATTACAATAACACAACTCCGTATGCGTGAGCGAGAACTGTGATGAAAATAATTTTCGATTCCAACTATGCGTTTCTAATATCTCTATTGTAGTTTGTATTCTTTTGAAATATCAAAAAATCGCATCTAGATAAAAAAATTAAGTTTTACAATGCTAGAGAAAGTGTTTTAAAGTATATATTTCAGTCGCCTTACATTTTTAAGCTATATACGTATACTAAATGAAAATTGTTCACTTTTACGAGGTCTATTGAAAAATCCGACTTTCAATGTCGGCTTCAAATACTAAAATAAAACGCCACTTTTAATCTTAGCCATTTAGACGTTTCATATGTGCCAGGCATCCCATAATGGCTCACACATTTGTTTTTTTAATTAATATTTAATAATTTCGAGTTAGAACGGTACCTAAATAAAACCATTGGTTGCTAAATTGCGCATGCGCATCTTCTCTCGTTATTTAGTTTAACGCAAAACAGCGCTATGTAGAAATATTATAGTCGAAATCACACTTAAAATAGTTTTACGTAAATTTTTCATTCATACTTAAAGTTTTATTTTTTATTTTTAGTGTTTATTCGTCGATTCTTCATGATTTGTAGTAAACATAATATATTATTTCATCAGTGTAGTATCGAAAACGAACGCTTAAAAACCTTTCGAGTTCAAGACGTAATAGATTACGTCTTGAACTCTCGAAATCTTTCATCTTAGAAGATGAAATTGAGAATTGGGCCTTAAAATAGATTTTCACTTAAAAACCACCATCAATCATATTTTGATTATTGGTTTGTCCTCATCTGCATTAATTACTATATATGATATTCAAATTAGATTTATATTAGAGCAAGTTTTATTCCTTGCTTAATTAAGTAGGTACCTACTGAACTAAAAAAAATAAAAATTTCATGGTGCATTCTACATTACTCAAACAAAATTTAACACGATATAGCTCTGGTTTTTTTTTAATTTTCTATGCAATGGTATTTTTAAATTTTCTTTTGTAATATTAATTTGTTATGATAAAATATACAACTGCATATAAAATATGGAATTTCGGCTATATTTTTCATTATTAATATACACTTCTTATACCTATTCAAGGATCATAAATTCATGAGATATGTTTAATTGTAAATACGAACATTTTCTACCAACAGTGCCATAGAGTAAATTAATTTGACAGCAGCGTTTGGTTTTAATAGAGTCATAAATGTCACTTCACAGTATCGAAGTGACATTACGCAATTTTGCGAAGTTGAAGACCGGCGTGCGGGGATATCGCGGGGGTGCAGACCGGAACGCGGGGACCTTGCGCACTGAAATTCGGACTAAAACTCGCCATCTTACACAATCAGCTAGTGGTTAGACGGTAAACGCAGAAGAGGGATTCCAGTTAATTTGTACTTTTATGTATGTGTTATGACATTTAGTGTAATTGCTTCATAAGAACGTATCAATATGTCACGTTCATGCGTTTTTTTGGCATTTTTCCTAGATAGTGTTATATCGCTACTCTGGATAAAAAATGAATTTATGTGTAGAATACGGCGGAGCGTCACATCTCTGGGGATCCGGTGGACCCGGACGACGAGGTTGGTCTAGAAAACGTACGTCGGCGCCGCAGATGTCAGCACCGCACGGCTCCATGCCTAGAGTCGCACTCGTCCTTCGATCGCGTCGCAGTTGGCCTGTCGCGCCGCAGTCTTATCGCAGGTATGAATTATATTCAATTTACACTGATGCAAACATGAGATTTATGAAATAGAGAGAGAGAAAAAAAAAACAGAATTATGACATATTTATTGAACTTCACAATGAAAATTACTTTGATCGATGATCTATTTGAATATAGAAACAAGTAAATAGATAAAGCAAATTGTAATCAAAGATTTATTTTATTTTTGAGGATAAGATACTTTGCATTCATAGAATTTCCTAAAGTCACTTGTCCGAGCCGGGAAGCCAATCAATTCACATTGAAAAATTTTCTGTGTTTTAACGACACTTCTCAACAGGGTTAATGATAGGGAGAAAATATCTTTGATAAATTTGCTTCAACAATCAAAAGTAAACCCATAAAGTCCAGCATTATTTAGTCAAAATGAATACTAAGTACATTTTTTTAACGTGGTCTGTTCACCATAGAGATAGGGAAGCTTCTCGCCCGCGTTCTCACTAGTAAGACATTTACTGTACGGATCGCAGCGTCCCATTTAGCGGGGGTGTGAGACGTGTTTATGCATTTACACATGAAAAGTAACACCACTCAACGTAGTTTTTTTGTTTTTGGACGTGTTTTTATAACATTTAACTGCATATTTCGGCGTTTTCGTGATGAAATACTTGCCAACGGACATTTGCCAACAACGACCGATGGTGGCATACAGTACTAGCTGGGTTTATGAACGGTCCTCCTATCGACAGCGTGCTGTCGTTCTAGTGGGAAGCGCGGAGGATGCGTTTCCCTACTTCTATGGTGATCACAATCGCTCTGCATTCAGTGGATATTTGAAGGTGATTTAAAGTTTGTTTTGTATGCCATACACATATTTGCACATAAACGAGATTTTCTGCATCGTGTTTCCGCTGACCAGGGAAATTACCTCAAAAGTGAATGTCTAAAATTAGAAAGCTCTATAGCACAGTTATATTTATGTAGGCATTTAATAACTCGGCAATGTGACATTGAAACAAAGGAGTAAATATATCGATACGGCATACGGCGGTTGGCGTCGAGTCGATTACATTTGTTAAGTGATTTATGCGAAGAATTATCTAAATAATATGACCACGATGTTCTTCTTAACTTCTGTACTACGATACTTCCAATACGATGTTCCAGGAAACATTCCTAAGCCACTAATCTGATCGGAACTAAAGTAAATAAGTGTGGTATTATCACTATCACGAACTTACTTTAAGAAAAGAATATTTTTTTTTTTAGAAAATCTCTTGAACCTAAAAACAAACATCCAAATAATTTTGGTTTTTTCATGAAAGCTTCCACGAAAATAACAGTCTATAGTTTCTTCAGTTCGGCATTCACTGGCAAAAACGATTGGATTTTTTCGTCTTCAAAACATTTTCGATAGTTTTTTTCATAAAAGTACAAATTGACAATTGACTTCTGCGTTTACCGTCTAACCGTCTAACCACTCATATTCTAGCTATCTGGTGCAAGATGGCGAATTTTAGTCCGAGTTTCAGTGCGCGAGGCCCCCGCGCGTCGTTCTTCAACCCCGCGAAATTGCGTAATTCGTAACACGTTACTTCGATACCGGGAAGTGACGTTTATGACTCTATTAACCCTCATTAAAACCAAACGCTGCTGTCAAATTAATTTACTCTATGGCTTTTCTGTAATCACGTGATTACAGTACCGCGTGTGAAGCATTCGAACGTCTTTCTATAGTCATACTATGATTTCTGCCAGTCTGTCAGAGCCTCCTATAGGTCCTAAACTAAATCTACGTATTATATAAAAAAATTCGCCTGAATGTATACGAAAAAAATTGACATTTGTTTCAAAAAAATTATTAATCACTTGAAAAAAACTGAGAAAAGAATATTCATAGGAGCATATTCTGAAATAAAAAATAAACCACAACTCTAAAGTTAACGTCGGACGCGATACTTGGAAGGGTGGCCGTCTGAGAACACCGTGTGAATTTGGCTTCGTTTAACCGATTTGAAGTTTTTCTTTCATTGTAAGACATTGTATTATGCAACTACTGAAGCTCTGTTATTTAATACTTATAAGTATGTCCATGTGAATACATCAGTTCTCGACTAAAGTCAAACAAATTCGGACACAGCCAACACTTGTGAGTGAGTGAACGCCTTTCCTATTAGTGTAACTAGAGGAGGTGATACATATATTGTCAAAAGCTCGAATTCTCATACAGTTCATAATATAGATTGATATAGATACCTCACGCTTCATGATATAGACTCTATATCGAGAGGCGGGAGCTAAGTTACTTATAGTTTATACATAAAAATATCATTAGCCACATAAAGATTTCCATTTTGCTTATTTCGATCATGTTGCATTAATAAGTTTAGCAGGAAAATCGTAATAGCTTATTGCTTCATAATAAATTTTCCTTTATGCATTGTTTAAAAACTAGGAAGGAATAGGTCTAACATTGCTTAATTTACTAACTAAAATTTTGGCGTATTTAAACATACATTTGACAGTTTTTCAATTATCGCAGTATGTATTATACATATATGATATATGTATATATTGAGTATGTTTGTGAATGTGACGACCGCTTAGCTTAGTGGACAGCGACCCTGCCTGCGAAGCTGGAGGTCCCGGGTTCGAATCCCAGGTCGGGTCAGTATTTATATGATGAATATTAATACTGGCACCGGGTCTTGGTTGTTATATGTATGTGGTGTCTTCGCTTGGTACCCAAAATACAAGCTAATGCTTAGTTTGGGACCTAGACGTTGTTGTGATTGTGTGTGTTATTATTATTATATTATTATTATTATCTAAAAGGCTTGTCGTTAACCGAAGACAAAGTAAAACTTTGATAATTTGTACTTTGGTAATAACGTATTTTGGAACAATACCAAAAGTAGCTTTTAGAGTCGGCTTTACTCTTGAAAAAAAAAACAAAGTTTATATAAAAACTCAATCTTGAAAGTATTCTTTCGACGATTTTTTTTTGTTCGTCAAAGTCGTCTAACAACTTCTGAATGATATTGAGAAAGTTCCTAACGATTATAAAATATTCTACTGTAGGACTCGAAAATATTATGTAGCTCGGAATATTGCAATAAATTCTCGATTTCGACATCGATTGAAACAAAAAAGTTTCTTCATGCGTTAAGACGGATCTTACTTCATTATTCAATTCTACAAATTAAGGGTAAATAGTCACTGAATACTAGTGACAGAAATATTTCCAAAGTGCTGTGCGTATGAAAGAAATAAGTGGATACCTACTAGTAGCATTCAATCAATTACTATGTCAAGACGTCACATCCAATTGGCCATGAAGCTTCCGCAAATTTTACCTTCCTTCAAAGAATATTCTAACATCTTTGTTCCTATGATCAAATAAAGGATGTCGATCTTAATACTTTTTATGTATTAAAGCTAAGACTTTTAGATTTCACTTATTCGAATTTCATTACAATTGTATTATTAAAAGTAAATAATGCTGAATTAGGGAAACTATAAACTTTAATAATAATGAAAAATCAATGTGAAGGCTTACAACTAAAGGTTGGAATTTTTGATAACTTTTGATGAAATTAAAGAGTACTTACAGAAGCTATTATAAAATTATTTTTTAATTTGAAAATTCCATGAAAGGACAGGGCATATTGATACGTATAATTTTCAATAATCAACCACTAAAAATATTTATCTGAAAACTTTAGGGAGGCAAGCTGTATATAAAAATAACTATTTTTTCAGGCTTTGAATGACCTTAATAAATCGTTTAGCGTCGTCGATTGTGTTTGAGGCTATTGCTGTCTGATTTTTATTTATGTTTTATTTTATTTTACTACCTTTGTCACACTTAAATAGTAATTTGTTTACTTACAATACATGCTTAGTTTATATTTGTGTGGATCTCCTGGAATGATTTTATCTGGCCAGACAAAATCTATTCCAAGCTTTCTTTCTGTCGTAGTATGTCTAAATCTTACTGCTTTATGTATAATCGAGGATATAATTTTAAACCGTTGCGTTAGTCTGGAAATACAAATCTCGTAGGATATTACATAAAACAAATTTTTGTTTGTATTTGTAAATAAAACATATTGTTTGTATTTGTAAATAAAACATATTGTAAAAGTTTAAAAAATCTGTTAAAGATTTTTGCATCTATATTGTAAGGGTTGTTACATTAAAAATAAACAATTAGGTATACAATACTGTTCTAAGTGTCTGTTACACGAAAATTATTTTAATAGTTAATAAATTTTCTATGCAAATTTTAAGAAAAATAAAATAACGGGATAATGTACACTTTGTGACCTTTATAAGGAATCATATCATGTTTAAAAAACATCTTCGCAAATAGTACATCACGTTAGAATAAATTTGATTGCCATAAAAAAGGTTATAGTAAATCAACCTTAAAAGACACACATATGCTGTCGAGGACTTTTGGTTAGAACTTTTAAAGGGGAACAACCCCACCATACATGATTTTTGCTTAACATCAACCGTTTACGCAGCGCACGCAACGGAAGCTCTCAAAAAGAATATTTTTTCCCGTTTTCGCAACATTTTAGTTGGTGCTCCGCTCCTATTGGTCGTAGCTGATATAGTAATAGCCTATAGCCTTCCTCGATGAATGGACAATCCAACACAAAAAGAATTTTTTTTCAATTCGAACCAGTAGTTCTTGAGATTAGCGCGTTCAAACAAACAAACTCGTCAGCTTTATAAAATTAGTATAAATACTTTTGTTTTTAATTAAGTTTTCAATTAGTTCACAGTCCCGCTTTTATTTTTCCTTTATAAATATATAATTGTAATGTAATCATGTTCTTGCGATATAGAACAAAATACGTCAATTTTTTAACAAGCAAACACACGTATTCACATATAATACATCGTATTATTAATAATTTACTTAGAATTACCCATTTCGTGTTATTAGTCAGGGTAATCCAACCCACGTTCTTCGTCAGCTAATAATCCTATTTATACGTTTTCGTGCCATAAGGCAAGTAGTGTTGGCGTAACTTTAAAGACGTGTGTGGAATGTAGCCCACGAAACTTAATACAGTTTACGGTAATAGAATATCTGAGATGTATCAAGACACCGTCAGAATGAATAGCTGTTATAATAATTATTAGCTCTATATCGTTTAAAATGAAGTTCTATCACATTTGCTGCGTTTTGTATGTTAGGGTGGATTGTCTGACGACATAAATACTTTTATAGTTAATTAAATAGATAAAGTATATTAGGTGTGAATTAAAAAAAAAATAACAGAAGATTAGGAGTTATACACCGAGTTGTATATTACAATGTAGTTAATTATTATCACTTCTTATCCATTAGAAATATAGTTATTTTTATTTTTTTTCAAACTAATTTAAGAACATCTATAATTTTTCCTTCGCTCACATTTTATTCAATAATAAGTGTTCGCGTCCTAGATCAGTTGTTGTTGAGATCGTTTACAAAAGCTCTTGGTAATCCCATGAGAAACAAGAAACAATCAAAGTGTGCCTGCGTTCGAGTCCCAACTACCGTGCAGGGTCGCTTTAATAGAATAAAACTTTGCGTGTCTGTAGTTGCCATAACTTAATTGGCAAGTCGTTGATGATTTTATGAACTACTATTAGGGTATCTGACTAATATTCAAAACATTATATTCATCAAGAAAATATAAAATTAGACTTTATACGATAACAAAAATAAAAACACTTGTATTCAGTTGAATTTCTTTAAATTGCTGTGCCCTGACACAATCCATATTGATGTTATAAATATAAATTTAATATCTTTGTATATAAAGTCGGATGCAATAATCTATTTCGTATTGAGTATTAAAAGTTTATCTCTATTTCTTGAAATAAGAAACTAAAAAGCTTTTACTGGCCTAACTTCACACTGTTCGACGACCGCTTAACCTAGTGGGCGGCGACCCTGCCTGCGAAGCTGGAGGTCCCAGGTTCGAATCCCAGGTCAGGTCAGTATTTATATGGTGAATATTGATACTGGTACCGGGTCTTGGTTGTTATATGTATGTGGTGTCTTCGCTTGGTACCCAAAATACAAGCTAATGCTTAGTTTGGGACTTAGGCGTTGTTGTGATTGTGTGTGTTATTATTATTATTATTATTACTGTGCTGTATTATCCTCTCGGTCTAACAGAACATTTTAAACATTCATGACTTTGTTACGATGTCATTTATTATTATTTTTTTTACAATATTTCAATTTTATTGTATTTAAAAAAAAAACTCTTTCATATAAAATATTATTTTAAAATATAGTCAACTACCTAATTATTCGTAAATCATGTTCGTCTATTTGCTTTGAGTGAAAATATTTTTATTATTATGTAATATAAAGCGCTCCATTTGACATATACCGTACTTAAAAGTCTAAGCAAGTATAAATTCAATTTAACCATTTTTAAATGTAAAATTCGATTTAGTTTCACTTCATATTTCACAAAACTAAAAAAAAGGCAGTTGAAGAATACATTAAATGTGAAAGTATTTGAGATGGACACCACAACTGGAGAGAAAGTTTTCTCCTTTCTTCTACAAAGTAATCTGAAAATGAAGGTTTTTATTAGTTACGTAGTTGCTGTAATGAAAAAACTTCATGTAATATTTTCACGTTAAATAAAAAAACTAATTTTTTTTTTCGTTGCTAGTGCTATGAGATTTTTCTTCGTGCTTAATTACAAGATTTTAAATCACCCAGAAGTACCTTATAAGTTTTAATTTATCAAGCAGGCGGTCGGTATCGAAATACGCTTTGAAAGTACTCTTTGAACTACGTTGTGTTAGACACTTGAATGTCTGAGTGCTGTGATGCCGTAGATTTCAATATTTGATATTGATTTTCACTTGATATCTCAAGCCGTGCCTGAAAAAGGGTCTTAATATATAATATAAAGGGTTCATTTTTTTATAGCTACTTACGAAACTCTAAAAATTTATATACAAAGAAAAAAATATATCTCAATCATTGTAAAAAAATACTGGACACTTAAAAACACGAAAGAGCCAGAGTTGCAAACTCTTCCAACAGGATACGGTTACACTTGATTGAAAAGTTCTAACATGTAAGAGCTCCGACTCTGGCCGTTAGGTTTTGTAAAAAAATAAAATGTTTTAAATATTCTGAATTATTGTTCTTAAATTTTTGCTGTTTTTTTACTATTAAATTTATTAATTATTATTATTATTATTATTATTAATACTATTTATTGGATTTGACTAATTGAAGTTAACTGATTTAAAAAAAAACCTTGGCACATAGGTGTAATTACAATGAAAATAAAGTATTATCGGGATATAGAACTGATCTGTTAATAGAAATGACAGGCAGTCGACGGGAACTTCTCAGCGGTGTACAGCAGCTATCTCGTGTTTGGACTCATATATTTCGTTTCGACAAGGACTTCAATCTGTGTTTTGAAGGTCATCGTGGAGGCCGTGGCTGCCGACATAGCGGAACCGGGAGCAAAGCCGGAACTGTTATTTGTTTCCTTTACTACTTCGCTTCCACTGTATTCATGGCTGCGGTTAAGCACCCAAACTGAAACTTATTTTGCATTTCATTCCACTAGTTTCCTACCAACGGCCCCATCTCATTTGAGCAGCGCGACTAAAAGGCCTACCCATATTGAATACAAATAAGCTACAGTACTTAGCACTGAAAACAAAAAGTTTTTTTTTTATCTAAAAATAAAAACCAACTTCAAGACTTTGTTTATATACAAAATGAAAATAAAAACTTGAAAATAGTATTTTTTATTGCTATAAAGAAAAAAAACTCTTTAGGACAATATACAAAATTAGTGATGTTTAAATATTTACAACATCTAAATGAATTATTTTTGGAGTCGTCGGTGCCAGCCAAGGCATCATAGAGTTTATTATTTATTTATTTAAAATTATTAATTTTAAATTACTATAGGTTCATAAATTTGCCTTGGCTGGATCTACTCCTAAAATAATTAATTAGATATTATAAATATTTGTTTACTATAAAGTAATTAAAAAACATTTTTCTAACATTTTAGTTTTACTATTTCTAAATTTGAGTTCTTTGCTTTGTTTGCTTTGCTCTACAGCTACCAATTAATTTTCGACACGATTTTTTTTTTCAAAGCTTGCCATAAATTTTATTTTACCTATAATTTAGTTTTACAAAAGGCATGGAACTATAGCGGTTAGAATGAAATGGGGTTGTGCTTCTTAGGAAATTTGACATCTGTCTGACTCTTGTACTTGTAGAAAGAAGGGAAGGTTGTCGTGTCCTCAGCTGCGCCTCGCCGACCAGTAGATGTTGCAGTAAAACAAAAATGAATTTACTAATAAAATAAATTTAATAAACTTTATACAAAAATTATTTACAATATTATATAACACAAGTCTGGACAAGGACTTGCGTACCTGAGTGCGGTGGTGTTTCTACTGGTAACAATTCATATTGTTGCTAGGTATTTTATACGTTTTGTTTTTTGTATTTTGGACAATCAGAAAACGTTTGGTGTCATCCGAAAGTCCAAAGTATTTGGGCCGTACGATGTCACGTGTACTGAGCTAGCATAAATATTGTTTTTCAATAAAAATAAATGACGGTGAAAAATGATCGGAAAATGTTGCGACATTGGGGACACTGATTTGAACTTTAGTATAAGCGGTCCAGGCTGACGCACAGAATTTTTTTTTGTAACAACTTTTCGGCAGTAACACGTACACCCGGATCTTCAAATTTTTTGAGTGTACCTATGCGGTAAAAATGTAGATATATGTTTTATTTTAATTTTATTTATTAGGAAAATGTAATAGTTACAAACATATATGAATTACAATATAACTAATATAAAAAATACATATTGGTAATTGAAATAAAAAAATTCAGTAGATTTGCTTAACAGATACTCACTAGCAACAAACAGTAGTTTAGTCCTAAATAAAACGATACTATCGCAGAATTGAAGTTACATGTTTTAACAAAGATTTTCGCGAGGAACCAACCTTAGCACATTAGCGAACTACGTTTTTAAACGACAAGACTTATCTTCATATAAAGTTATTTTCGTATATTAATATTAAAACTTTGTAAATTATACACGAGTATAATTAAAATGCATGTTTATATGAAAATAAATCAAAGCATACATAAAACGTATCGTTCATGCGGATCTGTAAATCTTTCATATTCCATTCGTGAATACGAAGATGTCTCACTTTAATAACTCAACTGGTACGTCCTTTAGCTAGGTATGCGTGTCGAAATTCAATACCTCAGCTGTATGTAAACAACGATATTCCAGAAAATACTTGAGTTATGAAAAACGTTTTATTCGTTGTCTATTCTGTGGGATACACAATATTTTTGATTTGTACGCGTATCCTTCAGGAGACAAACATATCTAAGTAAAAGTTGACTTATAAATGAACTGCTCAGCGCAACAACGGCCCAACCCACAAAATCAAAATAACTTAGTTATCTACGTAATGTATTGATATTTGAACATATGTTAAAATCACACTGGCCAGTACAGTTTCTAATAAGCGCCATCCTTTATTAAAAACGCTACTTGGGCCATTGGGTCATTGGGACGCTATTGCGCTGAGCAGTACAAATATGCTGTGACATTTATTAACAAATGAACTATCGTTTGTATTACTTTATTTCAGTTGACGTTTCAGAACCTAAACTGGTATTCGTGTAGGTATCGCGAGGATAATGAACTAAAAATGACCTACTTTTGTACAAATATTCAATTTGATATCAAACGTACCTTAACATCGCCAGCTTTAGCGCCACTCTATTTTGTTACTTTAAAGAGGATAAAAAAATATTATACATAGGCTGCGTGTCCTACTTAATAAGTTTTTACGTAAAATACGTCCATAAAAATTTCGGAGTAGTAAAAATAGTGAAGTAGAAAGATCGACATTGTGAGTGTTACTAAAGCGGGTCAACGTTCAAAAGTGCACAGTTACTTAAGTATAATAAGCATTAAAAGTCACAAAACTGTCGCACAGGGAGACTTGTTGTGTGGTTGGAATCACTCGCGTAGGAGTAATTCTATGGTTAATACATCATACACCGGGGTCATTAATTATCAAATTAGAATTTGCGTGTTGTAGAAAATGAAAACTGCTCCTTGCTTAGTTGCACAGATTAATATCAATGGATTGCAATCTAAAATAAAAGAAAAATCACAACTTTAATGAATAATTGGGACTACCGAACTCTGAATGTAGCAGAATAGAAGCCGCACGCTTGCTAAGTCAACGACTCAAAGATGAAAACGTCAAATTTATTAACTTTTAATTTTTTATCGGTATTGGTATATAACTTAGTTATCGTGTTATCTAGATGTTTGTGTTCATGTTCGTCTCCCTTCGTCATCATATGTCTCAAATGTGATAACTTTGGTTTTAGAATTAAATGGCTAGAACTACTCCTGTTGAAATTCAAAGCTCTATGATTTGAACTGTATCTTTCACCCGACCGTAGAAATTTACCGGGACAATGTCTTGTGATAGAGACAAAATGATAGACTGTATGAGCTAATGGATTAAAGTAGCCAAGCCAACCCTTTAGTGTTCCATTTGACTAGTTTTGCACTATTCATATCGTTAATAAAATGAGTGTATTATTTGCCTGATTAATGATTTTTAGTTATTTGTGATATCAGTCCAAGTGAGGTGCTTATTTGTTTTTCTTAAGCATAGAGTAAATTAATTGGATAGCAGCGTTTGGTTTCAATAGAGTCATAAATGTCAATTCACAGTATCGAAGTAACATTACGCAATTTTGCGGGGTTGAAGACTGGCGCGCGGAGATTTCACGAAGGTGACCACTGGCGCACGGAGACCTTGCGCACTGAAACTCGGACTAAAATTTCTCATCTTGCACTAGCGGCTAGAGTATGAGTGATTAGATGGTAAACGTAGAAGAGGGCTTCTAATCAATTCGTACTTTTATGTTAAGACTCTGGAATGATTTGTAATAGCTTAGTTAACCTTTCAGTCTTCAATTCGTGCAAGCACAATTCATTTTGATTTAGTTATTACCATCTCTTTAATGTCATATTGTTAACTAATTTGTGACATTGGTTCAACTAAAATTTGATTTCCTCTCCACATAACTCGGAATCCAATTGAAGTAGATGAATGTTTCTTTCAGTATGTTATTTGTCATATCAAACACTGTCCATGTTGCTAATACTTTTGGTCTAATTGTTATTTTAATGAAAACATATTATTTAGATTATTTATTGGTTAGCAAGCCATTACTTCTGTTTATGAATTCATAATTATTGGTTACGTTTTTAATTGCCGTGTTTCACATAAAATAAAACCTGAATTTCTCGAATACGATGAACCATGTTGTTTGGTTACTAAAGCGCTTTTAAGGATATTTAAGGATTTAATTATATGAAAACGGTCATAAATAGAGGTTTTCAGCACATCTTCTACTGCAACACAGTTGCTTTATAACGATATGTTGTGCATGTAGCGTCTAAAGATATACTCATTCTCAACGAGTAATTAACATGGAACCGAGTACCGAATTTTGTGATGCTGTATTAATAAATACAAAATAAATCTGAGATGTAAGACGTCATGTCAAAATTTTTTCTTATATGTTTAGGGGAACGTGTTTTGTTCAACAATTGTTTCCTTAGCCCAATTCTTGTACAGTGTTGTAAATTATGTTAATTTGAAAGTTGTTTTATTTTGAATATTGTTTGTGATTTTGCTGTTTAAGAAAGGTGATTAAAAAAAACTTAGAACTTTAAAAATAACACACACCAAAAACTGAATAAACATATTTAGACTGTGACAATTGAAAGACAGCACTTTTTGATTTTGTTGAATAACGTAACGAAATTCTGAATAATTTGAGTTTAAAAAGATGTACGTGTACCAACTTCTAACAGGTAATAAAAAAAATAAAGGATGAGTCAAAAAATCGAACCACGGGCTATTTTTATAAACGAAACACTAGATTTTGAGAAATATTAGTTGGAACCGAAGAAGGGCTTTTGGAACGGCTAATACTATTTTGTTCTTAAGGGCACTAAAACATATTACGCTAAACCGTCACGAAGTCGCGCTAGCACTCACTATAGATTATGTTAACCATTGTTTATTTAATATAACACTTGAAACAGCGATATCACAAACAATTTTAAAATTGAAAAGCTGTCCGTCCCTTGAAATTTAGTAGGTCAACTCAAAAGTTTTCTTCAAAGTGAGGAGGAACGTCAACAAAGCGTTGATGTTGGAGAGATAGAATGCTTCGAATTTCTATAATTTTTAGCTTCAATATTGTGCAGGTGTGGTATTAAAGTAGGGTACGTCACTCCGTTATTGAGTTTTCTTCAGATAGACAGACAAACACACGGACAACGAAGTGATTCTGTAAGGGTTACTTTTTTGTTTTGTGGAATGGAACCCTAAAAAGGAGCGCTAATCACACTGGAAAAGCACTTCAAGAGGGTTTGGAAGAGCCCGAAAAGTTCAATACCGATAAGGGCATACAAGAAATACGTAGAGTTGAAGCTTTCAATTAACAAAATGTGAGTTTCAAGCCGCAGCCCAGTACATTGAGTTTTTCATCGAGTACTCGACTTGATGGATATGTCACAGTAAATGTGCGAAATACTGCGTATTTCAAGTACACTAAGGCATGTTCATATTGTTCACTTCGTTTAAGCCTGCTAGTGAAAGTCTGTTTCTTTTTCATTGTAATAAAATACATTACGACGCCTTCGTTGATCTTAGAAAAAAACATAAATGTGTAGGTTAGGTTAGATATATTTATGTTAATGCGTGCAAATAATTGGAACCGAGTGACGCTACCCAGGAGTCCTTTGATCAATTTGAAGTTCGACCATGCTGCTGAAATTCGAAATGTTGGTTAGGTTAGGTTTGTATATCATCATCATCAGCCCGTGTCTCTCTACTGCAGGATATAGACCTCTCCCAAGGCTCCACACACGGTCCTCCGCCTTTCGCATCCAACTACCCCCGGTATGGTGCTTCAGATCATCTGTTCACCTCTATATGTACCTGTATGCCGTCATATTATGTAAAATTGTTAATATCACTGTAAATGTTAGTGCGAATATTTTAATAATAGGCTATTTAATGTCCTTTTAGTAAAAAAAGACATAAAACAGCCTATTTAGTGAATTTAACTTCAACATCGAATTACACAAGATCTAATAGAAAAAGTAGAAAACTACCCCCGGTACGGTGCTTCAGGTCATCTGTCCACCTGGCCAGGGGGCCTCCAACGCTTCTCGGTACGTGGCCTCCACTCGAGAACTCGTCTACCTCATCGATTGTCAGTTCTGATTCTAGGGCATATGTCACCGGTCCATTGCCATTTCAGCTTGCTGATCGCTTCGGCTATGTCAACAACTTTGGTTCTTTGACGGATTTCAGTGTTTCTGATTTTATCCAGCAAAGAAACACCGAGCATAGCCCGCTTCATAGCACGCTGAGCAACTTTAAATAGGTTGTATATGTCAATGTGAAAAACGAATTGGAACATTGGAACAAAGCTGCCTGTCATCCAGAAGTTTTATGGTTATGAAATTAATCTATTATTAATCACAATGGATCAGTTTATTAATTTATTATTATGTGCAGTTTATAATGACAAAATCGTCTGAAAATTACACTTCACATGCATAGCTACAAATGCCATTTAAAATTTTCGTACGAGGCGATTTTAAATTTTGATCTCAGATTTAAATTTTCTAGATAAAACCATCTGAAAACGGAACCACGCATGCCTTAGGTACAAATGCCAATGAAGATTATCGAAAGGAACAATTTTTTATATATATGACTGTAATATAAAAATTATATAACTAGGCCCCCATTTTTAATTTTAAACTCAGACGAGTTAAATCCGTCTTAAAATGCCACTTCCTAAACCAACGTATAGGTCACCGACTTATATGTACCTATAGGTACCATTACCCATCAAATTTGAAAATTTTTAAATAATGTCATGTCTAAGGTTCCGTACCTAAAACGAAAACGACGACCGCTTAGCCTAGTGGGCAGTGACCCTGCCTACGAAGCTGGAGGTCCCAGGTTCGAATCCCAGGTCAGGTCAGTATTTATATGATGAATATTGATACTCGTACCGGGTCTTGGTTGTTATATGTATGTGGTGTCTTTGCTTGGTACCCGAAACACAAGCTAAAGCTTAGTTTGGAGCCTAGACGTGGTTGTCATATGTACGTTATTAATAAAAATAAAAAAACTAACCCTTATAGGATCACTTCGTTGTCTGTCCATCCGTCTGTCAGTCTGTAAATAATAAAAAAACTCTAAAATTATTGTTAACTTATGTAGTCAAAAATAAATAAAATCACACAGAAACAAATGGGCCATAAAATTTTCAAGTACATTATGTTTTACAAATTTACAAATAAAAAAACTTATGTTTTTGAGTAGTAATCTCATAAGGGTACCGAAAGTCAAAAAAACAAAAACTTTGTTTATTCCGGAAAAAGGTTCTCGTTTGTCGTCTGCGGGCGAACTCCAACCCGAGGTCTTATTCACAAAAGATAATTACTCCGTGATTCCCGCTTAACTTTTTAGTTGAGTTTTGTACCAAAACTTTGTCCATTAGTGTCCCACGAATTCTAACAGATGCGATGAAACTCCGTAAATACGAGTAGGTGCCTAAGCATTGAATCATACTAATTGACTCGTGTAATTAATTTGCCTTTCTGAAGCAATTTCCGAACTTACCCTGGAATAGGTACGAGGATAGCTTTTTTTGCGTACCTAAACTGTTTTTTATATGAACGTCATATTCACGTTTAATTTGTTGTTTGTTCCGTATGTAATAACTTTCTACCTTTGATAGAGTGATGAACACGCAGATTTTTGTAATTAATTGAATAGTGATTGTGTGAGGGATCGTCACATATGATATAGGTAATATAATAAAACCTAGGACATCCCACACAACGTCATCTAGTCCTAAAGTAAGCAAGTATTTTGTTTGTATTACAGTCGATACTAGACAATTGATATATACGTACTTGAACATTCTTTATAATATATACATATATAGATATTTTACTCACAGACACGGTACAAACAGATACGTTCAGGTACACAAATTTTTGTTTCGGACGGAAATCGAACCCGCGACTTTTGGTTCAGTAGTTAGGTCCTGTACCGCTCGGCTAATCAGTCAGCCGACTTCATGGTTCTAGCAGTTTTGTTCATAGCTTTCTTTGAAACCTAAGATGACAGCCGTTCTATACGCAGTGCTGTATAATCTCATAAAGGTTTAAACTTTTCACATCGATGTACTTTTCACCATACAGTACCTACCTACGAATTGACTAGAAGCCCTCTTCTATGTTAACCGTCTAACCACTCATACTTTAAGTAGCTAGCTGGTGTAAAATGGCGAGTTTTAGTCAGAGTTTCAGTGCGCGAGGTCCCCGCGCGCCGGTCTCTACCCCCGCAAAATCCCCGCGCGCCGGTCTTAAGCCCCGTAAAATTGCGTATTGTCACTTTGATACTGCGATGTAACATTTATGAAAAAAACCAAACGCTTCTGTTTTTTAGTAGATTGTTGGTCTTTGAATGGCATATCTATGTATGTCGTATATAAGTCGGTATATATAAGTAAATTCATTGAAATATGCATTACAATAATATTACAATTTAGTTTATCACATTCATGTGTTGATTTAGAACATCCGGATATGGTTCTTAAAACACTCTAAAACAGAGCGCCATTTTATAAATACAGAATAAAATACAATAACAACATTTTTCATAACTTTACTTCATTTAATCGAATATGAACTTAACCTCTATTGAATCAAGATCATCCAAGTGTTGTGGTGTTGATGATATTGATATTTTTTTGGTATTTTTCAAAACTAAGCAGGGTTTTTAGATTTTTTAATGCGGTAGGTACGTACACCTACACAGTCGTAATTACGTATCTAAATATACATAGAGTTATTTCTTACATATAAGCTTTTATTATGCATATAGGTTTTTAAAATAATATTATTGTACATTAGGGTTTATTTTCTTGAAATTCAGTAGAAAACTGTAATTGATGTTAATATTAAAAATATTTTACCACGCCATCTTTTGGTTCGATCTCTAACTCAATGAATTTTTAGAGTCTTCTCCAGTGATGACTTTTAGTTCAGATAGATTAGAGCAGGTGGCGCATTCACTGGAAAAATTCATTTCCGATACCCTGTATTAAGTTCGATTCAGATGCCTAGATGGCAGTGCCATTTTTTCAGCATATAATTTTCATGGTATAACTACGAATTCCATGATTGTCTTTGGATTGTCAGAGATTGGGTTGAATTATATCAAAACTGAGAAGAAGTTGGATTTAAAAATATTATTCAAACATCAGCCACTACTTAATAAATACAAAGAAACTGAAACCCGATTACAGAAAAAAAATAACCGACAAGTATGAAACAAGATATTCCCGTCTGAAATCAAAGCCTGGGATTCTTTTCTTCATATCGAAAATTCATTGTTGGAAAAAGATAACTCATCGTCGTTCTAATACACTATTTATTGATTTTAATTTACACAATATGCATGGCTGTACTTTGGGGTATACCCGTGGTGGCACGCCCTTATATACCAACATAAACTATCATTTGTGGGTGTGAACATGTGTATTTGTTCCGTGTCTGGGTGTAAAAGTATCTATATATGTATATATTATAAAAAGAAAGAATATTTAAGTATTTATATCAGTTGTCTAGTACCCCATAATACAAGCATAATACTTGCTTACTTTGGGACTAGATGGCGTTGTGTGGGATGTCCAGATATTATTATTATTATTATTATATATATAAATTTTTAGGGATATGAGCAGGTACAGAAGCCTTTGTTTTGATACCCGACTCGATCCCGACCCTGTTACTCCCCTTTGCCTTCCCTCTGGCTATTTCGGTTTTTTTGTGTGTATTTGGGCAAGACCTAAAATCTAGCCCCGGTGATTGGTCTAAGTTTCATACATAAATCTGTGAAAATGTGAGGTTAAGGCAGACTTTCGTCATGATAAAACTCTATGTGTTCAAATATAAATGTAATTATAGATAAACTATAAAAAAGTACTATAATATAGCAAATTGTTTTAATTGTCTGAAACCCATAATACAAGCCTTGCTTATGATGGCGCTGTGTGGGATGTCCAAGGTATTATTATTATTTATAGGTAAGAACGGAACATACTCATATTTAAACAGTATGTGATTCGTATCTAAATACATATATTTTTCAATAAACACAATTTTATAAAAAGTAAATTATCGCCCGATATTTTTCAGGTTAATGAGCCGATTATGTCTTTAAAAGAATTGTAAAAGAGTGGTCTCTGTGTCTCCAGTACTTCTTTCATTATTTCCCAAAAAATGCTATTAAATTATATAGAAATGCTAACTGACAATTTTTGGGATGTGATTGATATTATTTTTATTTATTTTAATACTAAATTAATTCCAGTTAAAGTCAACACATTATATTTGTATGGATGAATGACTGTGCTTTTGTTTTGCCGTGGCAAAGAAGCACTCGTTTAATCTCGTCAGCATTGCTTGCTGAGTCGTAATGAAATGAACTAGTTGATTCAATTCCGCTGACGCGCTCGGCGCCGGCGCCTGTCCTTTTGCTGTGCTGTCGATTTTACCAATTTTACTTGGCCGTCATTCTGTAAACTCGGCCCTAATAGCTAACATTACATTTCGCATAATCATTAATCTTCTCTCGCCGCCGCCGTTTTGCAGACTTTTAAATTACTTAGCCGTCCATCAAATTTTCGCTATCATTTACCTGGCTAAAATATTGCGGATGAAAATTGATAATTATTCAAAATATATTTAATGGAGTGTTTATACGAAATACCTTCAGGAATAAAAATATAATAGATTGTCGACATAGAATACTATATTTTGCTTCATTAACACAAAGAGAAGTGCCGCCCTCCCTTCACGCGATAATGAACCAGTGCACTTACTACGTATATAAATTTTCATTTTGATGCGGATAATTGTTGACGAAAAATTTTTTTTTTAAATTGGCACAAATATCTGTAAACATTATAAAATACTAAACTGTGTCGTAAGGCAAGGTGACAATAATCCCCCAGTTCGTCTTTTTAAAGATTGTTTGTCCCTAAATTGTAATTATAGACCTCGATTTCAGTGTTTTTGTTTGACGTATTAAAATTTACAATATAGTCTAAAATATATTTTTAATATACTGGACAATAATATATATTTTTCCCAAATCGAAAGGTAAAATACGATAACGGTAACGGTAATCGAAACGATAGGGATCGTCTAGTCTAAAATTATCATAAAATTATACATGTTTATGTATTATGTTTTATACGTCAAAGAATATAAGAATTTACATATATAGAATTAATAAATTATGATCTAGACGTGAATGTATGAACGTAAACGATATAACATATTGGAAAAACCTTAACCACTGAAGGGAAGCGGCATGTAATTTATAATTTTAGATTAAACGATCTCTGCCCTAAACTTATTTTTCGGTCCGCCATTTCAAAGATAATTTGTGTTCAAAGAACGTCCTCTGCGGTCTAATATATCGTCAAAGCCCTTCTCGATACAGTTTTCATATTTTCTACTTTTATTATGGATTGATTTTATTCTCAAGGTTTTAACTTTAGATTTGCCAGAACTCCCGTACAAATTTAACAATTTGCAATTATCAAATATCAAAGTGGCTAAGTACAAAGAACGGCAATTTCTAAACCCTTAGTATATTTTGTTCCATAATAAACCAGTTTAATTTATCGAGAGGCGTTGTTGGGGTTAACTGACGGTAGTGTCGAAACACAAAACGGAATTAGATGGTTTCAGTGGAGATAAACAAATAATTTGTTTTCCCTTTGTGCGCTCTCGTAGTTGATTGAAGTATTCATCTCCCTTTTAGAGCCAGTAACGACGCTAAGTCTTTGATCGCCTTAAAAACATAAAATTAAAAAAAAAAAAAAACTTTTTACATTCGAACGATTCTAAGAAGTCGATGATTCGGAAAAAAAATTAAATACATTTTTGTCATAGATTCACCAAGTAGAATACGAACTTTTTTCAAAATATTATTTACTATCACCTCGTTTCTACCACATTGATTTCTTTTTCTAAAGACATGTATTAATATACTGTATTATACATGTCTTAAATGTTATGCTTGGTTCGTTTCCGCTAGAATATACAGAATTGCAAGTATTATACAAGTCATTAGTAGGTATTATATCAAATACAAGCATACAACTACTTGCGATATCCATAGGGCTTTATACAGCTGTGTTTCTTGGCACCGATTAGTAAAATTTGGTTGCAGAGTTCACTGAATTAACTCAGAGCACCATTAATATCTTGATTTTGAATTTACTTCAGTTTTAAACTGAATTTCGTCTAGTTTGTGTTAACCTGAAGTTATATCGTATTCACGATCGCACCCCGCAAACAGTTTTATATCTTCCTTTATACGCTACTGCCGCGGATATCGTTGCCACTTCTATTTCTAGTTTGAGCACGTTTCAGTTCTAGTATTAATTTAACTTGTATGTTTATATCGAACGTGTGCGAGGATTATTATTGCCTTATATCTTGAGAATCATAACACGCGTATGCACAGACTGCGTTGTTCGCATTAGTATTGATTATACTTTTTATTGTATCATTTATGTTAATTTATTTTATTTAAAATTAACTCCTTGTTTGGTCCATGGGCTCAAAAATATTATTATCTTCAAAATTTGTCGACGCTACGAAAAATGACAACAAGATAATTAATTAATTAATAAATAAAATCAATTAATAAAGACAACCAACACTCACAATTAATTGCACATAGCAGAAAGTTTCCAGTTTCAAGTTTAAAAATGAATAATTGCGATGTCACATTAGAGAACAAGCAGATATTACGTATTTAACATGTCTTCAAATTTGCATTGCTGTACTTTAACACATTGTAAAAAATATTCTTTTTACAAGTTTTTCTTTTCCCCGATAGATATGTATAATTTAATGACTGAAAATAGTGATTACTTACGGCACTTTATAAACTTCTATTGTAACAGTTTTGTCTTATTTAGATGATTTTGCTAGAATATGCGGTTTGAGTAGGTACCAACGAAATAAGTCTGTGAACTCATAGTATTGAAGATATGAGCTTTTTTTATGAGCTTGAAGATATGAAAATGTTGTCACTTAGTCATTATATCTCGGTAAAAGTTGATGTTTGAGCACCAACACGACCAATCTGTGACTATTAGTTCCGAAAATAAAAGCTTTCAAATGGTCACGTGGCCACATAGATATCGCTAAAACATACACTTTGGGAATCAACCTGACAGGTCTGTGACGAATAGTTTCAAATAAGTATACTAGCTTTCAAAAAAGTTATCACAAATCACTAGTAATTTATACTTCAATGTGAAATAGCACGTACCATGTAACATATTCCAATAGGTAGCATCATGAAAATACGAATTGACTAGAGGCCGTTTAGAGCGGCCGTTTTACCGTCTAACCACTCATACTCTAGCTAGCTGAAGCAAGATGGTGAGTTTTAATCCCCGAGGTCCCCGCGCGCCGGTCTTCACCCCCGCGAAATTGCCACTCGCCGTTGTTCACCCCCACTAAATTGCGTTTGACATTTTCGATACTGTGAAGTGACATTTATGACTTTATTAAAACCAAAGGCTGCCGCCAAATTTGTTTCCTCTGTGGGTAGCATGGCGAAAATAAAAATATATACTTAATATTTGTTTAAATTTGTATCTTTATAAACGTGAATTTGACAAAACTATTTAAAGCAGGTCCCAATGTTACTGCGGTGACGCCGGCTTGGGTCGTTTCTTACCACAAGATTGCTGTTTCTAAAGACGTTCGTCGGTCCATAACGTATACTTCCTTCATGGTATGGTGGAAGATGGTATAGTAAGATAGAGTATGAAATGATAGAAAATGGTAAGAAAGATACCTACATAACTTACCGTTTTTGCAATATCCTATGATTTATGCATATTCCCATAGATACTAGTAGGAAATATTATAACCATGCAATCATCATCATCATCATCAGCCCATTTTACCCCACTCCAAGGGCTTAGGCCTCCCCCAGGGTGAGGAGGGGGTTTGGAGCTTAAATCCACCACGCTATTCCACTGCGGGTTAGGGATTGTAACGACCGCCATCTATTGACAGCCTCCGGGACCGACTGCTTAACGTGCTCTCCGAGGCACGGAGTCAGTGATAGTTAATGTACGTAAGTCAGAAAAACTCATTGGTACATGCCCAGAATCGAACCATGGCCCTATGGCCTTATAAATTTGAGACAGGTTCGTAAACATGCAATACCAACCGATATTTCTGACAGGTGTGTGTTCATAGACGTCATAAGAACAGAAACGGAAAAATAATATTAAAATAGTTAAATATTCAATACTATAATAAAAAGTCACATAACTTAATTTTTAATTTTTATTTGGAAAACAACTTTTGAAAACACAAGACGGCATCATTCTACAAAAATATCCACACCACCTGTTACGTGCTACCAAAACGATGTGTTCTCTCGTAAATACTGTACTGACTCGAGTTTGTTTTCGCTTTTGAATATAAGTCAATGTTTTGAATTTGTATTTATTTTGCTTTGTTGACGCACTCGTGTGGTCCGTTCTTTACTATCTGTGTGTTCTCTAATCTGAACTTGTGAGTAAATGTAAACGGACTTCGTAGATTAAAATTGAATGATCCCGCATTCAATAATATGCTTCTTTAAGATTGACTTTAGCTTTTCAGATATCACTGTGTCGGCAGTGAGTGCGTGTTCCTTTTCATACCTTCTCTATATGGTGTTACTTTATGCGTGAAAGTTCAAGAAAAGGACTACATAGTAGTTTGGAATCTCGTAATTGGAAACTGACACGAGTTTTCCACAATGCTTAAGGGTTTGTCCTCATTTGTTTTCTTTTAATATTTTTCTTATAGAGTGTTTAACGGACAGTATAAAAAATATGTTTAAAGTCTTTCGTTTCGTGTATTAGTAACTTGGTTTTTGTGATTATTTTGTAATTTAAAGTTGAATTTGTTTTTATGATTTTTCGTTTATAAATCTAGTGGAAATACGGGAAACTTTGTACTTTATAATTCTTAATCTTATAAAACATCTGCACAAAATTTAAGACCAATTTTTAATCCCTGGAGCACAAATTGGTAACAAATATACATAAAAATTGACGTAGTATTATAAAACTTATGTATTAATGTAGGTATAATACTGAGTCTAGATATTCTGTTTATGCCATCACTACTTTTTAATAAATGTCGCATTGATTGAGAATTGGATTGTCTTTTGATTGTTCAAAGTGTTGAGGGATTTCCATTCCATCAGCCCTTTTCATACCCCACTGCAGGGGCTTAGGCCTCCCCTCATGATGAGGGGGCTTGGAACTTAAATCCACCACGCTGCTCCAATGCTGGTTGGCGGATTGTAACGACTGCCATCTATTGACAGCAACCGGGGCCGACTGCTTAACGTGCTCTCCGAGGTACGGAGTCAGTGATAGTCAATGTACTTAAGTCAGAAAAAAAACGCCCGGATTTGAACCATGGCTACGTGGCCTTATAGATTTGACACAGGTTTGCTGCGCTCGGGCTATCACGACACGTTAAGACATACAGTTACTGTGTGTATATATTACACCGTGTTCGTCTAAACATGGTCTGAAAAATGGAGCGCACAGAGCTTATTGAAGCGATTGGCGCAAACTGACCGCTCCCGAGACAAAAATTCTTAAAGTAAATTTTTCTTATCGCGTATGTACAGTTTTTTTTATGACAACGGGCAAAAACACTTATATTGAAATATAAAATGAAAGTAATATATTTTACTAAAGCAGGTTCACTTACAAACTTTAAAAAACCACTGTCTCGCAAATCGTAAACACTATAATAGTTGTAAAAGAGCTAATAAAAGCAATGGCCTACAATTACGTGAAATACAAGATATTAGCTAAACAGTACATTCAAAGATAAACGAAAACCTGACCACCTGTTTTAGAAAAATATTAAATGTCTCAACAATAGGGTGGCCAAGCATTTAGGTACTCCGCGTTGTGCCAATTTTTTTCTCCGTAACCGTCAATTTGCGCCATTTGCTCACTTGGAACATTATGTTTAGTTGCATGAGCTCTGCGAGCAATTTTTTTTAAACTATGTTCAGCTGCACACTGTTTGTGTTATTAAATGTAAAATGTCTGTTTTCTATGTACTTCGCAACAGCTAAATCTATTTATATGAAAATTTTTTACTCGATCGATTAATGACCCGTGCAGTTTCAATTTTAGATAAAAGAAAGGGGACTCGACCCCCGTTCCGGTTCCTTCCTGGTGCAAAGAATTGCCATTGCAATTCAGCGCGGCAATGCGATGAGCGTCATGGGCACGTTTGCGTCGGGGGCGACGAGGGGTGGATTATTGGATTAGTTTTATTTTTTATTATTATTATTATTTTTGTGTATTACTGTTTTAACGGGTTTTCACCAATTCACTAATTTTCGCCTCTTTTATCGTTTATATGAAGCTATAATATGCTTGAGGTACATTTTAGATATATACCAAACAAAATTATTTACTGTCAAATAGCATGAATAAGGGTCGCCATCACCGTGAAATAACGGTAATGGCAATCCGTCAAATAAATTTGAATTGTTAATACATTTTCACGTAACGCAAGGGTCTAATTAACACGAACATATGACTCGACTGTATTACAAATTGGAGAGTGTAATTTAAGGTGGGCGGTTATACATATAAAAAATTGTTGTTATATATATATAAAAAAAAAATATTTATATATGTATATATAATAAAGAATATTTAAGTATGTATATCAGTTGTCTAGTAACCCATAACACAAGCATAATACTTGCTTACTTTGGGACTAGATGGCTCTGTGTGGGAAGTCCCATGTATTATTATTATTATTATTATTATTATTATTATTATTATTATTATACACATTTGCTGCTAATGGTGCGTGAATCTCTAGGAAAGAGCGGGCGTTTAAAGATGGATGGCAAGTTCGTACCTTGAATTGTGAAATTATGAAACCTTTACCAATAGTTAGACGTTTGATTGTTTGATTTTAAAAATTCCTAGATGTGGCATTGAAAAATATTAAATCATGTTTAAGTTTTTTACTGCATTAACACAACAACAGTAGAATCTAGTGTGGTATTTGACAGATAATATCAAGTTTACAGTTTTGCGGATAAAGAACTTCTCCTCGAACATTTTAGTAATTATCTAATCAGGGTCAAGTTGTACAGGTAAATTAGTAAGCTATATGTTCTTTAACTAGTGTCTTTAACACAAAGAAATTTTTGTTATAATTTCACAACTTAAAATAAATTCAGGTACACCACATGTATAGGGACTCGCCGTTGTTATTTTCAAATTCAAATTCAAAAAGTTTTTATTCAATATAAGATGTTTGCACACACTTATTGAAAGTAGTAAAAATTGATTAGGTACCGGTGAACAGTTTCGACAATTTTCGCGTTTATATATGCCGCGATGATAACTTTTTATCGAATCTTATGGTTGAGAACACGTGGGCGATGAAAATTCTTTTCTCAAAATTAATGACATTATTTGTAATTTTTTTTTTGGGACAAGACAAAGCGTATCTCTTTAGTGTAAAGAAATCAATTTCTTTATCTTCAATAAACAATATTTACTCTGATAAAGCCGTAAGTGGAAAAATCCAAAAAATTTATCGAAATAAATCTGAAAGAACTATGGTATTTAATTGGATTGCGTAATATATGATCCATAATGCCCAGTGTACTAGTTGGACGATATTACAGATATCAACACGCACCTATTTTAAACATGTGAAGCTGGGGTTGTGACGGTGTTTACGGGTGAGATGGGTGTAATGGGGTTGTGGGGCGTTGCGGGGGGAGCGAAGGCATTCAACAGGCGGCGGTCGATACGGCGTCGCGCAGCTGGCGGCCGTGCCGTACCTACTTCGGCCCACACTCCTATACAGTAAATCATTAATTATGTATTAAAACGTATAACTTTAACTATAAAAAAATTAAAACAAATCAGTTGTTCAATCTGACTGCTACTGAACTTACTTCAGGTTTTGCCACGTTACCCACCTCACAAAACACCCCCACGTCAACTGTGTCCACACAGTGCTTATAATATTTATATCACAAAGAAACAAAAGACTACTTGAAATAGTATCTAGTAGTGTCTATGATCGAAGTCGTCGCCGAATACATTTACTTGAGACAGTCCCATTCAGTAACGCCAACTTCGACAGAGAGTCTGACGGGCTGGCAGACTGGCTAACACGTTCGTATACCTAAATCTCTATACCTTAGTGCCTTAAGACCAAAGTCTTTGACGTGTTGCCAAGGACGGCTTACGGAAGTGAGACGTGGTACCGTAATGTTAATAAACAAGGTCGATATTATGGGTTATGGAAAGAGCTATAGCTAAAAATTTATCTGCAGGATAGAATTTGTAATAATAATAACAATACATGGGACATTCCACACACCGTCATCTAGGCCCAAAGTAAGCAAGTGTTATGCTTGTATTGTGGGGGTACTATATATTTGGATACGTACTCAAATATTCTTTTTCTATAATACATACATATATAGATACTTTTTACACTTCTATACACATCTGCTAGAGAACTGCACAGTGACCGACATGGTTCGCAGAATCGGCAAGTTGAAATAAGCAGGTCAAATCGTCCGCAGAACAAATAACCGCTAGGGAAGAAAGGTTCTCGAATGGCTACCACTAATCGGACGTCATAGCGTGGGGCTACCCCTCTACTAGGTGAACTGACCCGGCAAAATTCGTGGGCTGCCGCCGTTGGTTACAGGTGGTCGAATGTCGTTTGTTTTGGTGATCTTGGGAGAGGTCAATGTCCAGAAACACGCGTCCGATGACAGAAATGGTGATGTACAGAGTACAAAATATCGAAAGTAATTGAATTCTATTAGGCATAAATACCATAACTAACTAACATGCCCATAATTTAAAGATTTAAAAAAAAAATTTCAGTCTTTTTTTTGTCAGTCAGTCTGTGCACGTATCACGCAAAAACTACTGAACGGATTTTAATGAAATTTGATATGAAAATAACTTAGTACCTGCCTTGGTCAGTATATTGAAAAGAAAATTACCGAGAATATATGCTTGTATGTTTCTACCCTTTCTCGGATAAACCGGTGAACTGATCCAGATAAAACTTGGAAGGAAAATGGCTTACCTTGTCAGCTAAATCCCATAACCTATTTTGTTGGTATTAAATATAGAGATAGCTTGAAATCTGAGAATGGATAGTAAGCTACTTTTCACCGCGGAAAATATCTCTATTGAACGGCCGAACCGGAATGTCCCTTCAACGGTCCCGGTACAAATATATAGATCACGTGGGCCACTGCCTTCTGTAGTTACAAGCCATGCTATTGAAGTTTGGCAACGTTGCGTTTAGTCCAAGCAGGCTATTAAGTAGTTGGCGTTTTCTTCCATTTAAACGTTATGTAAACAGAGATATTCATTGAAAGTAATAAGTCAGTGTTAAAAATTACTTGTTGCATCGTGTTTATTCGTAATTAGCAAAGTAATTTGATATTTTCACCATATAATCGTTTTCGTTTCACGTCACAATCTTGACACGTTTGGGTGGAAATTACAGTAAATTTTGATCATTTTTCGCGTAGGTTTGAGGATATGGAATCTGGAAGATCCCGGGGACCTATACGTATATCTGTCATGGTCCTTTTAACCGCATGCTAGCCACCAGCAGGTCCGGCGAGATTGATTACTTAGAACCCAAAGAGATGAAGAAACTGCAAGGGAACGTATATCCCCGTAGAACATTATAAATAAAATAAAATTAGCTTGTAAGATATAGGTAGCCTGCGATAAATGCACAAAACCATAATAACACTAACCGCAATGACATATAATACACATTCATTCTATTCATGAAAGCCACTTATAACACGCGAACGAAGTCGCGGGCAGGTCTAGTATCATATAATGTGTAGTCTTGTTTATATTTTCTACTACATACTATCTATAATTTCATATTTAGTTATTTGAATCCCATATTTACAATTATTAAATCATGACATCTTGTCAGCTGACGAAGTAAATCGGCCTACAAGCGACAGATAATGCGACATTGCCAAATCTAATAGCATGGCTTGTAACTATAGAAGGCAGTGCGTGGGCGAAACTGCGAGCTGAATAAAAAAAAATGAGCAAACGATTTGCACATAACACTGGTCTGCTCCAAAGTGGATGTATCCTAGTCGCTAGCGTTATGTCGATTTATACATTTATTTTTAGGGTTCCATGTATGAAAATGAACGTTGCCTGTACCTATTCAAATAATATAGGTTAGGCAGGGCTCAAAATTAATGCAGCCATTCAAATTTGAACTTCAACATAAAACAGTAATATCGCAGTCAGTTAATTGATTGCTATTAACGGCATGCAGCATTCGTGTCAATTCGATATCTGACACGCTTGTAAATTTAATTGACGATCCAATCATGAACAGGATCGAGTACCCTGCGTAGCTTTGGACGACATGTATGTCTGTATGTCTTATTCTATATTTATAATAACGTAACCAATAATTGGAGACAGTAATTTATTTGTACATTTTTCCATCAGTTAATTAATCATATTGACGACCGCTTAGCCTAGTGGGTAGCGACCCTGCCTACGGGGCTAGAGGTCCCGGGTTCGAATCCCAGGTCGGGTCAGTATTTGTATGATGAATATTGATACTAGTACCGGGTCTTGGTTGTTATATATAAAAAAAAAAAATTATATAAGTACATATTATAAAAGAATATTTAAGTATGTATATCAGTTGTCTAGTAACCCATAACACAAGCATAATACTTGCTTACTTTGGGACTAGATGGTGCTGTGTGGGAAGTCCCATATATTATTATTATTATTATTATTATATTTTTACACAACCAGCAATGTATATTTAGAGATTAATCGATTAAGTATATTAGAAATAAAAATAGATATTAGTTGTTCCGCGCATAAAAAATAGTATGACAAATTATTCTAGAGACTTCTGATTTTTCATGACAAAGTAGGTAAAGTTATCATAAAACTGCTTTTCATCGTCACCAAAACGCTTTGAATTCAATTAAAAGTTCGTTCAAGTTAAAATTTAATTTTGATTACGAAATATCGTGTTGGATATGGATATGGAATATGCAGCTGGACCATTTTTTAAACATTGTCTTTAGAGGCTTTAGTACATCCTGGGTGACTATGTAAACCTCATTTGAGAGTTCGAATTATTTTATAAATTCGTTATATCTCAGGTGTTCCGGGGGAACTAACTACTCATGCAGTCACAAGTGTATAGGTTTGTGAAATAGATTTTAAGTTTAGAAGGCTGGGATCGAAAGGGTGAATAGATTTTAAGTTATGATGGAGCGCTGGGATCGAAAGTGGCCCGAAATGGTTCGATTAATATAACCAAAGGCCATTGGTGCGTCGTTCTTTTCCTTCGCGAACTTGGCTGCACGAACGATCCTGTAAATAATAATAATCAATTTTTATTATCATAAGAAAGTATTTCTTATTATAATAATACAACTATAATTAGCCTAAGATTCATACATTATATGTAGTTCCGTGAATATTTAACCGCGTGCTGCACTCGAACTGTCAAACCCAAACATGAAAACTTTTCAACGAGAAATTAATTGAAGTACGTAGTTGAGAGGTTTCGTTAATATTTATTTAGTTATAAGTGTATATGATTGGTGGTTTCATAAACTGTTCTATTAAAAATAAACTGTAGAGCAATACCCATTAAATTGGCACGTGTGATTACATCACCTGAAGCAGTCAACACTTTAAAAAATGTCTATATAGTGTTGATAAAAAACCCAATGTTTTTATTCACGTCAATAAAGTTTGGAAACATATTTAGTTGTTATATGATAGGTAATTATACCCTAAAACCACAGCCTCAAATGTTTGCAAGTACTTACGCAGGATAACCCGCGGAGACTATCTTTATCTGTAAGTGTCGTGATAGCCCGAGCGCAGCGAACCTGTTTGAAATTTACAAGGCTGTGTGGCCGTGGTTTGAATCTGGGCGTGTACCAATAAGTTTTTCTGACTTAAGTGTATAACTATCACTGACACCGTGCCTCGGAGAGCACGTTAAGCAGTCGGTCCCGGTTGTTGTCGATAGATGGCGGTCGTTACTATCCACCAGCCCACACTAGAGCAGTGTGGTGGGTTTAAACTCCAATGCCCTTGTAGTGTGGTATAACGGACTGATGGCATGGCATATGTTATGTGTTATTCATACGAAAAAACTGTATTAAACAAAACTGTGGTTTAGAAGTGCAATGTAACCCAAGGTTGGATATATAAAAGTGGACTTTTCAATTAAACATATTAATTATGACGCATGTCTATTAACTTTTTAAACAAAAAATTCCAAATATTATTCCTAAACATGCACGAAATTTGTTGAAGACTGATACAACAAAATTTAATTTGATTCCTGCCGGTCTGCTAATTACTGGCATAAATGATGAACAAATCTTTGAAACAAATTAAGGAAGTTAATACAATTTCGAACGGAAGAAAAGCTCTGTTAAGTTGTAAATTTATTTCGTTATCAGTTACAATGTGGGGAAAATTATTGGTTCTGAATTATCATTTGTGCCAACGCCACATCCGTAACATCTTTCTGATACTTAGTAGGTATAAAATGTGTTTCTTTCCAACTTTACCTCAATCGAGTAAGTAACTTTAAATCATCTTTAGGAAAGAATTTATTTACATCCAGGTAGACTGGCATTGTTCATTATATAAAAATGAATTATTTTAGATGAATGTATTTTTGTATACCATTGAAAAAACCTTGAAATCTGTTTAAAATGGCTGCATTTTAAACTATAAGTATAATTCTAAAGCTTTTATTTGAGTTATGATCGTATAAATGAATATAATTGAAACTGAATTTAAATTAATTTTTTAACTTATTTATATTTTAACTTATTTATTTATATTTTATTCATTTTTAAAGTTTTATATTTTTAAACTCATTATTTAAATTTCAAATATGAATATTCATCCCAAAACTTTTGGATCACGCGAGCCGACTCACGCTTGTTCCTTTTTTACCATCCTTTCTGGGATTAAATTAGTGACGAGGAAGCGACGATAATCGACGTCAAGGATATGCATTTAGTAATATCAATTGATGACGCTATTCAAATGTGGCATCATAAAATTGACATCGAAATATTCCTTAGATCATATTCTGATGTTTTTAAGCATGTTTTCAAAATGATGTTTTTCATTGAATATCTGCACAAATTGTATAGGTAGCCTATGTTCTGTAATAAAAGTGGGTATGTTATAACTACGTGCAGGTGACATTGACGTCACATTATATGTAAACTATCAAAGCGTTTATATTTATCGGAAAAGGAAAAATGTAATATTCAAAATGGACACTGAAAAAAAACGTCAAATAACATGTTAGCTGAAATGAATCACAACTTTGGTGACCGCATCCTAAACCACGGATTACCCAGGGTTGTATGCCAGCAGCATCTGATGCAATTAATCAAGGTAGCCATTACAGATAATCTTAACTCACAAGCATATACAGCGGCATGGAGGGTAGACAAGCGCGTGAAGATGGTGCTTCGAAAACGGTCCCATAAACTAGAGTTTGGACCAACAGAACAACGTGAATTTAGTCACGCTTGTGACGTCGGATTTATTTTGTTTGTAAATAAAAATAACTGGTTAGCTAAGTTATTACAAAGTTCTAACAGACAGCCCTAGTTTTTTCTAGCTACCTACGATGAATACTTGATGCAAGTTTTTTAAAATGAATAGTCCACTAAAGACGATTAGGCCAGAGATTAGGAATTTTACTACAAAATCGATTAGTTTAGTGATATGAAGAAACTTTTGGCCAAATTCAAATTATTTTTCTTGTTAATTTCTATCAATATAAATTTTTTGTTTACATACATATTATAATAAATAGTTAAAAGTAATAGTTATAATATGGATAGTTTATCATTCCCCTCATTAACAAATGAATGAAATTATCTAAGCATTTTTTCGAAATAATACGACGATATTTGGAATTAGACTTTTTTTAAAATTTTCTATGTAATACCACTAGTTAAGCCTTATTCGACCATCACATGATTGTTTTAATTCATATTTTAACCGACTACGCTACAACAAATACAGGGTTACGTTTTTCTCCAGTATCTAAATACGTATGCATGTATGTGTTTATATAAAACATAAAATCAAAGCCGTAAAATAAAAATTATGAAAAAAATTGCATTTCATTTTTAGTGGTATATCACTGAATAGGTGTTTTAAAATCAAGATGATGTTTAAGGCTATTTTACAGCTGCAAGTACCGTATAAGAATTACACATCGTGTAAGTTGGGTAGATACGGTCTGTCCATATTTCTTGTTGCGCATAATGAATGTGTCTGTTGTATTCTCAAAAATACTTATTTAAATGACTTCGTCTATACAAAATGCCTACTATAAATAACCTACTTGTTCTGATAACGATTAAGACTGATATATTTTAAAATAGTCTGTGATACTCTTCTTGGTATCTTCTAGTCTAATGCGAAAATTTTAGACGTCAATTTCGATTTAAACGGCAATTTATTTTCTACACCTCGTCGATCCTTTTTACATGCCAATCAAATTTTTATAACACATGTATGCTTTACTGGTAGTTCTTTTTTTCGTAATTTGAAGACAGTATTTTTGTAACGAAGTGATTCATTCACGTACGATCGACGTATAGGGTTTCGTATGTGATAGATCTGTCTTAACTGTATTATTGATAGCTTTTTATTAACCCTAGAAACCTAATCTACGCCTGCGAGGCGTACACGCTTCCAAATATCGTTTGTCTCTTTCTGTCGGTTGAAGCGAGCGCGTCGTGCTTTTTCGCCAACTCAGTGGGCAACAGGAGCCAGCGGACGATGTCTGTGTCATTAATGTAAGTCCCGCCATTTTTGATGTATCGAAGTATAGCACGCCTGCGAGACGTATATTTAGGCTTTGTGTAACTTTTAACTAAGTTTTGTGTGATTTTACTTTTGTTTGTTTTCCATATATTTTATGTTTATTTTCGGCATTATTTCAGGTATAAATATGTCACGGTCTAAACGATTAGACGAAGACGATATTTTAGCAATCTTAGACGAGGAAGATAATCCTTCTTTGGAAGATTCAGATTCCGAAGTTGAGGATGACCAGATTACGAGAAAATATAAGCCAAATTATCGTAAAACCTATTGATTCAAATAATGGGAATCGAGAAGAAGAATCTGAGCCAAAAAAACGTAAATACTGCGCCTTTTGCTCCTATAAAAAAAGGAGAATGTCAAAATTAGTGTGTTATAAATGTAAAAAGTCTGTGTGTGGCGAGCACAATGTTGATATGTGTGTAGACTGCTTTTAAAGTTTGACTAGTTTTTTAAAGTCTGATTCGTTTTAATGTTTGCTCTTGAAGAGGGCTATAATTTGTGCGCGCACCTGTCCAGACTACCTTAGCTAGTCATCGCTTTAAAAGATTATTAAACATACTGACATCTGCGATATAATACACCTGTTCTCACAGTAAGCATATGAGATGTCCTTAATTGTGTCCGAGTTGCTTTGTGAGTGTATTTGCAAATATAAGTATACTTATTCATAATGCATGATAGTGTGTTATAAATTATTGTAACCACAATTACGTCAGCCGTGACGTATTCATGTAAGTATGCGTGCACTGTTTACGTATAAATTGAGGTATTTTTATGGCCTGTGATCGTCTATAAAATTACTAAATTGATTTGAGAGTAAAGTAATGATAACTCGATGATATTTAGCGAGTATTCGGATACGAATAGTTACGCCCTATTTAAATTGTACTTTCGTTTTCGGCAACTTATTTACCGTTATATGAGCGCAAAATAGGACATCGAACTATCGGGATGTTGTATAACAAACGCCGATGTTTTGGGGTAACTTTTGTTATTGTAATGAATAAGGTCATCTTGTTCCTTTTTATTACATTTGATTTAGTGGTTTTAAATTCGAATTTCCTGTATTGATCAGGGATAAGTTTATGAAAGTAAGTCGTTGCTTATATGTATTGTATTTTCGGTCGAAAACTGATTCGCCTAGTAATCCACTCAAACTTGGCCCTTAGGCTAACGGGACCTCGGGGTTTTATTAATAAATTGATAACAAAATCCCGACTTTGGGCCGATGTGCGTTTCTTTGAGAGACTGTCCGCTGTTCTTCAACGGGACGAAACTACGTTTTGTCACCTGAAGAACTTCACTTTCAGCGAGCGTTTTACTACAAACACTCGTCTCACGCAAACGAGCTTTATTTCACAACGCCCAAAAGGCCTCCCTGTGCACTTACTTTGAATGGAATTCCAAACGCAGTCCTCGAAAGAAAAACAATTTGGCGGTTTTCGAAGATTGGTTCAGCATAGATTTGCATACATGTGTTTTGGCTGGCCAGCCTTGACAATTTGTCATGCGGGGGGTGGTATCCACCTGCCCGAGTATTGTTCTGCGCAATAGGTATACATTTCGAGGGGTCGATTCCGACTGCCTCGTGATATGCGTTTTATGCAAATCGATCATGCAGGGCGTATTACGCCTACCTGCGTGTATATATATATCTCGAGGGGCCGTTGGCTGCCTCGTTTGATCTTATGATAGTTGGCATATGTCTCGATGCTGTATATAGTTGTTTTGCAAGGGGTCTGTGACTGCCTCGCTTGATTTTATATGCAACTGTTGTCCGTCAGTATTTATCTAGCACTATATTAGTGAGAGGACTGACTTTACTTTATTAATATTTAAGTGAGACAGAAAATCTCTATTATTTCAACTCTGGACAAGATAGCAGCTGGAGTTAACTCAGCTAATTATATCGAGCAATATTTTGACTGTGAATTATCACCACTCATGTATTTAGTATATTTCCATCTAATACAATGTATTGTGCACATATTATTCAGAGCTTTGGTCAATAGAACAATGACTACTTTTAGCTTTGTGTTAAATCACTCTATTTATATAAATATATTGACAATATTAAATAGCACACACGTGTATGTGCGCTAGTACCGAGTTCAGTCTAAATTAATTTAACACACCTTTGTGTTATACTTGTGATAAACAATTAGTTACATAGTTTCCTTTTGTATATGAAAGGAAATTGTATCCATTACACAAGTTTTGTATTTGTTGGCAAGATAATCGTATTGAGTTTAATACACACATTTGTGTGGATGGAAGGTAAAACATGCCCCAACCTCGCATGTCCTCGTGCCAACCAGACCATTTTATTTTTGAGCTGGCTCCGGTCAGAGTTCAGCCAGCAAGTCTAATTTCGTATTTACATTTGGTGAATTTACCTTTATTTCGTTAATGTTACTTTAAGATAAATAATTAATTGCAAAACAAATGGCCTCCTCTGACTCCATCAATTATTTCTTTCTTTCTCAGTATTTACCAACAATAAAATTAATGGTACAAAAGTATTTATCTTTTATACAACACAGATTTATCAGTGATTATACTTTTGGTCGGCAAACGAAATTAGACATTTAAAGTTAATTCTAAGGGCATGACCTCGCAGTACTAATTTTCTGAATTATTTGTATAACTGAATGTAAATTTAAAACTGGATATCTTTGTTTGAGGCATACCGCTATTCATCTCGCGACATTACAAGCTGCGACATAATATTAACCTTTAAAATATGAGGTAAGCAACTTCTCTATTTTATAATTAAATCAAACCTCGATCAGACCTCAAGACAAAATTAACAAGGAACGAAACCTTAAATTTAACCGGCTGAAAAATGTAGCCGGGCTCTTTACAATCAATCATAATAAATTTGGATATTAATCAATTCGGTTATCCAGCCACACGCACTCCCGATTCAAACGGTATAATATAGTAAATTTATTGTTTCGATACTCTTTGGTAGAATTAACTCAATTTAAGACAGATGTGCTATTATGAATTTGAATCGTAGTTATAGTCTACTATTTTCATGGTTTCGGGATAGTAAAATAATTAAATATCGAATATCCAAATGGAGTCAATAGTTGAAACAGTTATCTCTATAAAATAGAGTAAACAAAATATTAGTAAACTAAAGTCTTTGCGCTTACCTTCAAAGCAGCTCAACTAGGTTAAACTCTCACCGAATTCGGGCACACGCCAACACACCTCGGCCTAGCTGCTTGCCCCGTTCCGCCACTCCGGTCTTCGTCTGCTCGGCACAAGGGTTGAAAATCCACTACCCGTCTGCGCCCGCGTCTCTCATTCTATATATCTCCGTCTAACATGAAACCCTCTCCTATAAGTTCGCAAATCAGCACGCTCGTACCATTTTCGCCCTTATGTCTATATACTCAAAGTCTCATACCCCTAACCCTCAAACCGAAAGTTTGTGACTAAATTCCGTATTTTGACTAATTCGTTTTTCCTTAACGAGATGTCGCCACTAATATCGAAATTCACTCGAGTAATTAGTATAATTTTATTTCTGTCTTGTACTTTACAGTTAATTGTTTGTAGGTGTAGTCGTCATATTTATAATAGTCGTAACACGAGTAAAACCCTCATTTACCGTAACTTAGTCACAAAGTGCGTCTCGGATACTTTACTTAAAATCCAAAACCAAGCCTGTAATTCAAATCTTGTTTGCATAGCGATAAGGTCGATATAAAACTTTCTCCTACAGGGTTTTGTGACCAATACGGATTGAACAATATAAAATGTATAACGTGCATAATTCATTTCATATATAGTTCAATGTTTTACCAAAATTTTAAATCCACACAGCAGTTTTGTTTATGTAAAAGGTACATCTCGGCGTCTCTACCTGACACCGAAAAGCACCCTCGACCCTTGAACACAGATGCTCTGCACGTGATCAGTGCAACTTCGATCAGAAATCGTTTTACATCCCAACTTTCGCAACATACTAATTAACTGACCATTCGTACAAATCTCCTACGTTTACTGTAGATACCTGCCATGTATCATTCTTCGAAACTGATATTAGTAAAAGAAATTATTATCTAGCCTCAATCGACGATACCTCACTTCACGAATTTCGCATAGCAATTTATCCAAATTATTTTGTATCGTTCCCCGCAAGGGCGCAGTCTATTGTAGTTTCGGAGAATTACAAAAAAAATTTTGCCTTGCGCTCGGGTAATCTTGAGGTCCTTTCTTAACGACGCTTTGAGAGTGTTTATCGGAATTTTTGGCTCCAAACTACCATAAATCTCAAAACCAACTTTAGAGAATTGCGTTACACGCCTGTGCTACTTGATATAGCTCGCTTATCAACATCGACAAGTATAAAATCATAAATTTGATCTCTTAAGCGAAATCCGCCATAAGCACCTTTGGGCTTAATATCCAACATGTGAAAGCAACAAATTATCAAAATTATGAGTCCTAATACACCATATACAACTAGCGTCTTGCCCCGATTCTGTTTGCCTCAGTTTATGGTTATTTACAGTATAAATGTATGCTAGCTTATCTAAAATCAAATACATATATACCTAGCTTACACAGTTATCTATATACAATGCTGGGGCCACCTCAGTCCCCTCCCAGATAGAGTGTGACGACGCCCCAATTTCATCTTCCTTTTTTTTCTAATATTTTTTTTTTTTTTTTTAAATTTTTTTTTTTTTGAACATGCATTTCACCTTATTTCTAGCTATAGTTAACTAATAGTGGCACTAAGGCTAGGGACGCGACTTCCTCATCCAACTGATTTCCAGCATCACCTATCCCACAATCATTTGCTTTCCTAACTTTATGTAGTCCACCGTGTGTGTGCTACAAAGTCAGCCATTTTATATATACTACCAAAGCAACATGAAACAACGAACGCGTACGCAATCAACCAGATTATACGTGTGTATTTTAGTATTCTACACTATACTACCTCTGCGTGTTACACTCTATCTATAGATTACGTAACGTTATAGTATTTAGCCAGATGTATTGCGTTATAGTTTCCCTTTACAGCATTTGTATCTGGGTCCACTAATGTATACACATTATGGTAGGGTATTGCCGCGACCTTATAAGGACCGTCATACAGTAAAGAGAATTTCTTTGTTACCTTTTTATCAGCGTCGGATCGGGGCAACACCTTTAATTTTATCAAATCACCTATATGATATGTGGCAAATTTGTATTTTTGATTTCTATATGCAACCCTTTTCTCAGCTGTTTCTTTCAAATTTTTCAGAACGTTCTTTCTTATATTTACAACGTCTAGGCACGCCTCCTGCGTCTCCCGATTGGGTAATGCTTTATCGAAATTCAGGACATCCCCTTTTCCGTAAATGATTTCATATGGAGTATATCTTGTAGCAACATGTGTGACGTTATTATATAAATTTTCAATCCTTGGTAAGATTGACAACCAACTCCTGTGCGAATGACTACAATACGTTCTAAATAAACGAGTCAATTCTTTATTAACTCTCTCGACGGGATTCGCGCGAGGATTTCTCAGCGATGTGTGTGAAATCTTAATTCCTAGTCTGTGCAACTCTCTCTCCCATAAACGAGAAGTAAATTGCGCCCCCCTGTCTGTTACCAGGTTCTTAATACTGATTTCTGTGTGGAATTGTTTCACACACCCCAAAGTACTGCGTCCTGTCGCCTTTCGTAATGCATATAACCTTATCAACTTACTAAACAGGTCTTGCATTACAAATATGTAACGCATTCCAAACTTTCCACTCGGCAATGGACCATATATGTCAGCAAACACACTTTCGCCGATATCTTCTACTAATACAGCCTTGCTAGGCCCTGCCAGATACTCTCTCTCGTGTTTTGCCTTTTGACATAATGGACACGACCTTATAACTTCCACAACTCGCTTTTTCATATGTGGGAAATAACAACGCTTTCGCATAGCCGCACACAATTTATACCTTCCATAATGACCCAAGTTCTCGTGCACATTCAAGATCACTTCATTAACCACACCTTCCGGCAAATACACTACCTCCTTTTCTTTTCCCCTGCCTTGGTGATATAAAATATCTCCCTTCAGCTTGCAATATTTCGTCTCAACGTCAGGCTTTTCTTCCTGCAATTTCTTAATAATGCCTCGCAACTTTACATCCTCTAATTGCAAATCTTTCAACAAACTCAGTTTGTTTACCAATGCTCTATCACCAACCGCCGTGAACAAACACATTAACGGGTAAGTCTGCTTATTTACCTGAGATTCTCCAGTCTCACATAAATAGCGAGAAATCACATCTGCGCCTATATTGTCCCTACCCTTGACGTACTTTATTGTAAAATTAAATTGATTTATGTAAAACACCCACCGCTGCATGCGCGCGTGTAGTATCTTCCAACTATGTAGAAAACTCAAACTTTTGTGATCTGTACGTATTATTATCTTAACTCCACGCAAATAGGTCTCGTACTTTTTCAAAGTATAAATTATCGCCCACAGTTCTTTCTCAGAGACAGTCCAATGCTTTTCTGCGTCAGTGAACGCCTTGCTGCAAAACCCTATTACATTGACTAATTTCTGACTGTCATATTGATAAACAAACCCTGCTACTCCAATGTCGCTGCTGTCCGACTGTACATACAGCCTACTTCCGGGTATAGGGTGTTTTAACATCACTGTGTCAATAAACAACGACTTTATACGCTCGAAACAACTATTTTCTTTCTCTCCCCATCGCCATTTTTGTCCTTTCTTTAACAAATCGCACAAAGGGCGTGTTACCTCTCCATATTTGTATACAAACTTCCGAAAATAATTAATGAAGCCCAAAAACGCTCGTACCTGTTTTACGGTTCTAGGGACCGGGTATTCTTGTATCGCCCGTGTTTTATCAGGGTCCATTCTGACACCCTGGGTGTTAACGATGTGCCCCAGAAGTTTAATTTCTGTCCTAATAAAACAACACTTAGACAAATTACACGTCAGTTTCGCTTCCTGTAATTTCTGTAAAACTAATCCTAAGTGCTCTAAGTGAAGCTGTACCGTCCCGTTAGTGAACACTACTAAGTCATCTAAGTAATTAATGCAAAAGGAACGCACCTCGGGTCCCAGCATTATGTCCATGGCTCTTGTGAAGGAACTGACCGATGTTTTAAGACCTTGAGGTAATACCCTATAGGTGTAACTTTTCCCCATAAAAGTAAAACCCGTGTACTTCCTCGAGTCTTCATGCAACGGAATATTATAATATGCATTATTCAAATCTAATAGCGTCATGTACTTCACGCCGTGAAAAGATTGCAATATTTCCGCTGTCAGAGGAGGTGCTTCCGATTCACCTACCATTCGTTTATTGAGCTCGCGCGCGTCTAACAAGATCCTAATACTTCCGTCTTTCTTTAATGTATAAGTCATGGGGCTGCTATAAGGAGTCGCTTCTCGTTGTATGACTCCCAAGTTTTCGAGTTCATCTAACTTAGCTTTCACCTTTTCTCGGTGAGCATGGTTTACAGGATAGGATCTTTTAATAAACGGCTCTTCATTTAACATCTTTATCCTATGCGTATACTTGTCCGTTCGTCCAGGATGGGCTGAAAATACTTCTCTGTACTTAATTAATACAGGCAATAACAAAGCCTTTTCTTCTTCTAACAGATCTAACAACCTTACGTGCTCGCGTAACGACTGTTCTGTTTCATTTGACTGTTCGAATTCACTTATCTGTTGTAGCACGCAAAATGCCGCTCCTCTAGCCGTACTACCTGTCTCTCCTATGTTTATTGTGGTACGTACTCCCAGGTGGTCCACATTCAATTTATTATTCTCTCCGCATGTAATTACTGCCCGAACGCGCAGCAGCCAATCGTATCCCAATATAACTGGTTTCGGTAATTTTGCCAATACCAGTACAGGTGTATCAATTACAAGTGCATTCAATTCTATCGACACCATGTGTACACTGCTAATCTTGCAACTTCTAGATCCAAAAGCCCCTTGTATATGTAAGGCCGGAATCGGTAACTCTGGTATTTCCTTATTCTGCCTCAATGTGTCAAACAGTTCTTCAGTTACACAAGTAACCTGCGAACCGGTATCCAATAAGGCTCTTGCCCCGACACCGTTTACTTTGACTTCAATTTCGGGCAAGGCGGGCAACGAATAGTATTTCTCCTTTGCGTCCAACAAGTCATCCTCTTCTCCATGTATCATATACGAACTAGTATTTCTCGTGTGTCTCGTATTACAACCAGTACACACCCTTTCTCCACATTTACATATTAACAGTGCCCCTGTGTCCCATTTGGATAATAAATCTGTAACGGATTCTACTAGGAATCCTTCGGAATCTGAATTCGTATCAATCGGGATTTTATTTCCATTTTCTGATTTCCCCAAACCCTTTCCAACATTCCACCCGTATTTACACATATATTTGAGCATATTAGACATAGCAGTTCTCCCCTCCCCGTTATTGAGCCCTTTGTTCATGTATGTACAATCTGCTCTTAAAATACTAATCCCGAGTCGGTTTTCAACAGGGCCTCGCGAATTCACGACTCTTACTAATCCGCAGCCTTCTCGTTTCCCGATTTTCCTAAATCGACCATTGCGGGTTGCTTTTCGGTCGCTTGTCTGGATTCCGCTGTACGTACGACATTCGTACCTGCTCCTTCACTTCTCCAATTTATGGCCGGGTAAGGCGTTCGTCTTTCGTATCGATTTGTCACACCTGTGCGTCCCCCTCTTGCTACGCCGCGTCCTCGAATCGCATTACCTCTGTACGTTCGCGAGGCGTGTATCATATTCGTCTGAACCTCCCTTCCTTTCCTGTCTGTGGCCGCAATAATGTTCGGCCGCCTCAAGCCACCTCGGCTTTTCCACAACTCAGGACCCGATTTCGACACTTCTCTTACTTGCACATTCTGTTCCATATTCCTTAGGAACTCTAGGGCGTCGAGTGCTGATATTGCCCCTTGCCTTGTAAACCACAAGCGCTGAATTTCCCCGGGAAAATGTCGCATTATACAGTTTACCGCTTCTCGTTCCCCTAATGGGATAGTGAACGAACGCACACTGTCGTAGTATTCCGCAAAATGTTCTTCCATCGACGCACCCCCATTATTACTGTACGTCGCATGCAGTAACTTATAACGTACTCTTTCTTGTTCGCGCTCTCCCCAGAAAGCTTTTAAGAAGTCTCTCTCAAAATCAGTAAATGTCCTCCAATTATCGCTGTATAATTCTAAAACGGTCTGTGCATGTCCACGCAAACACTCCGTAACGATATCTAATGCATTCGCGTTCGACTGTGTAGCGTTGAGATATTTTTTTACCTTTTTCAAAAACCTCACCGGTGTCAACCCGCCCCTCCCGGTAAAGATAGGTTTTTCTAGTGTCGGCCTCATTACGCAAACCGGCGCCCTGTCTTTTGCCACCGTGGCTCCGGTCATAGTAGACGTACTACTTGTGTCAGAAGTCAACGTCGACATAGTACCCGACTCAGAACTAATAGTAGCAGGCCCCGAGATGGCCGCCCTATCTACATTAACTACGTTGTCAACCTGCGCTCGTTCTAGACGATCTAAACGCTCAATTACTTCTCCGAATTTTTTTGTCATCTCTAAAATACCCGTTAGGAGTTCTGGCGTTACTTGCATTCCCGCGTCGCGCTCAACCGTCTTCTGCTTACGACCTCGCTGTCTAGTTGAGAAAGACATTTTCCTACCTTTCCTTCACAACTTTACTTAACTATATCTACTCCACCTAGCTAAGTCCTTTACTAAGTTTCACTTTCTCTAAACAAAACGGCCTAAATCAATACCGATCCCTTTGTGCTCCTTTTTTTTTCTTTCAAGGCTCACTTTCTATATTATCCCGATCTCAAACTTTACGCATACTATAACGTGTAACACTCAATAGGTGCAACAAACAGCACAACCACCTAACCACAGAGAAAACCCTACTATTTTCAATGTATTTATTATTAATTACCTTAAATCTTATTTATTAAATGTATAAAGGCCACTGGCACTTTAAATAAAATAAAATAAAAGTAAAATAAAGTAATGTTATCCTATATCTATTAAAATCCTATATTCATTAACGCGATTATTTAAATTTATAAAAAGATGGCATGCAGCAAACCCGTTATGCGGCACGTCGCCCGCATCTGCGACACCGAGACGCCCCGCGGTGCGGTATCACAATCGCGATACGCCGAACTGGGCCCTCAGCTGGGTTTTTGGCCCGCCTCGTGTTCACCGTCTAGCGGTCGGACACGTGCGTAGTGTGTCAGCCCACACTGCACCGTCTCTCCAACAACTGAAATAGTCGGCCGCAGATTGAAATAAACAAAATTTATGACACTTGTCACCTTCACTTTGAAGTGGCACCGATCTGTCAACAATGTCCTTTCGATAATACTAAAGTACGTATACTTATAAACACGGTACCAATATGCTTTTGAAACGACCGATATCGCCGTATAAAATCTGGATTCTAGATAGACACACTCGCAAAGTTTCGATATAACAAAAGAAGTCTGTCAACTCACAATGTTTAATTATAAGCATAACCTAGTTTGTAAATATCTTTAAATTTTAGAGTTGATAGATCATAATGTAAATATTTTTACATATATTTTTTTTTTTAAATTTAAGTTTTCAAAATTAAAAAAAATAGACAAAGACTTCCCTCGTGTTATATGCGATGCTAGTTCTTGACACGGCTTCGTCCTGCTCCTCCGATGCGTCTTGTAGGTCACTGGCTCATTAGAGAACACGCGCAGTGATTACTCGTAATCGTGCGCCTCTCTAAATTAGTCTATATCCGACCAGAACGTTCCCCAACAACAACTGAAAACAATTTATCCAATTCATGATGAAATCTGCCGGAGAACTTAAAATAATCCATGGTTCACTACGCATGGATTAATTTTTCCATACTTGACCTATATTCCAAAATAATTGTATTACATATGTATTATATATATATATATATGAAAAAAAATTTTTTTTCAAGTCAGATATCAATAGTTATTCCTTTCTTATCTACGTTGTGTTTTAAGTTCTTTTTGGCCGTAAATAAAATTAAATTTATTCACTGTTAAATACCAATCCTAAGTCACGCGGACCACATGAAGAGGGCTATAATTTGTGCGCGCACCTGTCCAGACTACCTTAGCTAGTCATCGCTTTAAAAGATTATTAAACATACTGACATCTGCGATATAATACACCTGTTCTCACAGTAAGCATATGAGATGTCCTTAATTGTGTCCGAGTTGCTTTGTGAGTGTATTTGCAAATATAAGTATACTTATTCATAATGCATGATAGTGTGTTATAAATTATTGTAACCACAATTACGTCAGCCGTGACGTATTCATGTAAGTATGCGTGCACTGTTTACGTATAAATTGAGGTATTTTTATGGCCTGTGATCGTCTATAAAATTACTAAATTGATTTGAGAGTAAAGTAATGATAACTCGATGATATTTAGCGAGTATTCGGATACGAATAGTTACGCCCTATTTAAATTGTACTTTCGTTTTCGGCAACTTATTTACCGTTATATGAGCGCAAAATAGGACATCGAACTATCGGGATGTTGTATAACAAACGCCGATGTTTTGGGGTAACTTTTGTTATTGTAATGAATAAGGTCATCTTGTTCCTTTTTATTACATTTGATTTAGTGGTTTTAAATTCGAATTTCCTGTATTGATCAGGGATAAGTTTATGAAAGTAAGTCGTTGCTTATATGTATTGTATTTTCGGTCGAAAACTGATTCGCCTAGTAATCCACTCAAACTTGGCCCTTAGGCTAACGGGACCTCGGGGTTTTATTAATAAATTGATAACAAAATCCCGACTTTGGGCCGATGTGCGTTTCTTTGAGAGACTGTCCGCTGTTCTTCAACGGGACGAAACTACGTTTTGTCACCTGAAGAACTTCACTTTCAGCGAGCGTTTTACTACAAACACTCGTCTCACGCAAACGAGCTTTATTTCACAACGCCCAAAAGGCCTCCCTGTGCACTTACTTTGAATGGAATTCCAAACGCAGTCCTCGAAAGAAAAACAATTTGGCGGTTTTCGAAGATTGGTTCAGCATAGATTTGCATACATGTGTTTTGGCTGGCCAGCCTTGACAATTTGTCATGCGGGGGGTGGTATCCACCTGCCCGAGTATTGTTCTGCGCAATAGGTATACATTTCGAGGGGTCGATTCCGACTGCCTCGTGATATGCGTTTTATGCAAATCGATCATGCAGGGCGTATTACGCCTACCTGCGTGTATATATATATCTCGAGGGGCCGTTGGCTGCCTCGTTTGATCTTATGATAGTTGGCATATGTCTCGATGCTGTATATAGTTGTTTTGCAAGGGGTCTGTGACTGCCTCGCTTGATTTTATATGCAACTGTTGTCCGTCAGTATTTATCTAGCACTATATTAGTGAGAGGACTGACTTTACTTTATTAATATTTAAGTGAGACAGAAAATCTCTATTATTTCAACTCTGGACAAGATAGCAGCTGGAGTTAACTCAGCTAATTATATCGAGCAATATTTTGACTGTGAATTATCACCACTCATGTATTTAGTATATTTCCATCTAATACAATGTATTGTGCACATATTATTCAGAGCTTTGGTCAATAGAACAATGACTACTTTTAGCTTTGTGTTAAATCACTCTATTTATATAAATATATTGACAATATTAAATAGCACACACGTGTATGTGCGCTAGTACCGAGTTCAGTCTAAATTAATTTAACACACCTTTGTGTTATACTTGTGATAAACAATTAGTTACATAGTTTCCTTTTGTATATGAAAGGAAATTGTATCCATTACACAAGTTTTGTATTTGTTGGCAAGATAATCGTATTGAGTTTAATACACACATTTGTGTGGATGGAAGGTAAAACATGCCCCAACCTCGCATGTCCTCGTGCCAACCAGACCATTTTATTTTTGAGCTGGCTCCGGTCAGAGTTCAGCCAGCAAGTCTAATTTCGTATTTACATTTGGTGAATTTACCTTTATTTCGTTAATGTTACTTTAAGATAAATAATTAATTGCAAAACAAATGGCCTCCTCTGACTCCATCAATTATTTCTTTCTTTCTCAGTATTTACCAACAATAAAATTAATGGTACAAAAGTATTTATCTTTTATACAACACAGATTTATCAGTGATTATACTTTTGGTCGGCAAACGAAATTAGACATTTAAAGTTAATTCTAAGGGCATGACCTCGCAGTACTAATTTTCTGAATTATTTGTATAACTGAATGTAAATTTAAAACTGGATATCTTTGTTTGAGGCATACCGCTATTCATCTCGCGACATTACAAGCTGCGACATAATATTAACCTTTAAAATATGAGGTAAGCAACTTCTCTATTTTATAATTAAATCAAACCTCGATCAGACCTCAAGACAAAATTAACAAGGAACGAAACCTTAAATTTAACCGGCTGAAAAATGTAGCCGGGCTCTTTACAATCAATCATAATAAATTTGGATATTAATCAATTCGGTTATCCAGCCACACGCACTCCCGATTCAAACGGTATAATATAGTAAATTTATTGTTTCGATACTCTTTGGTAGAATTAACTCAATTTAAGACAGATGTGCTATTATGAATTTGAATCGTAGTTATAGTCTACTATTTTCATGGTTTCGGGATAGTAAAATAATTAAATATCGAATATCCAAATGGAGTCAATAGTTGAAACAGTTATCTCTATAAAATAGAGTAAACAAAATATTAGTAAACTAAAGTCTTTGCGCTTACCTTCAAAGCAGCTCAACTAGGTTAAACTCTCACCGAATTCGGGCACACGCCAACACACCTCGGCCTAGCTGCTTGCCCCGTTCCGCCACTCCGGTCTTCGTCTGCTCGGCACAAGGGTTGAAAATCCACTACCCGTCTGCGCCCGCGTCTCTCATTCTATATATCTCCGTCTAACATGAAACCCTCTCCTATAAGTTCGCAAATCAGCACGCTCGTACCATTTTCGCCCTTATGTCTATATACTCAAAGTCTCATACCCCTAACCCTCAAACCGAAAGTTTGTGACTAAATTCCGTATTTTGACTAATTCGTTTTTCCTTAACGAGATGTCGCCACTAATATCGAAATTCACTCGAGTAATTAGTATAATTTTATTTCTGTCTTGTACTTTACAGTTAATTGTTTGTAGGTGTAGTCGTCATATTTATAATAGTCGTAACACGAGTAAAACCCTCATTTACCGTAACTTAGTCACAAAGTGCGTCTCGGATACTTTACTTAAAATCCAAAACCAAGCCTGTAATTCAAATCTTGTTTGCATAGCGATAAGGTCGATATAAAACTTTCTCCTACAGGGTTTTGTGACCAATACGGATTGAACAATATAAAATGTATAACGTGCATAATTCATTTCATATATAGTTCAATGTTTTACCAAAATTTTAAATCCACACAGCAGTTTTGTTTATGTAAAAGGTACATCTCGGCGTCTCTACCTGACACCGAAAAGCACCCTCGACCCTTGAACACAGATGCTCTGCACGTGATCAGTGCAACTTCGATCAGAAATCGTTTTACATCCCAACTTTCGCAACATACTAATTAACTGACCATTCGTACAAATCTCCTACGTTTACTGTAGATACCTGCCATGTATCATTCTTCGAAACTGATATTAGTAAAAGAAATTATTATCTAGCCTCAATCGACGATACCTCACTTCACGAATTTCGCATAGCAATTTATCCAAATTATTTTGTATCGTTCCCCGCAAGGGCGCAGTCTATTGTAGTTTCGGAGAATTACAAAAAAAATTTTGCCTTGCGCTCGGGTAATCTTGAGGTCCTTTCTTAACGACGCTTTGAGAGTGTTTATCGGAATTTTTGGCTCCAAACTACCATAAATCTCAAAACCAACTTTAGAGAATTGCGTTACACGCCTGTGCTACTTGATATAGCTCGCTTATCAACATCGACAAGTATAAAATCATAAATTTGATCTCTTAAGCGAAATCCGCCATAAGCACCTTTGGGCTTAATATCCAACATGTGAAAGCAACAAATTATCAAAATTATGAGTCCTAATACACCATATACAACTAGCGTCTTGCCCCGATTCTGTTTGCCTCAGTTTATGGTTATTTACAGTATAAATGTATGCTAGCTTATCTAAAATCAAATACATATATACCTAGCTTACACAGTTATCTATATACAATGCTGGGGCCACCTCAGTCCCCTCCCAGATAGAGTGTGACGACGCCCCAATTTCATCTTCCTTTTTTTTCTAATATTTTTTTTTTTTTTTTTAAATTTTTTTTTTTTTGAACATGCATTTCACCTTATTTCTAGCTATAGTTAACTAATAGTGGCACTAAGGCTAGGGACGCGACTTCCTCATCCAACTGATTTCCAGCATCACCTATCCCACAATCATTTGCTTTCCTAACTTTATGTAGTCCACCGTGTGTGTGCTACAAAGTCAGCCATTTTATATATACTACCAAAGCAACATGAAACAACGAACGCGTACGCAATCAACCAGATTATACGTGTGTATTTTAGTATTCTACACTATACTACCTCTGCGTGTTACACTCTATCTATAGATTACGTAACGTTATAGTATTTAGCCAGATGTATTGCGTTATAGTTTCCCTTTACAGCATTTGTATCTGGGTCCACTAATGTATACACATTATGGTAGGGTATTGCCGCGACCTTATAAGGACCGTCATACAGTAAAGAGAATTTCTTTGTTACCTTTTTATCAGCGTCGGATCGGGGCAACACCTTTAATTTTATCAAATCACCTATATGATATGTGGCAAATTTGTATTTTTGATTTCTATATGCAACCCTTTTCTCAGCTGTTTCTTTCAAATTTTTCAGAACGTTCTTTCTTATATTTACAACGTCTAGGCACGCCTCCTGCGTCTCCCGATTGGGTAATGCTTTATCGAAATTCAGGACATCCCCTTTTCCGTAAATGATTTCATATGGAGTATATCTTGTAGCAACATGTGTGACGTTATTATATAAATTTTCAATCCTTGGTAAGATTGACAACCAACTCCTGTGCGAATGACTACAATACGTTCTAAATAAACGAGTCAATTCTTTATTAACTCTCTCGACGGGATTCGCGCGAGGATTTCTCAGCGATGTGTGTGAAATCTTAATTCCTAGTCTGTGCAACTCTCTCTCCCATAAACGAGAAGTAAATTGCGCCCCCCTGTCTGTTACCAGGTTCTTAATACTGATTTCTGTGTGGAATTGTTTCACACACCCCAAAGTACTGCGTCCTGTCGCCTTTCGTAATGCATATAACCTTATCAACTTACTAAACAGGTCTTGCATTACAAATATGTAACGCATTCCAAACTTTCCACTCGGCAATGGACCATATATGTCAGCAAACACACTTTCGCCGATATCTTCTACTAATACAGCCTTGCTAGGCCCTGCCAGATACTCTCTCTCGTGTTTTGCCTTTTGACATAATGGACACGACCTTATAACTTCCACAACTCGCTTTTTCATATGTGGGAAATAACAACGCTTTCGCATAGCCGCACACAATTTATACCTTCCATAATGACCCAAGTTCTCGTGCACATTCAAGATCACTTCATTAACCACACCTTCCGGCAAATACACTACCTCCTTTTCTTTTCCCCTGCCTTGGTGATATAAAATATCTCCCTTCAGCTTGCAATATTTCGTCTCAACGTCAGGCTTTTCTTCCTGCAATTTCTTAATAATGCCTCGCAACTTTACATCCTCTAATTGCAAATCTTTCAACAAACTCAGTTTGTTTACCAATGCTCTATCACCAACCGCCGTGAACAAACACATTAACGGGTAAGTCTGCTTATTTACCTGAGATTCTCCAGTCTCACATAAATAGCGAGAAATCACATCTGCGCCTATATTGTCCCTACCCTTGACGTACTTTATTGTAAAATTAAATTGATTTATGTAAAACACCCACCGCTGCATGCGCGCGTGTAGTATCTTCCAACTATGTAGAAAACTCAAACTTTTGTGATCTGTACGTATTATTATCTTAACTCCACGCAAATAGGTCTCGTACTTTTTCAAAGTATAAATTATCGCCCACAGTTCTTTCTCAGAGACAGTCCAATGCTTTTCTGCGTCAGTGAACGCCTTGCTGCAAAACCCTATTACATTGACTAATTTCTGACTGTCATATTGATAAACAAACCCTGCTACTCCAATGTCGCTGCTGTCCGACTGTACATACAGCCTACTTCCGGGTATAGGGTGTTTTAACATCACTGTGTCAATAAACAACGACTTTATACGCTCGAAACAACTATTTTCTTTCTCTCCCCATCGCCATTTTTGTCCTTTCTTTAACAAATCGCACAAAGGGCGTGTTACCTCTCCATATTTGTATACAAACTTCCGAAAATAATTAATGAAGCCCAAAAACGCTCGTACCTGTTTTACGGTTCTAGGGACCGGGTATTCTTGTATCGCCCGTGTTTTATCAGGGTCCATTCTGACACCCTGGGTGTTAACGATGTGCCCCAGAAGTTTAATTTCTGTCCTAATAAAACAACACTTAGACAAATTACACGTCAGTTTCGCTTCCTGTAATTTCTGTAAAACTAATCCTAAGTGCTCTAAGTGAAGCTGTACCGTCCCGTTAGTGAACACTACTAAGTCATCTAAGTAATTAATGCAAAAGGAACGCACCTCGGGTCCCAGCATTATGTCCATGGCTCTTGTGAAGGAACTGACCGATGTTTTAAGACCTTGAGGTAATACCCTATAGGTGTAACTTTTCCCCATAAAAGTAAAACCCGTGTACTTCCTCGAGTCTTCATGCAACGGAATATTATAATATGCATTATTCAAATCTAATAGCGTCATGTACTTCACGCCGTGAAAAGATTGCAATATTTCCGCTGTCAGAGGAGGTGCTTCCGATTCACCTACCATTCGTTTATTGAGCTCGCGCGCGTCTAACAAGATCCTAATACTTCCGTCTTTCTTTAATGTATAAGTCATGGGGCTGCTATAAGGAGTCGCTTCTCGTTGTATGACTCCCAAGTTTTCGAGTTCATCTAACTTAGCTTTCACCTTTTCTCGGTGAGCATGGTTTACAGGATAGGATCTTTTAATAAACGGCTCTTCATTTAACATCTTTATCCTATGCGTATACTTGTCCGTTCGTCCAGGATGGGCTGAAAATACTTCTCTGTACTTAATTAATACAGGCAATAACAAAGCCTTTTCTTCTTCTAACAGATCTAACAACCTTACGTGCTCGCGTAACGACTGTTCTGTTTCATTTGACTGTTCGAATTCACTTATCTGTTGTAGCACGCAAAATGCCGCTCCTCTAGCCGTACTACCTGTCTCTCCTATGTTTATTGTGGTACGTACTCCCAGGTGGTCCACATTCAATTTATTATTCTCTCCGCATGTAATTACTGCCCGAACGCGCAGCAGCCAATCGTATCCCAATATAACTGGTTTCGGTAATTTTGCCAATACCAGTACAGGTGTATCAATTACAAGTGCATTCAATTCTATCGACACCATGTGTACACTGCTAATCTTGCAACTTCTAGATCCAAAAGCCCCTTGTATATGTAAGGCCGGAATCGGTAACTCTGGTATTTCCTTATTCTGCCTCAATGTGTCAAACAGTTCTTCAGTTACACAAGTAACCTGCGAACCGGTATCCAATAAGGCTCTTGCCCCGACACCGTTTACTTTGACTTCAATTTCGGGCAAGGCGGGCAACGAATAGTATTTCTCCTTTGCGTCCAACAAGTCATCCTCTTCTCCATGTATCATATACGAACTAGTATTTCTCGTGTGTCTCGTATTACAACCAGTACACACCCTTTCTCCACATTTACATATTAACAGTGCCCCTGTGTCCCATTTGGATAATAAATCTGTAACGGATTCTACTAGGAATCCTTCGGAATCTGAATTCGTATCAATCGGGATTTTATTTCCATTTTCTGATTTCCCCAAACCCTTTCCAACATTCCACCCGTATTTACACATATATTTGAGCATATTAGACATAGCAGTTCTCCCCTCCCCGTTATTGAGCCCTTTGTTCATGTATGTACAATCTGCTCTTAAAATACTAATCCCGAGTCGGTTTTCAACAGGGCCTCGCGAATTCACGACTCTTACTAATCCGCAGCCTTCTCGTTTCCCGATTTTCCTAAATCGACCATTGCGGGTTGCTTTTCGGTCGCTTGTCTGGATTCCGCTGTACGTACGACATTCGTACCTGCTCCTTCACTTCTCCAATTTATGGCCGGGTAAGGCGTTCGTCTTTCGTATCGATTTGTCACACCTGTGCGTCCCCCTCTTGCTACGCCGCGTCCTCGAATCGCATTACCTCTGTACGTTCGCGAGGCGTGTATCATATTCGTCTGAACCTCCCTTCCTTTCCTGTCTGTGGCCGCAATAATGTTCGGCCGCCTCAAGCCACCTCGGCTTTTCCACAACTCAGGACCCGATTTCGACACTTCTCTTACTTGCACATTCTGTTCCATATTCCTTAGGAACTCTAGGGCGTCGAGTGCTGATATTGCCCCTTGCCTTGTAAACCACAAGCGCTGAATTTCCCCGGGAAAATGTCGCATTATACAGTTTACCGCTTCTCGTTCCCCTAATGGGATAGTGAACGAACGCACACTGTCGTAGTATTCCGCAAAATGTTCTTCCATCGACGCACCCCCATTATTACTGTACGTCGCATGCAGTAACTTATAACGTACTCTTTCTTGTTCGCGCTCTCCCCAGAAAGCTTTTAAGAAGTCTCTCTCAAAATCAGTAAATGTCCTCCAATTATCGCTGTATAATTCTAAAACGGTCTGTGCATGTCCACGCAAACACTCCGTAACGATATCTAATGCATTCGCGTTCGACTGTGTAGCGTTGAGATATTTTTTTACCTTTTTCAAAAACCTCACCGGTGTCAACCCGCCCCTCCCGGTAAAGATAGGTTTTTCTAGTGTCGGCCTCATTACGCAAACCGGCGCCCTGTCTTTTGCCACCGTGGCTCCGGTCATAGTAGACGTACTACTTGTGTCAGAAGTCAACGTCGACATAGTACCCGACTCAGAACTAATAGTAGCAGGCCCCGAGATGGCCGCCCTATCTACATTAACTACGTTGTCAACCTGCGCTCGTTCTAGACGATCTAAACGCTCAATTACTTCTCCGAATTTTTTTGTCATCTCTAAAATACCCGTTAGGAGTTCTGGCGTTACTTGCATTCCCGCGTCGCGCTCAACCGTCTTCTGCTTACGACCTCGCTGTCTAGTTGAGAAAGACATTTTCCTACCTTTCCTTCACAACTTTACTTAACTATATCTACTCCACCTAGCTAAGTCCTTTACTAAGTTTCACTTTCTCTAAACAAAACGGCCTAAATCAATACCGATCCCTTTGTGCTCCTTTTTTTTTCTTTCAAGGCTCACTTTCTATATTATCCCGATCTCAAACTTTACGCATACTATAACGTGTAACACTCAATAGGTGCAACAAACAGCACAACCACCTAACCACAGAGAAAACCCTACTATTTTCAATGTATTTATTATTAATTACCTTAAATCTTATTTATTAAATGTATAAAGGCCACTGGCACTTTAAATAAAATAAAATAAAAGTAAAATAAAGTAATGTTATCCTATATCTATTAAAATCCTATATTCATTAACGCGATTATTTAAATTTATAAAAAGATGGCATGCAGCAAACCCGTTATGCGGCACGTCGCCCGCATCTGCGACACCGAGACGCCCCGCGGTGCGGTATCACAATCGCGATACGCCGAACTGGGCCCTCAGCTGGGTTTTTGGCCCGCCTCGTGTTCACCGTCTAGCGGTCGGACACGTGCGTAGTGTGTCAGCCCACACTGCACCGTCTCTCCAACAACTGAAATAGTCGGCCGCAGATTGAAATAAACAAAATTTATGACACTTGTCACCTTCACTTTGAAGTGGCACCGATCTGTCAACAATGTCCTTTCGATAATACTAAAGTACGTATACTTATAAACACGGTACCAATATGCTTTTGAAACGACCGATATCGCCGTATAAAATCTGGATTCTAGATAGACACACTCGCAAAGTTTCGATATAACAAAAGAAGTCTGTCAACTCACAATGTTTAATTATAAGCATAACCTAGTTTGTAAATATCTTTAAATTTTAGAGTTGATAGATCATAATGTAAATATTTTTACATATATTTTTTTTTTTAAATTTAAGTTTTCAAAATTAAAAAAAATAGACAAAGACTTCCCTCGTGTTATATGCGATGCTAGTTCTTGACACGGCTTCGTCCTGCTCCTCCGATGCGTCTTGTAGGTCACTGGCTCATTAGAGAACACGCGCAGTGATTACTCGTAATCGTGCGCCTCTCTAAATTAGTCTATATCCGACCAGAACGTTCCCCAACAACAACTGAAAACAATTTATCCAATTCATGATGAAATCTGCCGGAGAACTTAAAATAATCCATGGTTCACTACGCATGGATTAATTTTTCCATACTTGACCTATATTCCAAAATAATTGTATTACATATGTATTATATATATATATATATGAAAAAAAATTTTTTTTCAAGTCAGATATCAATAGTTATTCCTTTCTTATCTACGTTGTGTTTTAAGTTCTTTTTGGCCGTAAATAAAATTAAATTTATTCACTGTTAAATACCAATCCTAAGTCACGCGGACCACATGAAGAGGGCTATAATTTGTGCGCGCACCTGTCCAGACTACCTTAGCTAGTCATCGCTTTAAAAGATTATTAAACATACTGACATCTGCGATATAATACACCTGTTCTCACAGTAAGCATATGAGATGTCCTTAATTGTGTCCGAGTTGCTTTGTGAGTGTATTTGCAAATATAAGTATACTTATTCATAATGCATGATAGTGTGTTATAAATTATTGTAACCACAATTACGTCAGCCGTGACGTATTCATGTAAGTATGCGTGCACTGTTTACGTATAAATTGAGGTATTTTTATGGCCTGTGATCGTCTATAAAATTACTAAATTGATTTGAGAGTAAAGTAATGATAACTCGATGATATTTAGCGAGTATTCGGATACGAATAGTTACGCCCTATTTAAATTGTACTTTCGTTTTCGGCAACTTATTTACCGTTATATGAGCGCAAAATAGGACATCGAACTATCGGGATGTTGTATAACAAACGCCGATGTTTTGGGGTAACTTTTGTTATTGTAATGAATAAGGTCATCTTGTTCCTTTTTATTACATTTGATTTAGTGGTTTTAAATTCGAATTTCCTGTATTGATCAGGGATAAGTTTATGAAAGTAAGTCGTTGCTTATATGTATTGTATTTTCGGTCGAAAACTGATTCGCCTAGTAATCCACTCAAACTTGGCCCTTAGGCTAACGGGACCTCGGGGTTTTATTAATAAATTGATAACAAAATCCCGACTTTGGGCCGATGTGCGTTTCTTTGAGAGACTGTCCGCTGTTCTTCAACGGGACGAAACTACGTTTTGTCACCTGAAGAACTTCACTTTCAGCGAGCGTTTTACTACAAACACTCGTCTCACGCAAACGAGCTTTATTTCACAACGCCCAAAAGGCCTCCCTGTGCACTTACTTTGAATGGAATTCCAAACGCAGTCCTCGAAAGAAAAACAATTTGGCGGTTTTCGAAGATTGGTTCAGCATAGATTTGCATACATGTGTTTTGGCTGGCCAGCCTTGACAATTTGTCATGCGGGGGGTGGTATCCACCTGCCCGAGTATTGTTCTGCGCAATAGGTATACATTTCGAGGGGTCGATTCCGACTGCCTCGTGATATGCGTTTTATGCAAATCGATCATGCAGGGCGTATTACGCCTACCTGCGTGTATATATATATCTCGAGGGGCCGTTGGCTGCCTCGTTTGATCTTATGATAGTTGGCATATGTCTCGATGCTGTATATAGTTGTTTTGCAAGGGGTCTGTGACTGCCTCGCTTGATTTTATATGCAACTGTTGTCCGTCAGTATTTATCTAGCACTATATTAGTGAGAGGACTGACTTTACTTTATTAATATTTAAGTGAGACAGAAAATCTCTATTATTTCAACTCTGGACAAGATAGCAGCTGGAGTTAACTCAGCTAATTATATCGAGCAATATTTTGACTGTGAATTATCACCACTCATGTATTTAGTATATTTCCATCTAATACAATGTATTGTGCACATATTATTCAGAGCTTTGGTCAATAGAACAATGACTACTTTTAGCTTTGTGTTAAATCACTCTATTTATATAAATATATTGACAATATTAAATAGCACACACGTGTATGTGCGCTAGTACCGAGTTCAGTCTAAATTAATTTAACACACCTTTGTGTTATACTTGTGATAAACAATTAGTTACATAGTTTCCTTTTGTATATGAAAGGAAATTGTATCCATTACACAAGTTTTGTATTTGTTGGCAAGATAATCGTATTGAGTTTAATACACACATTTGTGTGGATGGAAGGTAAAACATGCCCCAACCTCGCATGTCCTCGTGCCAACCAGACCATTTTATTTTTGAGCTGGCTCCGGTCAGAGTTCAGCCAGCAAGTCTAATTTCGTATTTACATTTGGTGAATTTACCTTTATTTCGTTAATGTTACTTTAAGATAAATAATTAATTGCAAAACAAATGGCCTCCTCTGACTCCATCAATTATTTCTTTCTTTCTCAGTATTTACCAACAATAAAATTAATGGTACAAAAGTATTTATCTTTTATACAACACAGATTTATCAGTGATTATACTTTTGGTCGGCAAACGAAATTAGACATTTAAAGTTAATTCTAAGGGCATGACCTCGCAGTACTAATTTTCTGAATTATTTGTATAACTGAATGTAAATTTAAAACTGGATATCTTTGTTTGAGGCATACCGCTATTCATCTCGCGACATTACAAGCTGCGACATAATATTAACCTTTAAAATATGAGGTAAGCAACTTCTCTATTTTATAATTAAATCAAACCTCGATCAGACCTCAAGACAAAATTAACAAGGAACGAAACCTTAAATTTAACCGGCTGAAAAATGTAGCCGGGCTCTTTACAATCAATCATAATAAATTTGGATATTAATCAATTCGGTTATCCAGCCACACGCACTCCCGATTCAAACGGTATAATATAGTAAATTTATTGTTTCGATACTCTTTGGTAGAATTAACTCAATTTAAGACAGATGTGCTATTATGAATTTGAATCGTAGTTATAGTCTACTATTTTCATGGTTTCGGGATAGTAAAATAATTAAATATCGAATATCCAAATGGAGTCAATAGTTGAAACAGTTATCTCTATAAAATAGAGTAAACAAAATATTAGTAAACTAAAGTCTTTGCGCTTACCTTCAAAGCAGCTCAACTAGGTTAAACTCTCACCGAATTCGGGCACACGCCAACACACCTCGGCCTAGCTGCTTGCCCCGTTCCGCCACTCCGGTCTTCGTCTGCTCGGCACAAGGGTTGAAAATCCACTACCCGTCTGCGCCCGCGTCTCTCATTCTATATATCTCCGTCTAACATGAAACCCTCTCCTATAAGTTCGCAAATCAGCACGCTCGTACCATTTTCGCCCTTATGTCTATATACTCAAAGTCTCATACCCCTAACCCTCAAACCGAAAGTTTGTGACTAAATTCCGTATTTTGACTAATTCGTTTTTCCTTAACGAGATGTCGCCACTAATATCGAAATTCACTCGAGTAATTAGTATAATTTTATTTCTGTCTTGTACTTTACAGTTAATTGTTTGTAGGTGTAGTCGTCATATTTATAATAGTCGTAACACGAGTAAAACCCTCATTTACCGTAACTTAGTCACAAAGTGCGTCTCGGATACTTTACTTAAAATCCAAAACCAAGCCTGTAATTCAAATCTTGTTTGCATAGCGATAAGGTCGATATAAAACTTTCTCCTACAGGGTTTTGTGACCAATACGGATTGAACAATATAAAATGTATAACGTGCATAATTCATTTCATATATAGTTCAATGTTTTACCAAAATTTTAAATCCACACAGCAGTTTTGTTTATGTAAAAGGTACATCTCGGCGTCTCTACCTGACACCGAAAAGCACCCTCGACCCTTGAACACAGATGCTCTGCACGTGATCAGTGCAACTTCGATCAGAAATCGTTTTACATCCCAACTTTCGCAACATACTAATTAACTGACCATTCGTACAAATCTCCTACGTTTACTGTAGATACCTGCCATGTATCATTCTTCGAAACTGATATTAGTAAAAGAAATTATTATCTAGCCTCAATCGACGATACCTCACTTCACGAATTTCGCATAGCAATTTATCCAAATTATTTTGTATCGTTCCCCGCAAGGGCGCAGTCTATTGTAGTTTCGGAGAATTACAAAAAAAATTTTGCCTTGCGCTCGGGTAATCTTGAGGTCCTTTCTTAACGACGCTTTGAGAGTGTTTATCGGAATTTTTGGCTCCAAACTACCATAAATCTCAAAACCAACTTTAGAGAATTGCGTTACACGCCTGTGCTACTTGATATAGCTCGCTTATCAACATCGACAAGTATAAAATCATAAATTTGATCTCTTAAGCGAAATCCGCCATAAGCACCTTTGGGCTTAATATCCAACATGTGAAAGCAACAAATTATCAAAATTATGAGTCCTAATACACCATATACAACTAGCGTCTTGCCCCGATTCTGTTTGCCTCAGTTTATGGTTATTTACAGTATAAATGTATGCTAGCTTATCTAAAATCAAATACATATATACCTAGCTTACACAGTTATCTATATACAATGCTGGGGCCACCTCACTCTATAAATATCTAATTAGCATTAAAAAATTTTTTTTTTAAATATATGTTTCAGTTGATTTTGAAGAAGTAAATATTTTTGTTCCAACTTATACATATTGTTTTTTCATTGTAATAAATAACTGTGATTATAGTTATGAGTCATAACAGTGTTGTTTTATTTTAAGTTTATATTCCAAATTTAAATTTCCGCTAGATAATATTTCTAAAATAAGGCAATTTTTGTATACAAATTGTAATTTATATGTGTACGTCTCTGAGACGTATATTAAGGCTTTGTGTACGTCCAAAATTGATTAGGTTTCTAGGGTTAAGGGGACAGTCACTTGCGGTAAATTATATTATCGAAATTTGAAATAAAACAATTTAAACGTACTGTATCTTTCTGGATTTGATAATTATAAATAACAAAAAAACATTTTGAAAAAAATCGATTAGACATAAGTTTTTTTTATTTAAATAGTTAATAATTAAAAAATTCATACGTGGCAGAAGTGAAACCTTAAAAAATTTTGGTTTCAAGATAATGAAACAAATATAATTTTTTTTATCTTGTTTTCCTTTTTTTCGATAATTGCGACAATATTCTTCATTAGTTTTCGGTATATTTGAAGAATTTTATTATAAATAATACGTACACGTATACAAAACACCACGGTTGTTGTGAGGCCTTTTCTCAAGATTTGTACTACGCATGCGCGCACAAACACGTATAAACACACGTACAACGCTGAGGCCCAAGCAAACTACCACTATGTAACACGAGTGGAGGGGAGCCACGAACATAAGGAACACTGTATAGTGCTTCCTATCTCATTTTCTCACAAGTTAAACTTATTAATTTATGTGTCTGTCTCTTTTCACTGTCGCTTTTTCGTTTCATCGACTTTCAAATTACAACAATGTTAATGAAGTTTTCACTTCAAAAATCCATATATATACAAGAAAACATAGATCTGTGAGTACGTATTCAGTATGAGTTCATCTTCATGCAGGGCATGTGATGATGTGACCGAGACAATGCCTTATACCCTTCGTGAATGTGACGCATTAGCTGCTTCATATTTTATATAAGACATGTAGAAAGCGTTTATCTCGCTTATCCCAAACCAGATGAGTAATGCGAAATCCTAGTCAGTCAAATTACATAATTTATGACGAGTGTGTTTGATGAGAGCGGTTAGCAGGGTCCAAGGGTGTGGTGACAGATCTGAATTGTTCGTAGTGTATAGTTGCAGTAATAGTATTATGCATGCACATACTTCACATCGATTAATCAACGTGTCTTGACCATCATTTCTATTTCAGAAAGCTCGAAATCATATGACTTATCTAGAAACTCCAAACTTTCGAATAGATAAGACACGCTTTTCAAGCAAGCGTCAGCTGGATTTGAGAGGACAATAGAAGATAACTATGAAGTGAAGGTCAGGATTTACAAATTAAATGAATAGTTTGTAATAGTGACGTGCATTTTACGTTACCATTATTGGATTTATCTAGTAGTAAACTGTTTAGTTAAAAAAAAGTAGCTTTCCGTGCATTTTAGTGTGTGCGTCACAGAGAACCCTGTTTTGTAATAATAGGTTAGTAAAACATCCAGTGTATTGAATATTACACCTGACTGACCATTCCCAAATTTTGAACTAAAGCCCTTTATATTTTATTATTTTTCGAAAAAATAGGCAATTTTAAGAAAATGATTCCAAATATTTTTTTAGATACCTATTTAAAAAATAAGTTTATAAATATAAAACGGCAATGGTTTATCTTATAATTCCACCTGGTGACGTCACGCTATAATAATGTTCAATGTAATATATCTACGTAAATACCAATCTAAAAAAAAATCAAATCAGTTTTATAAATTCACCTATTCTTTCGAAATAAAATATAATGGACTTTAGTTCAAAAATTTGGGAATGGTCAATTAATGTTTCTCATATCTAGTACAAAGAGAAAACATAGAACCTTAATGGTAATTGATCTCCTAATATGCTGAATTTCACAATAATGTAATAATATATTTCTTTGGGTCGCGGTCACTACGCAGAATCGAAAATATATACTTAGCAAGAAAAGAATAAAAACCTTTTCAACGTCGGTTTTCCGAACACTCAATGTAATCGAATCATTTTCCAACGTAATATTTTCCGCTACACCCAAAAATACAAGTCAGGTTAGAGTGAAAGCTATATATAACATGAGCAAGTTCGAGTAATTTTTCTGAATCATTCACACAGTGACAGAATAACTTGTTACCGGGTCAGAGGTATAAAAATAAAACGTTAGGTTTCAGTAAAAATCTAAGATGCACGTCGGCTTGGAAAAACTTAGACGTCGCCTTTTAGATCCGTAGCATCATGCATTCGTAGCTTCGTAGCAAAAGTTGTAGCAGATGGCTAGATCAATATCTTTTAGTTTAATGTGACTAATACATAAAGTTTTCTTGGCAACAACGTGAATTCCATTTAAATTTATGTTCTCCTTAATTCAGTTCAGGGCGTAAAGGGTCAAAATTTTCATATACTTTTTCACAACTATTGGATTTATTTATAGGTTCTAGCACTGTAAAATGAAAATTATTTATAATGTTTTAAATAAAATTTAGAGTTCCTAAACTGCAAGAACAAATTTCACGAGTTCGATTCCCACCCGGGACAAATATTCGTGTGCACGAATATGTCTATTTGTATCGTGTCTGGCTGTAAGATATCTATATAGTATTAAGAATATTTAAGTATGTATATCAGTCGTGTAGTACTCATAATACAAGCATAATACTTGCTTACTTTGGGATGAATGAATGCGCTGTTTGAGATCTCTTAGGTATTTATTATTAACATTATTATTATTATTATTTGCTAGGAAGCCCGTCCGATTAAACATTTACAGTGTCAAAAATATAAATTACAAAACAACTTGTCTGGCGACATTCAACATTTGGGTTGTCGTTTAAGTTGTTAAACACGTTCTCTTTTAATATTTGATACGACCCGAAACCCACATATTGCACATTTAGAGGTTGTTTGCGCCTAGAGACGAGACGGGTATTTGGCGGTCGGAAAATAGGCAATACAGACCCTTTACAACATTTTCGCTTATAAAATTGGGTTTCCCTAATCTGCTTAACAAACATGAAAATCATTTTGCTAAAGGTTCTAGGCATCACAAGAATTGTTGATGGAAACTGCTTTTATATGCAATACTCGTGTTTAGTAAAATAATATTAGGAAAAAAATTACTATTAAATGTATACATAAAATCAGGGCAATAACTGACCAAGAAGTTTTTCATTTAGCATAGTATTTTTTCATTAATGAAAGCCTAAAATATCACTTTGTTTTTTTTTGACATAGATTTAGATTGAACGCCTTAAAATCAAGGTATAAATTATTTATTGCATTTCATTGAGAACATGTACGTACTGCATGTTAAATACAGCTTCTATTGAATAAATCATTTTACAAGTAAAAAATGTGATGTTTAAAAAAATCTTTTCAAATACAAGATTCTAATTAAGAAACACTGAACATAAAATTAAAAAAATAAAAATAAAAACAAACTTCAAAAACATAAACTACAAAATTTAAAAATAATATTTTTAGCTATACGCCCGCGGCTCCGCTCGCGTGGACTATACATGCGAGCGTAGCCGTGGGCGGAAAGCTAGTGCACCATATAGATATGACTTGAATGTTATGTAAATGGTATTGCAGGCGGGAACAATTAAAAATTACAAAACATACTTGTTGTTAAAATTGAAATAGATTTTCACATAGACCATCAACAAATAATTCTGTTATGAAAAACTGTATCAGTTTTATAATAAAATTCCTAAAGAAATGTTGAAATTAAATTCAAATCAATTTATAAAGCGAGTTAAAGTAAAACTCATGAAAAAAGCTTACTATTGAATTACCGAGTATTTAAATGATACGGGCGCATGGACATCATTATAATAGTTGTAAGCATTTTAAATAAAAAAAAAAATCAAGAAAATTCTATAATTTAAATAAAATAAACAGGTAGGAGGTTCTTGCCGGTTCTTCTCCTTCTAGTTTTTGAACCGGTACGTATTCAATTCATGTTGACTTTAAGTAAGTAAGTGTGTGTAAACATCTTATCACTACATATTATAAAATAAAGTCCCCCGCCGCGTCTGTCTGTCTGTCTGAACGCGATAAACTCAAAAACTCTCGAACGGATTGGCATATTGATGATATCAATGGACAGAGTGACTTAAGAGGAAGCTTTACTTGTATAATTTATTACTGTTTTGTGCAAATTTGCCGAAATATGATGATTATTGTTGAAGAAATCGGAAAAAAATCAAACCGGCTGGGATCTTTCACCGAAAACACTGCCTAATCCTTTTGAGATATAACAAATTAATGTATGAAGGAATTGTGTATCTTATATAGGACTAAAGAAAAGTCCGGGATCGTATATGTATTTCTTTTATGGATAGCTTACTATATCTATTTTTATGTTTAAAAAATGGTGTCATATGATGAGGTGATTGGAAAGCATATTATACGGATACAATATTTATCCCTATCAAATTAAATACATTATTTACCTCCAGCATTTTATGCAAATCGTGATTGCCCTTTACACTACACAATTTAAATTAATATCTTAGGAGCTATGGCGAAATATCGCGCTACCAGCCGGGCGGCCATACGGGACGAAGCGACACGCGTAACGTAGTTATGTTAGGTTAGGTTATATGTATTTATTCTTTACATTTTCAAATATTTATATAATTGGAAATAAAATACTTTAAAAATACTCTACTAATCTACTAATAAATAAATAAAAACTTACGTTACATTTAAAGGTAATTAAATCCAATCCACATGTTTGACGCAACAAGCTGATATGAATACGACAGAAAAAAAACATTACGGTTTATATGCTCTGCTACCCGGCCAAGCGGGGCGGGTCGCTAGTATTGATTAAAATCTTTTTGTATTGAATTGAAACATAATTTGGTAATTGATTTACCACCGTCTGTAATTCCTTATCACCATTAAAGCCATATTTATATTATAGTGTATTTTATTCACATTCTATAGATCCCAGAGCTTGTTTTTCTCTTTTCTGTTAATTATTGTTTTCTGCAGAATAAGCGCAACTGTTCAGATGACTTCCCAGGAATAATTACAATGTATTTTAAGAATTTTCAGAAATATTTGGCAAATTCGTAAAACAAAAATATTATACATTGAGAAGTTGTTTTCTCATTCCTTTTAACTTTAATAATCATCAGTGCAACTTTAAAGTGGTCCAAGCTCATTGCTCACGTTTTTAACCCTTAAGGGTTTGAATTTTAAAAAAAATACTTCTTATCTACTATCCCCAGCGTTTCCATGGGCTAGTCGTTTAGTGGATGTTGATTAATCAGTTAGTCAATCTCAACTTTATTTTGATGGTCTCTATCATATAAGTTCAAATGCTTAATTTCAAGTACTTAGTTATTTTGTGCTTCCATCAAACGAACTGAACTTTTATTGTTTAATTTAATTTGACAAAACTATTAAATGTTATCTTCATCCTGAGCGACAGACACTAAGTTTTGTTAGACGTCATCTTGATTAACAATGAAGTCTCGTTATCCGTGAGTAATTCAATTAATTTGATATAATGATTATGAATTTAGATTGTTTATATTTGGTTTAAGCAAACAGAGCAGACATACAGTGCTAATAACCTTTTCGATTTTCCACGAACCCTTAGGCAGACTATATAATTACGAGAAAAAGTAGTGAGAATGAGATAGAATATAATGACTATTGATAACTTAATAATTGGTTTTTTTGCATAGTCTCCGAGTCTCTCTACACACCGAGTACAGAGATTTTCCAAGGCTTCAATCCTTTAAAAAAAACGTTTCGTCTTGGTCCTGCAAAAAGCTCTGCACGGCATCCATTACCTCGTTATCGTCTTCGTATCTGTTTCCCCTTAAGTATTCTTTCAATTTAGGGAACAAATGAAAATCGCTAGGCGCCAGATCTGGTGAATAAGGGAAGTGATCAACCAATTCAAAGCTAGCTTGTTGAATGGCAGCCATCGCAACCGCCGAGCTGTGCACCGGTGCGTTTTCGTGATCAAACAGCACGCCCCTTCAAAGTTTGCCTCTCCTTTTCTCTTTGATGATATTCCTCAACTTAAGAATTAATGCTGCATAATATTGGCCTATAATAGTGGTTCCACGCTCCAGGTAATCAATCAACAATATCCCTTCAGAGTCCCAAAATATTGAGGCCATAATCTTGCCAGCCGATGCCACGACACGAAACTTCTTCGGGGTCGGTCATGATGGCCGTTTCCATTGTCAAGATTGCTGTTTTGTCTCGGAATCAAAATGATGGTCCCATGTTTTATCCATTGTTACGAAACGAGACAAAAAGTTTCAGAATCTTCTTGAAACTTGTCCAACAACGTCTTGGAAATGTCAAGTCGATTTTGTTTCTTACTGTCTGTTAACATTCGCGGCACCCATCTTGCGGAGACTTTTCTCGTATTCAAAGATTGTTTCAATATGTATTGAATCCATATAAAATGCCAGTTTCTTGAACTAAGCAACGGATGGTAACTCTTTGGTCGCTCAATACAGTTTTCTTAACTTTAACAACATTTTCTTGGGTGACTGACGTTGATGGGTGGCCGCAACGATGTTCGTCTTCCGTGCTTGTTCTCCCTACTCGAAACTGAAAAGCCCACCTTGCGACAGTGGAATACGGCAGAGCAGACTCTCCTAACGTCGCCTTCAAAACGCAGTGAATCTCTTGCGTCATTAACTTTTTAATAACGGCTTGCACTTCGTTTTTTTCCATTTTCGAGAACACGTTCCGACACGAAGCCAACAAATGACTACATTCCGAAAAAAAAAACAAAAGATAATCGAAGACTTTTTCTTTATTAATATTACAAGTGTCTGAGCTGTGCCTGCCAGTATTTATTTTTTTTTCATACCAAGGAGTACATATGTCGTTCTCACTAATTTTTGATCCTCCTAGTACATAGAAATTTTAATATACCTGACCCATGTACAGGTGCAAAATAGAAATAAATATCAGCGGCACAAAATTTTTACGTTTGAATAATACGTTTGATACGAAACAGCGCCCAGAGAACTGTGATTTCTCAGTTATTTAGAAGAGACAATTGCGAAAAGAACCCAATTTTCCGCTCCATAAAATATGAATTTCGATCTCTTAGGGAAAGAAACAGTTAATTTATCTTCAGCTACTTGAACCAGACTTATTAAAATAAGATTGACTAGTAACACATTCTGTAGTGGTTGTCCTGACCCCTGATCGAACTCACTATAAAACACTTTGTTTGTCATGCAATGGAGAAGAAAACCAAGGGTATCACTAAAATATACACAACATCGTAAACTTACTTGAAATATGTGTGCAGCGAAATGGAAGGGATGAAAGGAATGTGCTAAAAGGTTATAAATTCAAGTTGCTGCTCACAAATAAAAAGCAATAAGTTATGGTGCGTCACATGCATGACTACTTGGCCAACTTTGGAGCCAATGTTTGTATATGTACATAAATAGAAGTAAACATACGTTGCCAGTATAAATTTCTTTCTAATGTATATATGTCTCTACATATTATAAGACAAAGTCTGCCCGGCCCGTGTCTATTTGTCATTCTGTCTGTCTGTCTGTCTGAACTAAAGTAATAATCTCCAAAAGTAGCGAACGGATTTTCATACGATTATCACCAATGGACGGAATGATTCCAGAGAAAGTTGTATGTCGAAAAAAATCAAGCCGACTGGGAGCTTTCGTCGAAAACGCTGCCTAATTCCTTTGAGATATAACAAAAAAATGTATGGAGGAATTGTTTCCCTTTTATAGATTAAAGAAAAGTCTGCAATGGCATATGTTTATCTTTTAGTTTACTATATAAATAGTTTACTCTATCTATTTTAATGTTTGAAAAAATGGTCACATATGACAAATGGTCACTGGAAAGTGGATACGGTGTTAATCCTTATCAAATTAAATACGTTAGGGACCTTAAGCATTTCATGCACATTTTATTGCACCTTATACCATACAATATACATTAATATTTTAGAAAGAATCGCAAAATTAAAAGTAGCGTGCGACAAAAATAATCAAGCGAGCTCACACTGACTCGACACTCGTTGCATATAAAGAAATATTTTCTTTTGATTTTATGTGTATGTCGTAGGTTGATTTGATAATTCGATTTTTTGCGAAAACCCTAGGTATTTTGCGAAAACACGCATTTAATTGAAAACATTTGCAAATCTTACTGGAAAAAAGATAGGGTTTTTGCAAAAACGCTAGGCGCTCTAGTAACATTGAATATCCTTAATTTTGATTGGCTAGAATTTTGCTTACTGACCAAATCTTATTCTTATTGATTCCTAGTTTAAACCTGTGAGCTTTGAAGTATTAGATCAATGAGTTATGAAAGGTTAGAAATAATATCGATTTATAGAAACTTTTGCACACTTTTAACCAAATTTAAAACAAAAGACTGCTGCGTTGCTCTCAAAAACATATACAAAACAACGTGTGTGAATGATTGACATTTAAAACGTCAACCTATCAGAACAGGTCTCGATTCGGGCGCTTTGACCGGCCAATCATCGTTCTTATTTCATAATAGCTAACGTTTCGTTTCGCAGAATTACTATAGCGACTAGTGTTTTGCAAAAACCCTAACTTTTTCCAGTAAAATTAAGAAATGTTTTCACCGTTGTCTAATTATCCGTGTTTTTGCAAAAACCCCTGGGGGATTCCCGAAAATTCGAATTATCAAATAATCCTGCGACATATATATGCTTTACTTTTTCAAATATTTGCTGAATTGGAAATAAAATAATACACTAAAAATAGTCCAAGTAGGATGAACATATGTTACATTTAAATTTAATCCCCACGCTCGGCGCAACAAACTGATAGGACGCTACGAAAAAAAGTAGGCAAAAAAAAATGTTGTAGAGTACCCATAAAATAAGGCTACATGTAATACGTAAATATTTATGTGCGAGTTATCCAAGAATAAACGACACGTTTATGTTCATTTTCTTCACGTTCCGCGATACACCTTTCGGGTATGAAACAGAAAAGTTTTACAATCTGGTCTCCAAGCCTACGTGCAGTGCGATACGTGACAAAGGGAATCACAGTTCCCAATATGAACTGAATTTCGGGAGCTGACTGCTTAATGGGTAATTTGAAAACTTTATTCAGAAAATTAATAGTATATAGTGGAAACTCTATATTCTTAAAAATAATTAACACTAAGATAAGAAAAAATTTCTACTCGTATCCCATGGAGAATCCATCGGATCCCGCATGTTGTTGTTGTAGGCCAGTGAGACAACTTTTTTAGATTATTCGAAAACCATATCGAAAAAAATTTTGAAGTGAAAACTTCTTTAGCCGCGTTGGGCACTTTTTGGTAGGGGAAAATCTTATGGGTTCGCGTCAGGACACTGTCATGACATGCTCATTTTAATCACTGTGCAGTATAAAAGTGAGTAAGATTAAATAAATCTACTAATATTTTTAAGATGAAAAATAAATAACAGGATTTTTTAAATACTTGTAAATATACAATTGCCATTATCTTCATACTATTATAAAGTTGTGACGCTCATTTTTTTGATTTCTTCGCTTTTCCGCTTAAAAGTTTATGATTAAAAGCCATCAAAGCTATTTCGATAAAACTTTCACATATAAATAAATGAAATAATGATTGAACAGAGTAATTTCTGGTTCACCTTCAGCAAGAAGAAAATAACGTAGCACACAATTTCAAAAAAAATAGATTGGGTGTTAAAAAACTGTTTATCTTTAGTTAAATGGAATAAGAGTTGATGTTTATGTATATTAGAAATTAAGTAATATTATTCATGAAAGTAATGAGGACAAAGTCGTAGGCATAAGTATGTATTTTGTATTTGAATATAGGAGATAGTACTAAATAAGCTGTGTATACCCAAGTGGCTAAACACTCCGCATTCGATACAAAGGGCGAAACTTAGATTACCACTATAGGCGTAACAACTAGTAAGTTATTAATTTATAAAGACTTATTATCTCAATTTAAATAACTCAAAAGTAAGAATTTGGTGAAAACTGTTTTTTATGATCTTCAGATCCCAAATTTTTCAATTCCTCCACTAAGGTCAAAAATGATATTTGCAAAACTAGAGGTTAATGAAAACTCCAGAGCCAAATTTTAATAGAAATCGGATGTAAAAGAACGAAATCCTAAATTTGCATAATCAGTTCCAAAACGCTACTTTCAAAACTATATGGAGGTCAAGAGACCAACTGTACCGAGTTTAAAAAAATCCGTTAGAAAATGACGACGTTATGGCGCTAATGGGCGGGCAGACAAACTATCACAGCTCATTTGTAATAGCAATCAATAACTTTTGATGTCGTTTATTTTGTGCAAATTTATGCCATCTTGTGGATTATATAAACATACCTTTTAAGTTACGTCTGACGATGTAACTCAACAGTATTCAACGTGCGGGCCGCAGGCTACTTGTGACCCGCGTAGCATATTTGGTGGCCCGCGGGGCATCTCTCATTTTGAGCTACTATCTCTTAAAACACTTTGAATAAATTGCTATGCACCTGGCTAGCGCGATAGTATGGATAGTATGACAAAACATCGCTAGTCGGCGCGCAATCAGCACATGTGAGAGAGATAGCTAATACTACTTTTCGCTCTCTACGTCGCTTGCAGTAGTACAAGAAGTGCGGTTTCAATTATATGTCAAAAAAATAAAGCTAGTTAGACTTTTATTTAAGCTCAGCCTTATACTTTTTTATTATGTGGTCCGCAGTAGAATTTCAGGTGATAAATATAGCCCTTGAAAAAAAAGGCTGAGGAACCCTGATCTAACTCATGTGTCTGTCTGTTTATATAATTACCGATTAATAAGCTGTAATTTGATAGAGTGATACGAGTGCAGAGTTACAGCGCACAATATAGGTACTTGCACTGCACGCTGGCTCGAAGAACCATTTTTATGTTAAATTCCCGAACCTAATGTACACAAATCTTTTAAAGAATAACAGTAACTGACTGATGTGATATAAAATTGTGAACGTGAATTTTAAAATGTGGTCATATGGTAATTGACTAATATTAAATAAATTATATTTATCAAGAAAATATAAAAATAAACTATAAACGATAACAAAATTATATTAGATTTAAGAATGTGGAAATTATAAGCAATTAAAACTTTATCTCTGTCTCTTTCTTGCAAAACGAGATTTAACATAATTTTAAATGGTCTGACGTCACACATAGTTACGCCGTGCGGTATTGCCCTCACTGTCTAACAAGACTTTTTAATCATTTATAACTTTGTTAATAATAATAATTTTTTAAAGTAATTTCTCTGTTATGATATAGTCAAAAAACTCTTTCTATATTTAAAAAAAACTTAGTTAAAAAGCGTACTGTCTAGAGTTGGAGTTCAATTAGTGCCAAACACGACCCTTAAATATTAGCACATAATGGCGTGATCTGCACGTCCAATTTCGTGAGTTACTCTTTTCCTACTGAAATATTTTTATTAGCCTTCATGTTTTGGTATAACAAGACGGTACAAAAAATGTATAACTCAAGTTACGATAATTACATGGATATGTATCGACGGGAGCTCACAGCGAGCAGATGGCGGCGCGGCGCCTGGCCCGGTCGATACCAGCCGGCGTGAATAATTAAGATGGATGTGCTTCCCTTTTTCCTTCATCCCTTACTTTCAACAATAGTAGTTGTTTTAACAGTTCAACGTCCATTATCACTAAACTACAGGGAATCCCCCTTTGATGTGTCAATCGATTGCCTGTTTGAAGTATACTAGAGATTTATGTTACTTACACCTGGACTATGTTAAGACTTTGACTATTTAATTATGGTTATTATGATTGTCCTGTGTTGTTAACGTTACACCATCTCTGCCTGATCTGTGCTGTCAGTACTTTTATCTTCTCCTAATTCAGTATATATTTAACTTACATTCCTTATACAGTTACTAATTAATGTTCTCCATAAATAATTTTTTCTATGGTCTACTTACTAACACTATAATAACATACATAGGGTCAAAGAGTAATTCATAATTTAAGTTATAGTTGTTTTTTTGTTGTACCACCTGAAATATGGTTAAAAAATAATAGGATTTTTTACTTACTATTTTTTTAAGCAATTATAAGGTAATAATACATATGTATTCTTTAGTGGTCGTGTAACTTCTGACTGTAACTTTGACCGATTCCCATAGTATATTTGTTTTGTCGAGACGATGGTCAATGCTAGGCAATAGGATATGATGGGTGGCGCTGTAGTGAAGTTATTGACAAATTTTATACTTAAATATTCATTTAAAAAAAATTCAAATTCAAATTCAAAAAATTTTTGTTCAATATAGGATGTTTACACACACTTATTGAAAGTCAAAATAAATTGATTAAGTATCCTTTACAACATATGAACATAATTTCCAGTGTATTTGCTTGGAATAACTCAATATTTTTATTATTTAATTTCATTACAAATATCGTTTATTAAGAATTGAATGGTGTTATTAACGAAACCTGTCTCAAATTTCATTGTTGGCCATGGTTCGAATCCGGGCGTGTACCAATGAGTTTTCCTGACTTAAGTACACAATATCACTGACACCGTGCGTCGGAGGGCACGTTAAGCATTCGGTCCCGGACGCTGTCAATAGATGGCGGTCGTTACAGTTCCCAACCCGCAGTGGAGCAGCGTGGTGGACTTAAGCTCCAAGCCCCCCCCTCCTCGCACTGGGGGAGGCCTAAGCCCCTGCAGTGGGGTAAAAATGGGCTGATTATGATGATGATTAACGAAATTAATGCAAAGGTGTCTTTTACACCGTGACATACAGATTGTCACGCACGGTTAAACCGCTGAACCAATTTCGATATTTGATATAGAAATAGCTTGAACTCTGATAAAGGACATAGACAACTCAGTACCGAACGAATGTGTCCGTACATACATGTATGTTAATTTTTCACGGCTATATGAACAGCAAACCTGATTTTATTATTTGACATGTAGATAGCTTGCATCCTGAACATACGCTAATTAATTTATGTCATGGGTGGAATATTACAAACGCGTAAACTCCACGGGCGAAGCCGCTGGCCGCCGCTAGTTATCTATAGGAAGCTTACGAAAAAGTCACATATTTTATCAAGATACTTTTTCATATACAATTGTTTATCCTTTTTCTTACTTTATAGAATAACGGAACATTGAAATGGAATATGTCACCGGTAATGCTTATTGGAACTTGCGTTGCTAATAACAAAGACACGTGTTAAAAACAATCGATTAGTGTCATCACAAACTATTAATATGTAAGACTATATTAATTTTAATCAGTACAGAATAGATAAATATAACTGCTATAACATAAGTAATATTGTAATAAACGCTACGCAGCTAATCGAGAGGCCGCCCGCCTTTATTAGAGTCGTTGCCATCAAAATTCTATTCAAAAGTATTCGGGTCAAGAACGCAAAGTATTTCCCGATGTTACGATAGATAATTTTACTACAACGATAAATCGATCCGAGAGTAATTTTTGGAACGCCGACGACGTCAAGAGGTGTGGCCGCTTCAGTTTATATAGCACGTTTAACGGCGACTTCATTACGACCGTGTCAGCGGTATTGTAGGATTAAATAACTATAATATCACCAAGCTAAAAAAATATAGAATTTTCACATTTATTTCTGTTTTACACCACTGCATTACTTCGAATCACAAACAACCGTGTATAGGTACTATATCCTAATATAAGTGAGGATAATAGAAAATGACAATGAACATTGCGTCATTATGCAATTGACTCAAGTTAAATAAGTTACTTCACATTGAAATACATTGACATGTCATTGAAGAGATCGGCTTTTATGAAAATTATAAGTATAATATATTTTCAAAAAAGCGGTGTTTTAAGATATCATATTATAATAAAACTCATACATGTGGCGCCATCTTCTATATGTTACACACTTGCATCCGACTGTTTTCATTTCAAGCTATTCGCATTGTTTCGTTATAACGCATGTTACGCGTTTGTAAGCTTAAATTTTTTGTTAAAAATTGAATAATTATGGTTACATGTTGTAAAAGATAAAAACTAGTTAGATAGCGCCATCTGAGATAAAATATAGCAACAAATTTGATTTCAGTTTATTACGCTGCGTATATTAGGTAATTTAAGTACATCATCTCAATTTCACTACCTTTTTCAGAGTTTATTAAACCCCGCTGCATATAAACTCACAGAATCTAAATTAAAGTTATTTTTGCGTAACACTATTTTTTATATTGATTGTCGTAAGGGGTAGTCTTTTTATTTTCAAATAAATAATTAATAGTGTGAGTCCATACTGAACTTTGTTCTTTCAATAATTTTGTCATTCAATCATCATCAATATTTCAGCCGCCAGAGGTCTACTGGTGGACATCAGTTTTCATCTAGATCTCCACTTTGAATGGTCTTGGGCCATTTGCAACCAACCTGTAACTATCAATTATTCGCTAACAATTACGGACGCGATACATTCTGTAGTTCGTAGTAGGTAAGGTCTTGACTCTTTCCCACTATCCAAAAATGAATAAGGCAGATATCGTGGTGAACGACGCTTTTGCGTACTTTATTTGTTAGCTCGGTGCATGATCCTGACTAATATATGAATATAGAATATTGTTTGTTTGTCTCTTTTTCTTTGTCTCTATTTCACTATCGATTCCTCGATTCGAGATCGATTCCCCTTTTTATGATTGTAAGGGCCGGGCCACAATTACGGGCGGCGGCGGCGGATTATAACGCGGCGCGCCGTGCGGCACAATCACTATGGGCGCGCTGATGAGCCACGCATAGGGACAAGAGCCAGGCTGCCAAGCACGTTTCTGTTTGAGTACGTTATGTGAGCAGCACGATGTATTACGATGTTACATGTTTAGGTTAAAAGCAACTCAATTGTAGTCAGTGCGTAGCTGTAATAGATTTCTATACCTATCAATACGTATATATTATAACACACTAGGTACCGCTCGCGGCTTTGCTTGTATGGATTCCACTTGTATATAAGCATTTATTAAGGGTTGCTGCTGGCAACATGAAATTTATATTTTTTAATTATTTTAAGTCATATTTGTCAATATAATAGAAAAAATATATTGCTCTATTGTTCACTAAAACGATCGATTATAACATGTCGTATTATTGAGCTGTAATTAAAATAATCTACGCAACATCGACTTTTATTGTGTACCATCTGAAATACAGTCCACTCCAAGATTCTAACAAAGGTAATTCGATTGATTTGTTTCGATATAATATTTAATTTGACAATAAAAATATAGATAACTAATTGTTTATTTTCCTGAAAAAAATTGCTACTGCCCGGCCGGTCCAAATGCGTGCGATAGAGAAGGCATATGCGGCATATATTCTAGTGCAAACAGATACAAGATTGTTTGAAATTAAGACGCAAAAATCTTTATATTTTAATTACAAAAATAAATCATTATTATATTTACAAAAATAAAAAGCCAATGGTTAGGTATAAGTAGAAACTCTTTTAACATTTTTTTAACGTTAAAGAATTATGATATTTTTTCAATCGAGCGAAAGTAATACACTATCTCGTTTTCAAAATAACCAATGGACAAAAAAAGGTCCATATTTACTTGCAATATTTTTTTTGTTGCTGTTGGGTAAAGATTTGATAAGATAGATAAACGAGACAAGACAAAAAACGGAACGACGCAGAAAGTACTAAAAAAATACTTTGATCCCTTGACGGTTGGCACATTTGTGTGTATAGTAGGTAGATATATACTTGTTTTCAAATTCTTTTGAATTAATTAATGTAGTTCATATAAATATAATTACCAACTTACCTGGAAGAAAGACGTCTTCTCGGCATCAATCAATTATCTAAGGCATATTTTGTTGTTAATAAGTTCTGGGAATTGTAAATTGGACCACTAAGTAACGAAAGAGGCAATCCGAAACCACAGTGGGCGTTAATTATATATCTCTGAAGTGGCTCTTGAATAGAGATAGACTCAGCAATTCAGAGATATTGCTAATAGACATTAATTACTCTGTTTGTGACTATAAACAATTCTCATTACTTATACATCTGACAATTTAACGCTAGTTTCCGCTTTAGGACTGTAATATCCTATCTTCAATAAGGGCTCTGTGAATAGGTAAACTATGAAGTCAAACATGGTTCGTTATCTAGTACACCGAAATCGATTCGGAAGTCTTTTTTAAACAACATAGATTATTGTATACTGAAATTATATATGTTGGATTGACGTTCTTATATGTTACTTAAATCTAAATTATTTTTATTTTTAGGGTTTCATGCTTTCGATATGAAAAAACAGATCCCACGAACAGAAAGACCACATTTGATGATAGGAAGGTTTTTTAAAGCTGCCGTACTTTAAATGTCACTAGGCGCGATACGATACATCAAAAAAAGGCCTCGACCGACGGTCTATTTAAAGGTCCACTCAGTGTGTCAAAGTCATAGGTCACAGTCTATGATCTCCGAATTAACTGAACAATGTTGAAATTCTATACATATACAGAGATGACCCAGTCATGGATGTATACCGTAAATAAACTAATTCTCATTTTGGAAGTTAATTTTGGGGGGTAAAGTACATTAAAAAAAAACTTTCCTGAAGTACATCATGTGCAATTTTAAATAAAATATTACAAATACCAAAATTTTATTGTTTATAATTTTAGAATGCACAGTTTAAAATATAACAAATAAAATATAAGAATCGACAATCTTCCCCCCTTATCTCCAAAATTTATTGCTTGTAATTTTGATGAGTCTGTAAACTAGAAAACTTTAAAAAAGACTGACTGACTGAGTGGTTAGAGGCCCTATCTGCCGAGCCGAGGGTCGCAGGTTCGATTCTCGCCCGGGACAAATATTTGGGTGCATGAACATGTCTATTTGTTCCATGTCTGGGTGTAAAATTATCTATAAATGTATATATTATTAAAAGAAAAATATTTAAGTATGTATAACAGTTATCTAGTTCCCCATAATACAAGCATAATACTTGCTTACTTTGGGACTACATGGCGCTGTGTAGGATGTCCCAGATTGTATTATTATTATCGTGGTTGAATTTTAACCACCTTTCTATAAAAAATAATTATACCCGCACACTCACACACCCACGCTTTTAAAACATACCCAACAAATGTGCACACAAATAATTGCTAGTGCTCTTATCTTACATTGTACCCAGTTTTAGCTCTACTTCTTAGATATACATTTTCATTTTTAAATTAGAACATTTATGATACTATAGCTTAAATAAAATGACAAAAGATTTATTTTAGAAAGACTTTTTATTTTCTATGTGGGTGTGTACGAATATCTACTTCTTATGAGAGGAGTACTTAAAGTTTCCTGTCATATATAAATGAGCAATCAACCTTCAAACTTTGGGTTCTAATGGCGGGGTCATATTAACTGGTAATTGTGTGGCTAGTCTGCATTTTGTAAGTGTAGCCGCACAATTAATGCGATAGATAAAGGTCGTAGATGTTAATGTGACCTCGTATTGAGAACGGGCTTTGGGAACTAAACAGCGAAAAGGTCACAGAAATCTCGTCCACGTGAACAAAAAGCTAATTCTATATGCATTTCAAAAACATAAGTAGCGAACTCGGGTGGTGCGGCTCGGCAGATTCAATTCGCCCTCTGCATCTTTTCACTTATCGTTATATCTTTTTTAATTTCACTCGTCCGAGAAAATGAAATTCTCGACGGCCTCCGTCGAACGCTGCGGCCTTATATTATTTATTATTCATTTTCTGAGCCGCCACCACACCGCAGCCACTTTAGCATCATGAGCACTGCTTTGTGTTGTACTTTATCAAGGCTCGTTAATTTATAACATTATCATTTTAATTTCATTAAACTTCTGTATCTCATTAACTTTTTTTCAAAGAATACTTAAAATTCCAAAATATATTAATTACCCCATTGTTTTTAGTTATAAAGTTATTGGAATTCACGCTCTCTGTATTGTCGTTCTTCTTTCTAAAGCGGATATAAATAATTAATATGGAAATGTGTTGCTACAACTTAAGCGGGTTTCGTACGTGCTAAATAAACCTCAAGGCAAGTCTGCACATGTTTATTTCACTCAACACAACAATGAAGCGAAATAATGCCCAAACATATTATTTACACGTCAGAGTGACGATTCGTTTAGTTTCTAAATTTAACTTTGCCTTATACGAACGCATAGTTGCGGTCGTTATACTGTTTTCTATAAAACACCCATTGAATTAATTTAATTGCCGAATTTAGCTGCTCACTTATTTTTTTAATGTGAAACTAATAGACGAAAAAGTGTCTATAAAATCGATTTAGAGAACGCACGTATACAATATTTTAATATTAACAAACTTTGTGCGAAATATCGACATTTTTTTTGTGATGAAAGTAACATCAAATGTACTAATAAATATTTCTGAAAGCAATACCGAATAATTGATTCCTTTAATCTCACGATCACCGAAGAGAAATCTTGGGGAGCAAACGTCGTCTGCGAGGGTGGCCCTTATTGTTTACGTAATACGTTTTATATTTTTTTTCCTTTGCGCACTTTGGCAAGGGGCTAATAATCTCAAATTCCACTTATATTTTTCCTGTAACGAACAAAGGTTGTAAATATAATTTTTCAATAATTATAGGTTGTTTAGGTCTCCGTTATTAATTCATGATGTTTAATTATAAGTTTCAAATATGTGATAATTTAAATATTATCGTAGTTTCAGTTTTACAAACTGAAAACAAGAACAAATTGAGTAATAAATAAAATGCTTGAATAAATATTCTCACACAAGCAGAAATTAAATGATAATGACATCACCGAACCTTTCTATGAATTAAAATAAGAGAAACTCTTACAATAACGAAAACTGACAGTAGCGTACAGCAGAATACGTGACAAATGTGGAGTGGTCGTCGTCGTCCGCTTTCGCCTACAAACCGATAACATATGCACCAAACTGGTATTTAGTTTAGGCAGGACAGAACGTACAAAAAGCCATCCCTACTGTAATAAACACTGCTGTCAATTTCTGAAACTGAAACCCTTCGGTCTTGGTATAATATTACGACACCTACATTGATATAACATTATAAAATTATAATATTACGCAAAGTGAAATCTTAACAACCATCCAAATTCCAATGTAATGATCTTCAGTAAAAAACCAATGGCCGTCTTGTTTTCTTTTGGTGTCGTTCCATAAAAAAATATTGCGATATGACTACACAAACCTTTCCCGAAAAAATCAATAACTCTAGTCACCATTCACGGGCGGTGCACGCTCCGCCTCATTTCGCTCTCAAGGTCTCGGGCGCGTCGTCACAAAGAAAGCAACAAAACTTAACAAAATAACACTGTAGATAAAATAATTTATTATAAAAATATAACATACATTTTTTATTTACGAAATGAGGTCAATTGCTGATACCTAATATCTAGAATTTTTTTGGATGGTTGTTAAAATTTCATTCTGTATATACCACGCAATCACATGCAATATATTTGTACTATGATTACATGGATACAACTATGTATACAGATGTTTCATATAGTTGTGCTGCTGGTAAAATGCCAGAAAAACTTGAGAAAATAAACACGCGTAACCTTTACAAGTTTTCTATTTTTTACATCAACAATTCCAACAATTTAATTCTTTATATATGACCTAATGATGAACTAAATTAAATACAAATATTTTTGTAAGTGTTCTCTAAGATTAGAGGTTAGCACACTTGTAGCTGTCTTTTTGAATAAAAAGTCGATTAAGTGAAATGTAAAGTTGAATGCGGTTATTTCGATATAAGTTCCGTAATGTATTTTGTGTAAAACAAATTTGCATTTCGAAATAAAATTGCGCTAATCAATTCAAGCGCCTTGAAATGGTTTTTGAAATTGTACCACAATAGCAAGAACTTTGCTATAAACACGAGGTAATATCTATACAGACAGGTTCAATACAATAAATCTTTTTTTTGTTAGTAAACTATGGTTAGGTGTCGACCATTAAAATCATTGGAAAGATACCCTTATAAGACTTATTTGTTGAATTACTTTTACTCGTAGTAACAGGAATGTAAGATTTTGCAAATTTTTTATGCTATCTAAGAGGTAGTTCCTACAGCGAATTTAATGTTTTGTAGATAAATCTGGGGAAAACGCCCCGACGGCCTCGCGTTTTCTGTGAAAAGCCGTTCCTTTAATTCTCTCTCCTCCACTCAACTTGGTATGTAAAAATTTAATCTCAGAAAACTTATGTAAAGGTACATTTACTTGTAGCTGAATATATATACACATATATACAAATAAATAAAATTTAAATGTCTGTTATTTAAAAAAAAAAAAGGTTTTTTCTTACGCTCATCTGATTACTTGATCTTAACCAAAAGCCTAACACGTGTTTTTAAAATGCTCATCTGTCTGCCTTTTTGTTTGTTCAGGCTAATCTCTGAAGTAGGTGATCAAATAAGGACGCCCATTTCCCATACAAACATGGGCTAGGAAAAAAAATATAGGTACTTCGAATTTTGTGCATGTGTTTTGGTTCGCATAGGTACACGAAGCCTTATGATATAGACACATATTTTTTAAAAGCTGGGAATTGACTGGCTATGAAAGGTTAAATAAATCCTCTTCGTGCTACGAACTGATTAGATGCAATTGTAAAAAAGGATGTAATGAGCAGTGCAAGTGCACAAAGCTGCACTGAAATGTACAGCGTTGTGATTTTATGTAGGAGACTGCTGAAATGCCTTAACATAATGATTACATTTTACAATAGGCTACTGCTTTTTGGCACTAGAACTTATTTCAATTCCACGAAAATAAGGCTTAAGCCTTTTAAGTCGCTAATGACAACTATAACTCAATAAACTCATTTGTATATAGGAATAATTTATCACATTTGGTGCACAGCTAAATGCACCATGTTTCTATAGAGGTACGATCGATATTGGTACTGATCAGTCGTCTGTATTTGTATCTGGAGCGCCGCACTCCTGGTTTAGTGGCAACGCCAGTCGTGGTAAGTTTCGACGCTGCATAACGTATCCTATTTTTTCGTTTATAGTAATTGTATGATATGTACCCATAATAAATATATCCTTAAAGCAAGTGAACTATACCTTCTAACAATATTTTTTTATTCATGTAAACTTAGGATTGTACAAACTATTGAGTATGAAATAGAAAAATAAACAGAAGAGATTTTATTTTTTTGTTGATTTTGGTCATTTTTTGTATGAAAATGTTTGTCAAATGTCACAAAAATTAATTGTCCGTCTTTGTTTTATACGAAAACGATACCATATATGCCCTAGTAGTATAACTGAAACCGTAATATTTTTCTGCTTGGGGCGCGACGGTATCCAAATTCACCCCCTCCCCCAGTCCCCTGGGGCAAAAGAAATTTTCCCTCTACATCTTAAAATATACTACACGATGACGACTGACTGTGGCAAAAAAGATTTATTTCTTTGAAGAAGTGAACAATCGAAAAACCGAAATGAACTATCGAAATGACTCTACTAAAGTCATATATTTGAAAGCTTATAATTTTTCTTAAAAAATGAATAACTAAGGTTTATTCAACACAGCACTAGTGATTGTGCCATCTGTTGAAAAGAATAATAACTAGTTAATCCGTCATTCGTATAGCAACTATAGCAATAAATTATTTTTCACATTATTTCGCTGCGTGTATTGAATATCTGATTTACTGCATCGCAATTCCATTAATTCCTTTACCGTTGAATAGAAAAACACAGAATCAAAATTAAAAATATTATCGCGTAACTTTGTTTTTGAAACTGTTTTCCTTCAGACAGAGTCTTTTTAATTTAAAAAGAATAATCAAAAGTGTGGGTCACTACTGAGCCTTTTCTTTTACGGCCTGATCTGTCCTCAAATCTGACTAAGAAAAATATTCCAAAAAAACATACTTTCTAGAATCTTTTCTTAAAATTGTACAACGGAATCACCTATCAAACAAATTTTATGACTGGTACCGACCTTCCTTTCTTTAATTGTTTAAAATGAAGCCGGTCAATTTGTATTCAACCAAAATCGACAAAAAAAAACTTACAAATTTAATGGCTTTTGGTAATTAATATTCAGAGTAACCAATTTGTTTCTCAAATAGATTTTGGTACCTATTGCTTAACTCAAATTTCTTTTTTCCACTAAACAAATGTACTGAGTTTTTTTTATTATTTTATCACATATATTTAACAAGAATACTGTGCTCTCACTTCTACAGTCTAAAAGTTATTACGACAAAGGATCTTTTTCATTATTAAAATTAAAACTACAGATTTTTTTTTTAAATTTCATGTCAATCTAACTTTAACCAATAATTTCACCCGCATATGGTTACAGAATTTGCATTTATTTATTTATTAGGAGAATAAACAATTACAGGTTTCCTTTAAAATATGCTAAAGTACAATACAAGAAAAAAAAATTACTCGTAATTAGTTTTAATATATACAAAACCTTAACATACATTCCTTACACTTAAATCCCCGTGCAAAATTACTTTTGGTTGTACCTACTGCTTTCCTAAAAATAATAGTATGGCATTACGTACCTAAAGTGTTGAATCATAATTCCGTCCATAAATACGAACATTTCATCAAAATCAGTTCAGTGGTTTTTTAATTTTTAATTTAATTTGTATTTTTTAATTACAGTTTTCCGAATAACCCCTTCCTTGTATAGGAATCTTTCCGTTATAATTTTATATTCGTGTTTATAAGTATCTCGTGTAAATATTGAAATAACATCTTCCTGCAGATAGGATATATGATAGAAAGATATTGTTAGCGTTCCATGTGCATTGGAATGTAGAACACAGTAATATATGAAGCAACTCGGCATATTGCCTTTCCGTTATTAGAGTGCTACATCGCAGAGGCGAGGAATTGCTGTGAATATTCATGTTTGTCTATTAGCACATACCAGATTGAATGCTATGATTTATGCTACTAGGCCTTAAGGAATGTTATGTGCATATAATATACTAAACATTTTTTTATTTTATTTATATCGCTACGGTCCCGTCATATGCTACCTATTTGGCAGCATTCATAACCTCCATCCACTATTCCCCTTTTCAATTTCAGTATATACCCCTATAATATGTGTTACAACAGAAACACAAACTCTACCCCCGAATAGTTTCTACCAACGTCTATGGTTCGAACATTGGTAATTAAGGAATATTATCTTTAATAGCACATAGTTAATCTAGGTCCTTAAAATATCAATGCGAAATGCCAAGTTGGTGTAGTTCCTTAAACGTGAACAAACTTACAGACGCCGTTTCATTTTCACATATTAGTATGAATATCAAAACGTAAAACAAAAAATATATCTACATAAAAAAAAAGTATATAAAAACAACCTTTTATTAAAAAAAAATGACTTGGAAAAATTTTTTTAAGCACGCTTTTATCAGATGAACTAAAAAGTAGAAAATGTTTTTTTCTCTGAGCCACAATAAGTAAATCTTATCTCTCTCTCAAGTTTGATCCAGCAATAATTGTACTGATTCGTAGCTGCAATATTTCTAAATAAAATTTATTTTTTTAGTTTTTGAGGTAAGGTAATCCCAAAAATATATAATTTTTTTCGGCTTCACAAGTTTGTAAGTGTTCCGTAAAAAAATATTGGCTCCGTTATCACGATTAATTTTTTTCACTTAATTCATTATATTGTTTTTAAAGAACGTAATAATTGTAAATTGAATAATTTATCGGACGCAGTGCAGTCAGAGTTAATGGGGAAAATATCTCTTATATCAGATTTATTAATTGATACATTTACTATTCTATAATTATTCATAACGGTATTGAATAAGTCTTCCTTAGTTTCAGCATTATTTTTTGGAATATTTCTGATTTTCAGATTCGCTAAGCGCGATGATCGTTCAAAGTGATGATAGATTTTTTCTTCGAGAAATTTAATGATTTTTTTTGTTGTTTTTATCCTCGTTTTCTAAGCTATTCTATCCAGTTTAAAAACTCATCGTATTTATCCGACACAAATTTAACAGATTTTCGGATTTTGCAATTTTCAGTTTTAATTTCGCTTATGGCATCTTGCAATAAAATAAATTTGAATTCACCCTGGTCCTGGAAGTCTGAGAACATTTTTGTCATTTGCAAAATAATGTCATCCGTTACTTAAAAGTCTCTAATGCGCTTATGATGCCAAAATGAGATGAATCTAAGTTAGCTCGTGAGATGAGGTGAGTTAAAGTGAGTTTAGTTGAATTCAGTGATTTGGGGTGAGTTCATGTGAGTCGAGGTGAGTCGAGGGAATTGACGAAGCGAGTATAACGTGTTGAGTTTAGTTGAAATGAAATGAGGTGAATTTAGGAAAATTGACGTGAATCAAAGTGAGATTAGGTTTATCTCTATACGAGTATGACGTGTATTTTTATAGTCTCTTAATTACATAAATATTTGTCTTAACTTACATTTAACGTATTTTTCTTAAGAAGTTAAGAGAAAATGCTTATGGATTATAGCTTATGGACTTCACGAAGTGAAAATGAACTTATGTACACATAATAAATGTTCATGATATCAAAGCCCATGAAAGTTTTATTGCAATCTACATGCTTATGCTTAAAGTATTGAAAATCACATTTTTTTTTTGATTATTAAGATATAATTAAAATTAATTCAAAACCATCAATTCTATTCGAATTTAAAAATAGAGCGAAATACTAGTTTATTTTTCATATTGGATACCGCTAGACCAGAGTTAGACCTTTGACAAACAACGGAATAAATTTCCAATTTCTTGCAGTTCCAATTATAATATCACATTGAAATTTTTATTTCATTTAATTTCAAATATCCCAATAAAACAATAACATTTCGGACTATTTACCTTATGATATATTTAGTATTTAACATTTTTTTTTGTAGTCAGATGCGACTTCCTAAAACCCTAAATATATTAGTTAGACGTGTATTGACCGCATTTAGAAATTTCTTATATTTGCTCTTTATATAATTTCAAGAACTTCTTTCATTTAATGTGTAGTAATTGTTATTAAGTTTTCAAGCTCGCATGTTCCAAATTTTATAGATAGCGCTATGAAAATCAATGAGAATCCTAGATTAAGGATTGCTTTCGTGGGTCGACTACGTAAACGTCGGGTTAAACCGGTCAGTTGCTTATTATTTTCATTTATTATTCAACGCCTTAATAAGGCTAAACTGAGTTATTATCTTATCTACGCCTAAAATGATTTCAATATAATTTGATTTTACATATGTATAAAAAGTCCGATCGATGTAAATGGCAGTTTATAACTATTTTTATTACACTGTTAAATTAATGCAGCACTATAAAAACTTCTATACTTTTGGTATTTTTATTATTAGTCGCTAATCCCTACATTTAGTTATTAATACTTAAGTTTTTATTTACTTTACTTTACTTTAAGTATATATTTTATTGTCAGGTACATCGATTCTTAATTGAGTGATTCACTAGATTAAGTCATTCCTTCATTCACTAGAAATAACACTAATAGTTTTTTTATTTTTTTTATTTTTATAAGTATTTCTATTTCATTAATAATACAGCTAATAATAACAAATAAGTACATTTAAAAACACGTCAACTTTCATGTCATAATTTGAAATTTGGAATTGACTGGCCGATTGACCAAGTGGTTAGAGATTCTAACTGTGGAGCCAAGGTTCGGCGTTCGATTCCCGCCCGGCACAATATCAGTATATGTGCTTTGAAGTATATGTATATCAGTCTTCTTGTATCCATAATACAAACTTTGCTTAGTATGGGACTCGATGGCGTTGTGTGGGATAACCCAGGTATTATTACAAATAAATTTAAGTATAAATGATTTACAGTTAAACAGATGGAAATGACGAAACCACATTAAAATCAATTCGCCTAACAATTATAGCACTGCGCTGCCTAGCAAAGCTTTCGTGTGAGCCCTTCGCGTAACTACCTATTTCAATTTGCACTAAAATTTGTAGACATAATAACTACACGAAAGCTTGGTACATAAGCAGATATGTATATCTAGTCTACATTTTTCTAGCGCACGCTAAAGTGTACCCAACTTATAAAATAATACGGTACATTATCGCGTAAAAGCGGTAAAGATTTATAATCGATTACATAATTTGGTCTCACATGATTGTATTTAGATATTTTGCTTTTGAATGTGAATGTAACTTCCTAACATAATTTTAAAAAAATCGGATTGAGGAATTTTCCACATTGAGATTTTAATAATTTTAATAATTTGATTTTGATATGCATTTTTTTTGGATTTTCTTACCCGTTACGCCAAATTGTATTATAAAGACATACGAGAATAAAAACTTGACTGATCAATTTTCCAATCGAAATGTTAGACAAAAAAATTAATTATCTTTGAAAAGTAACAGTTTTTGATAAGTCTCATATAATAATGTAGGTGACTCACAATAAGATTTTTTTGTTATAAGACTGGCAAATATGAACCGGAATCGTTAGGGTGCGGGATGGGAGTGGCAAAAGAAGTAGAGACGTTAAGCAATTTTATGTGAACGCCTAGAATATTATAAAACTATGAAGTAGTGATATATTGCTGGGAAACTAACCGAAAAATTACTTATTTATAAATTAATCTGTAGATCATTTCATACAGCTATAAGAATAAAATATAGATAACATAATATGAGTTATTTAGCGAATAACGTGTTATAGTTATCCAAAAAATCAAGCTAATTTCACTTTGTTCTTTTGTTTTTCTTTTCACAATAGCCTTTTCGACGTTTGGACTTTTATACTTAATCACTCTAGCCATTTGCTTTAACCGCACTTACAAAAATGAATATCACCATCACTATACATTTTGTTTTAGTAATGAGGCCAGCCTGTCGCTTGCGTTCAACACCAGGCAGCGCTAACGTGAGGTGTGCTCAAGAATAATCAAATATCGTCAAGCAAATATCATTTAAATTTTTCGTACTGACCCCCGGTAAGATAAAAACGTATCGTGATAGCCGAAAGCGCAACGAACCTGTCTCAAATTTATAAGGCCATGGGGCCATGGTTCGAATCCGGGCGTGTATCAATGACTTTTTCTGACTTAAGTACATAACTATCACTGACTTCGTGCCTCGGAGAGTACGTTAAGCAGTCGGTCTCGGGCGCTGTCAATAGATGGCGGTCGTTACAATCCCCAACCCGCAGTGGAGTAGCGTGGTGTATTTAAACTCCAAACCCCCTCACCCTGGAGGAGGCCTAAGTCCCTGCAGTGGGGTAAAAATGGGCTGATGAACTGAAGTGAAGAAGATAAAAAAGCAAATAATAGCTTCGTAAGAGCAATAGACAACAAGAACTTTTGACGGTTGACCTCACCGTGTAGATGGCGCCGTCTAGTGATCTTAAAACTTGATCCACCAGCTATTACATGTATAAACTGAAATTTTGACTTCAACAATCGTGCAACTACGTGAAATGGTTAAAGGTTAGTAACAGATGTAGCAAAAAACGAGACCCTTTTTCTATCAGTAAACTATCGATTAGATGCACTCATGACCTCCAAATATTGTAGGTTTAACAAAATTAACTCTGTTCCGTCTGTTCTATATGAAATTTTTTAGGGTGGATATAGATAGATTACAAACACGGTCTTGATTCACGGTTTCGTGACGTTGAGCCCTTTAGACGAACTTTAAAATAATGTGACTAGACTTTCTTGTTGTTGCTACCACGTATTGTTTGTGGCATTTATCTGAGCTGAATTTTGTTTCTTTACGAATTCGAATTAAAGAAATATACGAATTAAAAATATTATGTTAGAAATAGCAAGAGTTTTTAGTGAGTAGCACTATTACTTATAGAGCTACTAATAATAATATATACATTTAAACACGGCCAGCCCTGGATGGGCCCTGGAGGGAAAGTAGATATTAAAAATTTCGCTAAAAGGAAACTTTACATCACAGAAGCAATAGACTATAAAAACTTTGAACGATTAATCTCACCGTGTAGCTGGCGCCGCCTAGTGACCCTTTATAGGGGAAGAGGGGAAGAGCCATTTCCTTTTTTTTTTGTTTCTCGGAAGAGAAGAATCTTTTGCCAGATAACACCCGCAGGGCGACGATCTGCGAGTAATGGGAGTTGAAACCCCTTTAACTCCTCTCCCTGACTTCTTACTGTCAGCCACGGTGCTTTCACAGCATAAACGGGTGCTTTGGAGCGAACGAGAAGCTCGAGCCTTGCAAAAATTGGAAAATTAGGCTGGAACCAGATAGGTCCAGCGAAGTCGAAGGGGGTGTAAAATCTGTGAGTTGCGTCAAAAAACAACATGCTTTAACTGCCTTGGAAGGCAAGTGATGGAGTAGGCAGGCGCCATTTCTTTTCGTCCTCTTTTATATTTATCACTGTTTCTCCGCTCTTCGCGTGTCATTTCAAAACTGAAGTGAGAATCCTACGATAAATAAGCTTAAAGCCCATATTTTGAAATCGCAGACACAAAATTCCATTTTAACTTTATGTAGGTACTTATAAATGTGATGTGATGAATGCATAAATAGTAGTCTCAAATACTCTGCGAAAGTCTTCTGTCTACCAATGGAACTCGCTTCCAAATCGGTCCCGACGTTTTGGATATTAGCTACAAACACACAGACAAACAGACAGACAATGATTTAAAAAAACGCACGTTTGTATTTTGGTGCCGTGCAAATATGCATAAAAGCATTAGAATGCCCACTATTTCGTTCGTATGATTTTTCCAATTTACTCAAGAACCCTAAATATTGCGGGAATAAAAAGCATCTGTAATATTTTCCAAAAAGTCCTCTACCAGCCAGTGAAATTCCATCCAAAGTTTAGCCGTTTCGGGGATTAGCTCGGAAAAACAAACAGACGGACAGACATACAACAACTTATAAAATGCGTGTTTGAGTTTTGGTCACGTGCAAAAAAACATATGAGCATAAGAAAAAGGTTTTATTTTAAAGTCACAGACACTTCAATTATATTTATATGTATGGATTGCTTTCGAGTTTACGTATATAACCGCTGAGTCTGGCTCTGATCTCATTATCTTTCGAGTTTATCATAGAGTAAATAAATTTGACACTAGCGTTTGGTTTTAATAGAGACAGAAATGTAATTTCACAGTATCGAAACAGTCAAACGCAATTTCGCGGGGGTGAAGACCGGCGCGCGGGGACCTCGAGGACTGAAAGTCGCCATCTTACATCAGCTAATTAGACTACGAGTGGTTAGACGGTAAACACAGAAGTGGGTGGGTGAAGTCAATTTACACTTTTATAATGTTTATAATGGATAAGGTTGTACCTACTTAAATGTTTTACCACAAAAATTTTTGTATGTCATATGAAACAAATGAGCGACATTCGTCATTGCATATTTTAAAGAGCAATTTATTTATACGGTGTTTGTTATTGTGATTTCTAATTATTTAAACTTTTTTTATTATTAAAAAAAAACAATTCCTGTCTAAATGGTACATCATATAAATCACTTTTGCTGCATTTGTGAAATTCAGCGATTATGAGATTACATCGAATGAACTGTGTTTAATCGATAGAAGCAATTTTCCGGAGGACACGTACATGAGCTTGGAAGATAAGCCACGTTTGCTTTGATCAACTATCGTAAATGAAGAAGGGCTACAAGCTACACGGAACAGCGATACTAGTAATAGCGAATTACAAATAATTTTAAGACCTATAAAAGGCAACATCTTTAACGTTTTTATTTCTGTACTAAACGCTCGCGAAGTGTCCCACATAAATTAAACACAAAATAACGCTCAATGACGGGTGCACATCTGTAGAGAATGGCTCTAAAACCCCACTAATGATTGTTTTTTGGCGCTGATGGTGAATTCAAATGTAAAGGTTTTTTTTTTTGGAGTTTGGTAATAAAGTTTTATAAGCTATTGAATTCTCGTTACAGAATACCTAGAACTGATGGCCACCAAATGGATTACGAAAAAAAACGTTATAATGTTTATAAAGTTTTTGGGGAATAGTGAATTTTGAGCTGATTTCACATGACAAAGCCGTACAGCTAGTAACTGAATAGAGTGTACTATGCAACTTTAAAAATATTCATCATTAGTGAGTCGGAAGAGAGTACCGCTTCATTACGAAATTCAGCCGCCAAAGAACGAACAAAAAATCATGTGAATAGAGTATAAGTTTCATAATAATTAAAACCTAGCAGTGCATGGTCCAAATAATTCAACGTTTTCGTAATAATAATGAAGTCGATGAGTTTAAGTTCCAATCGCAAGTTCTGAAAGACAGCACCTTAGAAAATATAGACGTACAACTCGATAAAGTTTTCTTTCATGAATGTATAAGACGAAAAAAAAATGGATAGTTATAGTAAATTTCGTTTTGCTGGTTTTACACCTATAGCGCCCGCGGCTTCTTTTTCATATAATATATTTACTACAATTTATTTTATAGAAAACTGCTATTACTACAACTACATTATAACTTGAAAAAAGAATTTGCTATTATATAGTTTCATAGGTTCCAAAGCCTACGGTTTACTATAAATACATAACTCTCAAATATTACGACGTACAATCATGCTGAAATAAATATGATATATGCATATAGAAAGAAATATCCTTAACGTGAAAAATTGTGAAATTGTTTAAAAAAAACTTGGTTTCAGAAGCCAACAGATATATTTATTAGTGATGACAGAAACACAGCGTAATAAAACAGGGGAATAAAAGCAATAATAAATTATTCGTGAAAATGGATATATATGATGAGCCGGAAAATGTCAATGACAATCTCACATACCACAGTTTTGCATTTCGAAAACAAAATTTTTAACTTCCCGCTATCCAAGGGAAGTTATTGGTTCGTGTCCGATTTTCGAAAATCGAGTTTTCTACAGATCTCCACGTTCTGAGGTCCTGGGAAGCCATTCTGACGATTTCCTGTGTGTGTGTATGTAACTTTTTTTTGTCGTATGATATCTTGAAAGGGTTTATCAAGACTTAGATCTGATTAGATTTTGAAGTCAATCGGTGGAGCCGTTTCAAAAATCCAAAAAGTTAAAACAATTAAAATTTTAAGCTTTTGTTTTAGATAATAATAAACATACTGGTCTACTTAAAATTTTCTATACGTTTTTTTTACATAAATAAACTGCATTGATGCCGTCAAAAAATGACAGTCGAGCAACGCGTTCAAAAAATATCGCAGTCTATAGATTTCCGAATTAGTTTTTTTTTAATGTTTTTATTTATATTGGAGATTTTACGACCAATCGACTTTTAACTTTATCTAAAAAAATACGCTTACCAAATTGCATAGAATGCCGTAAATTGCAATGAAATCAAACGAAGCGTTCAAAAGATATCGCAGTTCAAAAATTTCCGAAATAACGTTTTCTTTGAATATGTCCTTGGTTTTTGAGCTCGAAGAACTCTAAATTTATAGAAATTCTATTTTTGAGCTTGGAGAGCTCAGAAAATAAATATTGCGAGCTCAAAAAACCACGAATATCAATATTTTGAGCTTGAGCAATAGATTTCAAGCTCAATAACTTTCTAATAGGGATATTTTTGAGCGGTTTGATCTCGAAAATAGCGGGAAGTTTCAGGGATGGCCTGCAGGGTCAACCGATTTTTTTCTATGGAAAAAATGTTAGTCTGTAAGTTCAAAGTCCGGAGAGTACCGGAGGGGAACTGAGGGTCGCTAAATGTAGCTTCTGTAGTGCAGTACCGGTTTCTTGTGCAGTAGGTTTGCGAAGAAATATTGATGAAGATCGTGCTGGCCTACTTCTTGGTTTCTTTTGCTTTTGCAAGTTAAAATTTCCACTGTGAAAGTAACTAAACCGAAAACGCACGATGTGTTTTTAGTTATAGTTCCTTCAAACATAGAATTGATGTTACGAGCTGCATCTGCTGCATTAGTGCTACGACGGAATTCGTATTCAAAGATGACTCGAATTTTCGACGTGTCCATGTAGAGTGCAGGCGCGTTTGTGAAAATAATTGATTTTTTTATTAAATCATTACTTTATTTTAAGTTTAAAACACAATGGCTTTTTTTTTAGAAAAAAGTTTGTTAATTCAAACTATCATTACAAGTTTGATTTTATTCGAAATGGCTATTAAATCCCTATTATGTAGGTCCCACTGAATTCACACATAAATTCATATAAACTCAAATAAAGATAAAAGAAGCTATAATCCGAATAGGTTCAATAAATTCTAGCTATGAATAAATTTCACATGCACATAGCTATAACGTATAAATATTTTTTTGTAACTTATATTAGTATTTGTTTCCTTCGAGCGACATCTACCTTATCTTTGTGCTACATACAGCCTATAAAGTATGACACGGAAAGATGAACCGTGATTAAACCATTGTAGAATTGAACCGAATCGAACTGACTTTGGTGCTTATACTAAAGTAAAAATATTTTTTTGATATTAATTGGTTTTAACCTGAAATGTGATGCGTTTTTTTAAACAATTATTTAAATTGAGCATTATTGAAATACCAGATCGTTATGATTACAACAAAAATGTATCATTATTTCTGAAAAATTAAAAATATTTAACCACCGATCTTAGTAATAATTTACAGTACTTTAGTTAGTGATTAGCTGTTGCTATACGTTTATTGTTCGTAATAGATGGATTCATTTTCCAAAAATATTCAACTCAAATTTCATGGTAAACACTTATGCGTCCTCTATCAACATATACCTTTTTTGGCTCGGTGATTTGAACGATTAATAACCAGACAACAACTTCAATTAAAGATCACGAAGATCTGTATTGAAGCGGTATTCGTCATCCGGACTTGTCGATGGTGGGCCGAAGAGAAGGAAAATAAATAATACCAGGCCATTAAGACGTCGTCGGCAGCTAACCGCGGGTGTTGTGAAAATGACATAAATGCAATTACTTTCACTTGTTGCCAAGCCTTCTTGTAATAATGAAAATAAAATAATATTCGTTTTAATGCATAGTGATTTTGAATTGAATGTCAAAGTTAATTACCATTATTAAATATAAGATGTAAATTAAGAAGGATTTATCCTTATAAATAGAGATTAAGCAGAAAAGGCGTTAATTTTGTTCCTTTTGTTTGTTTTCATTTTCAACTTGCTATGGTCATTAAAAATAAATCTCTCAAACTCAATTAGAGTGATTTAACGTATTTGCATTTGGCATTTAGATTGGGTTAACCCTAATGCGCGTCTAGAGAATTACATGTATATGTAATGTGTATTAACATTTATTAAGGGTCGATTTTACAAATACAATGAAATATCTGATTTTCAAATCTCCAATCAAAAGAATAAATACCAATTTAAAATTTACTGTCTTAAGGATTAAATTTCTATAAATTCTAAAACATATCATTCTTAGTATCCTACTAAAAGGCATAAATTTTTATTTCGACTACCGCTTAGTCTACTGGGTAGCGACCCTGCCTACGAAGCTGGAGGTCCCGGATTCAAATCCCAGGTCTTGTCAGTGTTTATATGATGAATATTGATACTGGTACCGAGTCTTACTTGTTATATGTATGTGGTGTCTTCGCAAAAATATTTATATATGTATATATTATAAAGAATATTTATGTATAAATATAAGTTCTCTAGTAACCCATAACACAAGCATACTTACTTGCTTTAGGCCTAGATCGCGCTGTGTGGGAAGTCCCATGTATTATTATTATTATTATTTATAGATTCATCATTAAAAATGAAAGAAATTTCCGAACAAACTTTCATACTCTATCTAACACACTAAAAATTTAAATATGCATAAATCCTGCAACACGACATATTTAGTTTCCGACTCAAAGGATAAATAAATTTTATTGTTGCATTAATTTTAAAAATGACATAGTTTCATTTAAATTTATGTCCCCTATATTACCACCGTGAATTTTCTAACAGTCAAATAATACATTTTATAGTTTTCATTTTACCCATTGATAGAAGTTCCATACAAAGTCTCGTTCCCTATTTTATTCCCTATATTACCACCATATAAGCCAATTATGGCTCACTGCAGGGGCTTGGGCCTCCCCTTGGGATGGGGGCGCTTGGAGCTTAATCCTCCACGCTACTCCAGTGCTGGTTGGCCTGATGATGGCAACCGGGCTCGTCGGCTGAACGTGCTCTTCGAGACACGGAGTCAGCAATAGTTATGAAGTACAGTAAAAAACTTATTGGGTAGGCCCTGTATGCCCTGGGATTCAAACCTCGACCTTTTAATCAAAAATTGGGTTTGCCACCACACGGCTATCACGTTATTTTTAGCATTTAACGCTTAAGGGGACGATTTTGTTCTCTTAAGGGTAAAATTTCGAAAAATCTTGAAACACGTTATATTTTGTTTAGGCCAATCATCAATTTTCATGTATTTGGAATGACTACGGAACTCGAATTTTATGTTTTTCGATAAGCAAATATTCATATTTTATACTCTAGGTTAATAGTAGCATTCTTGCAACTACGAAATATTATATCACAAATAGTAAATCCCAGAGCTTACGTCGCTTATGGGAGGCTCTAAGGGATTTGGCGTAAATTAGTTCTGGATCCTTCAACTTCGAACGATTATATAACAAAAATTTATGAAATGATAGTTTGTTGTAGAAAAAAAAAATATAACTAAAAATTACTAAATAAGGTATATATTTACTCAAAATATATATGCATGTTATCCATACATTTCTAATAGGTAGTCATATCTAATAGGTAATCTGTAAATTACTTTGGATAAGAACTCTAAGAAGAAATACCTAACAAATTTCGTAAAAGTGATTTCTAAGGCTTCTCGTGGATATTTTTTTTCCAAAGTAATGATGTCCAAATCATCGAAATATGGTAATCGTTCAAGTTTGGGGAGTATGGAAGATTTTCAAGGGTAACTCCTGTTGCGTTGAAATTGTTTCTTGTACAGTACATAAGAAAAGCTTCGACGCGTGCACTTTTGTGCAAGTTATTCAATTCATCTGGTACCCAGTTTTCCAGTTTTTTATTTTTTTATTTTGTGTACAAAGAGGCCAGTATTGTGGGTCGCTCAGCTCTAATGATTCTACTAATTTTTCAGTTGATTTATGCAGATCTGTTTCCACAGTTGTTTGCAATTCTTCACTATTGATTTTAGTGGCTGGCCCATCTCTTTTTTATTTAGCAAGTAAACATTTTTTTCCACTGTGCAAACGACTAAACAAAAATCGCAAGCGTTCATTAGTCATGTTTACCAAAACACGTTTTGATGTTATGGGCTGTATCTGTTGCGTCATTATCACAACGCGACTCTTATTCGAAAGTTACTCAAATTATTGAAATGTCCATGTCATTGTATTATTTAGAAAACAGTGGTTTTCGTTTAAAATAAAGTCCCAAATAAAACTTACACCGTGCAAGTTTTATTTTCATAGTATCATAAAAGCCTATTATTTTACTTGAGTCAGTAAAATATCTCTGCAAAAGTCTTGGGTTACAGCCCTCTTGTACAAACGTTGGATAGCACTATACAAACACTCTGCTGTAATGATATAGGAAGTTAGAAATTTCTTTTCGTGACTCATTGCGCTCCGGATAATAAAAAATAATATCAGTACTGACATTAAGAATAAAATAAGGCGAACACCTCACATGATTTAATTCGTTTCGATATCCGTTTGTATCGTGATAGCCCAGAGCGCAACGAACCTGTCTCAAATTTATAAGGCCCCATAGGGCCATAGTTCGAATCCGGGCGTGTAACAATGAGTTTTTCTGACTTAAGTACACAATATCACTGACTCCGTGCTTCGGAGGGCACGTTAAGCAGTCGGTCCCGGACGCTGTCAATAGATGGCGGTCGTTACAGTTCCCAACCCGCAGTGGAGCAGCGTGGTGGAATTAAGCTCCAAGCCCCCCTCCTCACACTGGGGGAGGCCTAAGCCCCTGCTAAAATGGGCTGATGATTTGATTTGATCCGTTTGTATTATTTGAGCAATTTTAATATATAAATTGATGTATAATCAATTAAATGTTATATTTATAACGAAACTAGGCATATATTTAATAGTATAGAACAACACTTGACAACATGTTACTCAAGACCTCAAAGAACTTCAGTGCGAGAAAGGAAAGAGAAAAAACTTGACCGTTTACCAGTAATAGTTTTCCGCCTGCGGCTTTGTCCGCGTGGACTACAAAGTTGTACCGGGACCTCTAAAGAGACGCGACGCTCCAGGACAGAATGAGATTTTCTAGAAAGAAATCCGTATACCGAATTTCATGAAAATCCGTTCAGCCACTTTATATAATAACAATATCTGGGACAACCCACGCAGCGCCATCTAGTCCCAAAGCAAGCAAGTATTATGCTTGTATCATGGGGTAGTAGACAACTGCTATACAAACTAAAATACTCTTTTTTTATAATATATATAATATATATATCTAGGTACTTTTTACCCCCAGAAACGGAACAAATAGATATGTTCATGCACACAAATATTTGCCCCGGGCGGAAATCGAACCCGCGTCTCTCTGCTCGGATTTGAAACCACGCACAACTTTTGTAATGCGTGTAGTTCAAAATATACTCAACGGATTGTCAAAATTCTTTTTTTATTTTGTTTACAATATTACCAGAATTTATTAAAATTAAAAAATATACTAGCGTTTCATAGAAAATTTAGTAGTCATTTTCATTAGAACGAAAAAAAAAAATTTAAAATTGAAATTATTTAAAATATTTGGCCACCAACTTTAATTTCCTAAATGGTATTATTTTTATTGGATTAAAGGTGTCAAAAGAAATTGACACCCCAAACACTAAAATCGGTGCAGTCGTTTGGAGTCTATAAATTTTTAAAATTATGTAGCCGCCATTTTGGAAATGGTCCGCCAACTTGATTTCTAGTGGTTGAAATTTTCGTTTCCTCAAACGAAATCATTTATATTGGTCCTTAGTACCACTGGGCAAAGCGGCTTGCTTTCTGCACAAAATGCAGCTTTCGATGTAAAAATCGCCGTAAGCTCTAAGACTATAAACTATATGCGAAAGATCACATCGAATCGTTGCTCTATCGCAGCGTCAGTTACTGTCAAATATGCAAATATAGAAAATTATAATTTATTATATTAAATATGAAATGAATTAATGAAATTGATGGGAGTGGTAGTTATTTTAATTGTATTGCGAGCCGTTCAGTTACGATGTGTGTCACAGCGAGGCCGGGCTAACGATCGCATTGTGTTGCATGAAGGCCCGTCACTACGTCACTACAGCATCCGCTGCAAACACGCTGAAGGTTATCAGGGTGTTGCAACAAAGCGAATGGACTCTACGGTTACATAATATCATTGTTAAATGTCCTATCAGTTTGGAGTGACTTTGCTGGAAAGAGTCTACACGAAATTTCCGTGTAAAGATAGTGTTGAAGTTGAAGAGAGTGGTTTCGTTTCTCTTACCATTACGTATATGCCGTCGATTTAGATTGATTATGTGTTGCATCACTGGTTCAACTTCTCAGCACGAAAATTTTGCATGTTGTGTCATTAAAAATTAATATCTGTGTATTAAGGAAAGGTGGAACTTCCTTGGAATTGACTCCAAAGAAGGTACTATTCTTATTCAAGGCGGCGTGCTTGAAAATCATGAAGTCCTGTGACAGATTTAGTTTTTATAGAGTGACAATAAGCGAGTGATGAGGTCGAAACGACACAAGACAAAGGAATATTTGTCAATTTATATGCTAACATTGAAGTGTGAACCGATGGTCAAAATTAGTTGTGTTATACAAATCTGGAAAAATAGTATGGCACTGATGGCACCAGTAAACCATAGGCTTTTAATGAAGTTTTCTAGGAATGGTCTATCATCCATCTTATTAATACCTATAGTTTGGTAACTTGAGCCATTCGTTTCTCTGTAACTTCAAATAAAATTGTCACAGTGTTTTATTACAACGCAAAATACCTACGAGAAAAGCTCTTAAGTTTATGGTAGACGCAAAGAATCTATTGACAAATTCTTAATATCAAAGTTCCTAAAATAAAATAAATTTTACTTAATATCCGCTATAGATGTAGCACGAGAAATTTCATTCCAGATATCTTGTGAGCCAATAAATACTTCAATCAGAAAAATTGCCAGACGATAAATCGTGTTACCCTGTGCTTCGGACGATTTTAATTTGATATATTGTTAAAGTTATACATTTCGCGAACTTTTATTACCTACGTCGTACTTACCTTTGCTGTTAAGCGAGATAATTTTCCTACTGAATATTTATGAAGTAGTTGTGTGGTGAAAATCAGGTAAGTGCGTTTAGGACATGCATCAACATAAGGACCAGTAGCTTGTACTACAAGCAAACACCTTAAAATCACCAATCACACAAATTCGTTGGTAACTGAAAATTTCGTAAATTTCGTTAACTTGTCAACATGTCTCGTAGTAAATAATTTTTATTGAAATTGTTTCTAAAGTGCTATTTCCAATTTTTTTTCCTGAATTTGTGATTCGATAGTTGAAAAGTAAGAAGGGGACATATTTTTAACCAAATTAGGAACTAATATCTTGCGAAATAAACATTTAAATAAAAAAGCCACTGCAAATTAGCTTTTGTTATTACACTCTACAAAAGCGCACATCAAATAAAATTAGTAGTAGTTAGTTTTTAACTGAACTTTCTGGAAGCAGAACTAGCGACGGAAACGTGTCGATACTCGACGTCGATAATCTGCACGTAATCAGTTTTATTGAGTTTTTTTCTTTCCATGCTTTAATAAAATTTATTGTCCTTAAGTAGTGGCACAGAAAATATATTCACATGAATTTTATGTCCTCGCGTTAGTTTAACAGCTTAAATTTGATGTATCACACTACAGAAGTCATATTAATGTGAAAAATGTTATGTAGGCGTTATATCTATATTGTCGTCAAAAATGCCTGAGGTTTTACACTTGGATCTCTACAATTATTTCGTTTCATAGCAAACAATACCTACCTAATAGAGTGATATGGGTAGTAACATTAAGAAGAGGATGAATATGCCCTCTATAAGTTTTTATCGTTATCCCGGTCATCGTTCATTGCGGTATGTTTACGCGTCCGGGCATATTACATTAGTATTGTGATTGGTTTGTCTTGATTTATTACCTTTCCTCCTTCTTTGAGGAAGCCATATGTCTACATCTCAATCGTAGTTTCTCATATCAATATTTATCCATACATCAATCATCGATAGAATGCTTTTACAGGTTTTCCTCAATAACCGTAACGTGAAAATATTTTCGTTTCTTTTCGTTCGAGTACTTGTACATTCAGATAAAAGGAAAATTTCAATCTCGAAGAAGCAGTGTAAATGAGAGATTTTGTTATTTTTCTTGTTCGGAGAATCGCAACGTTTTATTTCTATATTTTATATATGACGACCGCCTAGCCTAGTGGACAGCGATCCTGCCTGCAAAGCTGGTGGCCCCGGGTTCGAATCCCAGGTTGGGTCAGTATTTATATGATGAATATTAATACTGGTACCGGGTCTTGGTTGTTATATGTATGTGATGTCTTCGCTTGGTACCCAAAATACAAGCTAATGCTTAGTTTGGGACCTAGACGTTGTTGTGATTGTGTGTGTTATTATTATTATTGTTATTATTATTATAACGAAGTGTATATAGTCATAAATAAGAGGAGGCAACGTACCTGACCGGGTACACACGATGCACTATTGCCTTTGTGTAAATTATTTGTTGTTGTTTATTTAGCTCGACAAGTATATTGGTGTTAAACTTACGTTTTGTATTTCAGTATGTCAGTATTATAAATATTTATTATGATTTGTTGCTTTGATGAATTCGCTTTACCAAATTAATAGAGCTGACGGCATTATTTATACTTATGCGTTGTCTGCCGCACGGCACTGATTTAGATAATATTTTTTTTATTTGTAGGTACTATTCTGAGTTTCTAATTAGATTTTAATTAGTCTAAACTTTTGTTTTTATTCACATTGTACATGGAGCTGTAAAAATATGAATCTTGGAGGCTACTTATACTAATTTTATATGTCGGTCAATATGTCCTACAGTGATTGTTCCTATCATTCGAGATTAATCCAAATAAAATGTTACGCATTAAAATTGGAATTTTATAGTGATTTCATAATTTTATGACTTTTTTATGTCAATATTCATATAAATTATACATTAACGTAATGGCAATGTATGATATATTATTTATCTTTTGAATGTAGGCAAAAGTGTAGGTAAATTATAAAATGAAATATAATCTTTGACTGAATTAAGGCATTGATTGCCAAAACGAAATCGTTTATATGTTACAAATTAGATAAAGTACTGTTTTCTGGAAGGATGACATTCTATTTTCTTTATTTGGCCTAAAATCAACAAATTATTTTTGTTTCAGGTAAAACATCAGTTTTATACGAAATGTTAGAATATTGTGTAAGTTTAAATTTAAATCGTATTTAAAACATGGCATCCAATATGTCTTTATTTTATAAGGATTATTAACAGAAAAAATAATATTTGTGTTTTAGGTAAACCACGACAAAGAGAGTTCATTGCGTAATTTCTTTCTTGTGGGTGATTGACGAGCTCGAAACCCAACAGTGGCATGTCGTTGTAATGTACATATAGAAACAGTTTGATTAATGGGCGAGTTTGCTGTTGAAAACATTCGGCCTGGCCGTTTAGCGAAAGGGTGAAGTGAAAGAACCGTGTAATATTAACAGAAATTATAACATTCTGATATAAATAATATTTATAATGTGACATAGCAACGTATATATAAAAGAAATATATTGCCCAATCAAAGTGATTTTTGTACTAGACAGTTGTAAGAAAGAGTCACACTTTACTTTTTTTTTCTCGTGTAGCGGGTTCGATTCCCGGTTCAACCAAGTAGTTATTTAAAATCTATGAATGCAGTTTAAATTGTTTTTTAAATTAAAATGATGTCTTCTTTCAGTAAAATGTTCAATCTACAATATTCAGGGTACTTTCCCTCCATTTGGCACAGCCGTGGGACGCCCTGTAGATGGTTGAGAATTAATTGTACAATTGAATGAAATGACAGTTTAATCGAATATTCATTGATTTTTTACAGCCTCAAAACACACAAAAATATTATGTATAACAGACTAGTAATTATCGCGGTTATAAACGCACGAAGGTCGTGATAGCCGAGTGGTGGCGAGCCCGCTTCTTGTCTAGAAGTCTATGGTTCGAATCTCAGAAACCGGCAAGTACCATTAAATTTTTCTGACTTCAGTACATAATACGTATAATTATCGACCCCGTGCCTCGGAGAGCACGTTAAGCCGTCGGTCTCGGTTACTGTCACTAGATAGCAGCCGTTAAAATATATCAACCCGCACTGGAGCAGCGTGGTGGATTAAGCTCCAAGCTTCTCAACTTGAGAGGAAGCCTAAGCCCGTGAAGTGGGGCATAATGGGTTGATAAATACGAATGGAAGCGCATAAAAGACAGAAAGACAGAAAGACGTTGTGTTTTATAATATGTATGGAGAAAGCAATGAAATATTTCAAATAGCTTGGGTGGACCTAATTTGCATGTTATTGTGTTACTAGGGGTGAACAAGTCGATAATTTTTTATTTGAATTCACCATTAAACACGGTATAAATTATGAGATGAGAAAAAAGCAGCATTGAAAATATTCTAAGCAAATAAAAAGCTATGGCCAATATCGTCAGGTTACGATTATTGATGTGATTGAGTGTATTTGTCGTGATAGCCCGAGCGCAGCAACCCTATTTCTGGTTTAGAAGGCCGTGCGGCCGTGGTTCAAATCCGGGCGTTTAACAATTTTTTTTTCTGAAATAAGTTACATTACTATCACTGACTCCGTGCCTCGGAGAGCACGTTAAACTGTCGGTCCCGGTTACCATCAACAGATGGCAGTCTTTAAAATCAACTTACCCGCACTGGAGCAGCGAGGTGGATTAAGTTCCAATCCCTCTCACTCTGGGGGGAAGCCTAAAACCCTGCAACGGGGCATAATGAGCTAGTGGAAGGAGTGTAATTATTCATAAATAATGCAGTATAATTTTGTCCAAATATTTTTAAGTCCATGCTCCGTCGATGCGTTACTTTGCACCAATGGATGAAAAAGAAATAAAATAGTTTTATAAATTCTGTATAATTATTATTACTGTTAGGACGTCGCGTCGCATCGCTGTTATTTAAGTTAGAATATTAGTTTTTTTTTCTAGCAAATATTGTACACAAGTTATAAACAATTAAAGAAATATGACCAAATTAGGAGACAAATAACACAATATTTTGTCATAAAAAGATGAATATAAAACAGTCAATTAACTTAATTTATTTAGAAGTATGCTTACCCGTCATGAATTTTCAGGATAAACTCAAAGATAACGTAGTTTTGCACGAAACTGCTCGCCCGAATAAAACCTTATTTTATTGATCGAATCCTTCTAAGAACTATATTCGTAGTCATATTAAAGGGTCAAGTGAGCATGGACGAGGGTGGTTAGAAAACGAAATGGTCAACAATGAATGAACTTATACGGCCTTGTACTGAGATTTTCGTATTTACTTATTACATACGTAAACAGAAAAAGTTATAGAGAGATCTTTTCATAAACAGCATGGAAATATTTATCAATCACTCTAAGCGTAGAGTATAGTTCCAATCAACCTTTATGGCGGATGTGAACATAGGCACAAGTCGCGTCGCAGTAACCAGTTTTAGGTGTAGCGGGACGCAGTGGAGCGAGGGGCATATGACTGAACCTGCGCAAGCTTGCATAAAGCGTTTTGTATTCCGATCCGCCATTAAGTTTGTTTGTAACTATACCTAACAATAATTTTCAAAGGTATTTCGATAACGTTTAGTAAATAATGAAGACACTAAAGTAGATTTAAAACAAATTAAAGGAAATCCAAAATTTTAAGCACCCGTAAGAGCCGACAGAACAGTTTAATACGATTGTTGAATTGAAATTCATTCAAAGGTAATTGAGTAAGATTTTATAATGAACTTCCAAGTAATAATATAGACTTGCCAATAAATAAATTCAAAAGTTGTGTGAAACGACAATTTATGTCTAAAGCATATTACAATTTAAAAGAATATACATATCTGCACTAATAATATAAAAAAGAAAGGTTTTTATGTTTGTATGTTTGTGCCGAATAAACTCAAAAAGTACTAGACCAATTTCGAAAATTCTTTCATCATTAGAATGCTACATAATTCCTGAGTTACATGCACTTATTGATGTGATCATGGTTCAAATCCGGACGTGTACCAATGAGTTTTCCTGACTTAAATACATAACTATCACTGATTCCATGTCTCGGAGAGTATGTTAAGCCGACGGTCTCGGGTCCCATCAACAGATGGGAGGGGATGGGATGGGGGATAGGATTTCGTTAAAATCCACCACCTCGCAGTGGAGCAGCGTGATGGATTGAACTCCAAGCCTCCTTGCCCTGGGGGGAGGCTTAAGCCCCACAGTGTGGCATCATGGGCTGGTGGAACATGGGCTAGGTATATTGTATTTCTAAACTAGCTTTCCGCCCGCAGCTCTACTTGCGTGGATTACACAGTTGTATCGGTACTGATATGATTTTTTGCTTACAGATATAGGTATGCATAGTTTATAAACTGAAGAGTGACATAGGCTACTTTTATCCTGGAAAAAGGGGTCCCGGAACAACTGTGTAGTTCACGCGAGCGGAGTCGCTGGCGGAAAGCTAGTGAATGATAAAAATGCTTGGGATTAAATTGCTCTAATCCACTTAATTTGCAAGAGAATGGTTTGTAGGGTTTATGTAAAGTTTACATGCATATCGTGATGATCAGCTTCGGGCCCGCTAACAGACATTCAATATTATTTTGATTTCATTAAATTCTTGGTCATTACGAAGAATAAATACTTACCATCTATCGCAAACAGGCGATCGCACTTTCACTCTATTTACATTCATTTTTATGCTGACAATATAATAAGGTTTCTTAAAGGAAGCGTTGAAAGTGTATAATTGATGTTGTTATGAGAGGCATTTTGACGACGAACGTCGTAAAAAATCGAGTCTAAGTCGTCCCAAGCCTGAGCTCGTTCGAACACTTCGTCAAGAAAATAGGAGGTAAAATTTTGCCCATTAATTAATATAATGACTTTTATTATTCACTGCGGCTTAATTAGTGCAGTCCCAATGCAAAGCAATATTTTTGAGTGCCCGACGAAGATAAAGTCTTGTTTATAATTGCGACAAATCATTTATTACACTTTGAACAGTTCTTCGTAAACACAAAATACAAGCATTACACCCCTAGTTCGTTCGGAGTAGTTTAGGACTTACGATATTCATCTTGTGCTAATTTTTGACTCTGTCGTCTCATGTCCACCTTTTGCTGTTTGCTCATAACCCTTTAGACTTGCTATAAGACGAAATGGAAGTTTGAGTATTGCACTTGTTCTGGGGCGGGGTTAACAAGTCTCATCGCAGAATCCCGAGTGAGCCCGAACGAGCTTCGTGACCAGCTACGTAGATAAACGTTTGAATATTGTTTTAGGATGAGTCGTTGCACTGGTCGCCACCATTGCGTTCTATCTGTGTTTGTTAATGTGGTTTATACTAATTATTTATTTGTACAAATTTTATAATAAGTTTATACTGATCTCTAAGTGAATAATAAATTCGATTATACCGATTACTTTCGATTAAAAGCAATCGATTCTACCAGGTCAATATTTTCGAAAAAGTTGACTGAAAAATTAACAACGTGAGATATTTAAAATTACCAAACTTGATTTATATTATGCTATTTACAGATATGAGAGAATTTGTAAAATAAAATTGCAATCAAACTATGCGAATATTAATATTTACCATATAAATTTGATTTGTATTTTAAAGCATAATTCTTTGATTTGCACTACAATAATTTTTTTTTTATAACGGGTCACAAATATGCATAATATGCTTTTCTAACCAAAGATTACAACGCGTTCTTACCAAATGTTAAAAAAGACCTGTTTCTTGTTGTACAAACCCGACGTCAGTTGCACGACGTCATCTCTAAATGTAATTTTCATGACGTCATTTCCGCGTTGATGTCCTGAGCTTATTGACAAGTCTAGACTAAACATTTTCAATGTTAAAACCAGCGAAAACAAAATATTTCTACATAACGACTGACTTTTCGTTATAGCCCCTTATACAACTTTCTACAACTTTTTATATAAGTTGGAGGGTTTCTCTGAATTCTAACGACAATATTGTTTTACTTACCTGTCCTGTGATTCTACCGAAACCGTAAAAATAAACAGGACCGTCGTTACTCTTTCGCGGAGTTCTTTTCCTCTTTGAAACTTTTACCGCGTTGTTTTTATCAAATTTGGGGGCTTTCTGCAGAATTTCATATAAAATATATCAACGAGAATATTTAAAACGAACTCCTTATCTCAGAGTGTATTCGGTTCGGCTCAGCCGGAGCACGGGATTTTTTCATCTTTAGATTGAAAATTGAAGCTACAGGTGGCTTAATAAATTAGATAATCCATTCTTGGGATTATCGTATGGAAAAACATTTGTTAAGGACAAACCAAATGTGGAAAAAACGCATACTTATTCGAGTACGTATTGAAAGGGGTACCGAAAGCATAAGTTATATGTAAGTATATCAGAAACTAAACTTTTGATCGGGAGAGAGGATAAAGCGGAGGAGCGTATAATGAGATTATGCAAATGTAAAATGCCTGGCGCCAAGTAGATAAACATTCGCACGCATCAAGCCTATGCTGCACTGCTAATTAGAAGCGGATGACCGCATGAACGGGGAATTTAATGACAGGTTCTAAGGTTCCGTAGTCCAACAAAAACCCTTATATTTTCTCCGTATCTGTCATTATACAACAGCAATTTTACTCGCAAGCTATTAGTGCTACAAAGCTCTAACCGCTATACAGGTGTGTATTGAAATCATAAAAAAATTTTAGAGTGCCTCCCATACATGGAAAGTGAGATTAAATTTTTTTTATACTTATTCGCTTATACACCCCCGCTTTTAGGGCTCTTTGATTAGCTATTTTAAATATTTTTTTTCTTTGATAATGTTTTGAAATTTGATCACTTTAAAAAAAAATTGTTTATGAACTGCCCTTTTTACGTGAATTGCGTGTCAAATCTCTAACCACTGATCTGAAATATCAGAAAAAAATCTACAGTGATAGTACATGGTACGAACTTACTAAAAAAAAATTTAAAACTACCAAGTGTCAACTAGTTTACGAGTTATAGCCGATCAAGTTAAAGCGTAGTTGAACTCTGAAAAAACTAATGATTTTAGTTTCTAAAAACTTTTTGTTATTAAAATGCCTTAAGAGTGGCCCGACACGCAGTTGACCGGTTGTTTATCATTAATACGTATATACAACATGCAAGATGCATTTTAGCTGTCGCGTGCCTGTCCCCACCTGCGCTAGGCAATTAAATATTTATATAGTCAATCATGATGAGCTGCGCTTTTAAAGCTAGCAAAGACGCTTTTAATATTTTTTCACCAGTACTATGCAAATAAGGAAATATCATTAGCAAAGAGAATAATAAATGCTGATAGCGGATTATAACATGATTTTATTCAATTTCATTTACAATATAATATAATAATAATATCTGGGACATACCACACAGCGCCATCTAGTCCCAAAGTAAGCAAGTATTATGCTTGTATTATGGGGTACTAGACAACTGATATACATACTTAAATATTCTTCTTTTTTTATAAAAATATATAGATACTTATACACCCAGACACGGAACAAATAGACATGTTCATGCATATAAATATTTGTTCCGGGGGGGAATCGAACCCGCCACCCTCGGATCCACAGTTAGGGTCTCTAACCACTCCGCCAACTAGTCAGTCAAACTGTTTGTATGTTTAGGTTAAATCTTGCTGGCTAATTTCAAACCATTTTCTGTTGACCTATAAAATTGAAATTTCGCATTCGTATGTAATTCTGACGACAATGCGATCATCTCGTGATATATCTGATGACGTATCTGGTGGGTGGATAACAGAACCTATCAATGGCGTCCAAATTCGATGGTTTACCCTAGTAATTTGGACGCCATAGACTGTAGAAGTACTTTTAGCACATGGTGACGAGGGTCTGATTATAGTACTCGAAGTTGTATAACGAAACCCATTAATGGCTATTAGGAAACCCACAGAGTATTAGAATAGGTTAGAGTTGGCATGGAGGCGGATACGTTATCCCCTTCAGGTATGCAGTATATAGCATACTTCAAACAGATCTCTTAACCTAAACCGTAAAATGCGACATCATATTATACCAAAGATATAAGGGGAAGGGATGAGCGACTTAAAAGCTTTCTAAAATTACATAAATCTGAGACAAAACTATTCACGTATGCGATACACTTTCACATATGTTTGTTTTGTGAGTAATTATTTTTGGGACACGTGTCTCTGTACAAATACCGTCACATGACATCTCTAACCTTTTCGATTCTCTGTGAAGAAACCTTTTGAGTTTGGGCTCATCAGATTTGATTTCACGAGCACCTTTCATAGCGTATAGTGATGGTTATGGAGATGGAAGATGACGGAGCTAAAAGGTGGATAGCATAACCCTTCAATGGCTACTCGTGAACTCGTAATTTTGTAGTGCTCTCGACCAGGCTAAGTAGGATAGGCATGGCATAAAGGAATCAACCTCATTAAGACTCTACTACCAAGGTCAAGATGGGGTATATGATGTAGAGCTAAATAGCGAGTACGCAATAGGAAGTTCAGGTATTAAAACAAATAAAAAAAAATATTCATAAATTAAAAACTTCAAAATTTATCTAAATCTAGAAAAAAATTTATAGTAATTTTTGCTTCAAAGGATAATGAACTAAGCACTAAAATTATCATAAGCGTTTAATTCTTTAATATATTATAGGTAAGGTATTAGAGTAGGAAAATAATGTATATTTTAAAACCTTGAGATGTGAAACGTGACATGTAATGAATACTATTTTGAAGTTTTTTATTTAAAATAAAGCATTAGCCCTTTTAAATTAATAGCTATAAACTTCATATTTAAACAGTTATATATTTCAGTGTTTTTTAATATCCTTTTATAAAATATTTAATAATAATATAATACATTTTTATTGCTTCATGAGATCTCTATTTCTTAAACCGAAAATATTAACTATCGCAACAATGTGAAATGTCATTTTATCAGCTATCCCGTTTCGGTGGCGGTGGCAGTTACGTCATATGTTATATCTTATGATATCGATGGCATAACTCCTATTCCGGGGCTTCGTTAAGCCTAGATTAATATTCCTAGTTCGCCCACTTCGCGGCATTGATTTTGACCCGACGACGTGACCTATCGCAGACGCTAGCTGACCCCACTTTAATCCGGGTATTAAATTGGGAAATAATATCTGACCCGGTCAAAATTGAACTCGGTGGTACCCTTTGACCTTTTTACGTCAAAGCTAGGAAACAGTATAATATAAAAATACATTCTAAAATAATATAAACAATGAATATTCGAAATGAAATAAAAATATTATAACGTTTTAATAATAAATAGTTTATCAATGTTAAAAAAATTTTAATGTGCTGGATGCCAATTACATTTTCTTTTAAATATATTATGCGTATAGATACGTTGCCATGCTCCAAATGCTCCAACGTGGCAACAAGAACGTAAGATGATTTCTTTGATTACATAATGTCTGGATGGACCCTCGCAATATAATATCAACAAAACTTTTACATACGTGACTCAACAGACCACATACGCTTGCTACTCCATACTGACTATGTACAAACCGTCTCTGTGTGAGTGAATTATAACCGAACAATATTAAAATAATAGTGATCAAAAATGATTTAAGTACCATTTTCCTCAAAAACTACTGGATCGATTTGATGAAACTTTTTGTATTGCATACGTATCACTTCAAAGCAATTTCTTATTTATAGGTCAGAATAACATTTTAACAAGCCACCAGGAACGCTGCAGTAGATGTGTTCTTTAAAACGGCTACACCGATTTTGACATAATTTTTCCATTACATAGGTATCACCTTATTTCATCACCTTATGTTTACGGTTAGGTATAGATATACAACGATATATATATATATATATAGATATATAGATATACTCTAAAACGACTAGGACCATTTTGATGTTTTCGCATTTGATGCATTATATAGGAATCACCTCAGATCAGGTTGTTCAATTAATTTACGGTGTCAAGCCACCAGAGGGCGTAGCAGTAGATGTTTAAAAAAAAAACCAGCCAAGTGCGATCCGGAGTCGTACACCGAGGGTTCCGTACTCTAGATTGCGTTAATATAGAAGTTTGATTTTGTTACAGTTTAAAAGTAATATAGATCTGAGTATTTGATATGAATTTCAATTTAATACCTCTACGCTTTCATAAGGAAAGGATTAGTAAGTTTAAAATTATTAAAAAATTTTATTATATGATGTAACTAAAATATTATACTTTTTGCAATTTTTCCTTTATCTGTGCTATAAGATGTCAGTTCGTATGAAATTTCAAGATTCTGAGTTTATGGGAAGTACTCTGTAGGTTTTGATGAAGTTTGATTTTTTCACAGCTCCAAAGGACAGAAGAACTGAGTATTCGATATAAATTTCAGCTTGATACCCCCACACGTTCCTGAGAAATAGGGCCTTGACAGACAGACAGACGGACAACAAAGTGATCCTATAAGGGTTCCGTTTTTAATTTTGATTTGAGGCACGGAACCCTAAAAACGGCTTTTTCATTATCAGCCGCTAAACGTTCCATTTATAAGCACAGTCCTACTAATCTTTTACAAGTAAAACAAAAGTTAAATAAAGATCTAAAAAACTATGTGACAAAAAAAACGTTGTATGAAAATAAAACAGAAATATTTAATGAGTATTTTATAACTCACTGAACGTTTCAAAGACACCAAAGTTCTTTGTTTATTTTTCTGAAGTGATTTGAGTTTACATTTATTTGTGAGCATTTTTATCACCTCACATTTCGACGGGACGCGCGACGCGCAAGCTCAGCTCATTTTGCATGGCGTCGTACAGTTATTTTACAAGATTAAATAATATCTTAAAACAATGCTACAATAACCACAAATTCATGCACATTATTTAGAGAATTCCGTGTTATTTGTCGCTATGGCGTTGCGCGAATACCGGGCAGGCCAGCACCGTCCAAACGTGACACGAATATTAAGGTCGGGCTCGCGGTGCGGTCGTTTTATAGATATGCGTAATTTCCGGTTATTTTCATGACATTATAATATTCTTATGAAGGCGGTGAGAAATTTTTGAAAGCCACTAGTGAAATATCGCCGAAACGCCCGTAATTTAATAAAGAAGGGTTACCTATGGACAATAAATCCCGCTCTTGTCGGCTTATAAAAGGTCATGCACTACATAATTTACTTTTTCGTATTTTTTATTATCTTCTTAATGAATAATTTCTTGACGTAATAATTATACGCTTACTGTTGTTTCAGTCTACATCAGTAACGAAATATAGGATCTAACAATAACGGGCGGCCATCATTTATGTATAGAAGGCAAACAGCACCGACAATAAACAGCAGTAAATGGAGACGGCGAGGACTCACCCTTTAAATGCCCCTTTTAGTGTGGCAACAATCGCAAATTGTGTATAACGGCCAAGACATTGATAATGGACGATAAAAGCGAATATTTGTCCAGGATTTTATTACATACTGAACACTCATATTGAGTCTACGAGTATTGAGTAGTATTGGTATTGCTTCTGAACATCACATTCTTTGAATAGCTATCTAATATTTAAAGTCGAACTAGACTAACAAATGCAAAAAAAATAAAATTTGTTATGTTTTACTCGTTAGGTACCTACACGATATTTTGTATTATTAAAAATATCAAAAAATGATAGGGACTGTTTTGAGCATAATCACAGCTATTAGTACATAATATACTTTACATAAGTGCACGAAGAAAAATTTAATGACGCGATAAAATGTCTTATCTAGAAAAACCACTCGTTTCGCTTGGATAGTTCCATACGTCAGGCTGTTTCTCGAAGACGTCACTCGCGTAATGACGCGGCACTTGTTGAGCGCTATCAGAGGCCGCCAGGTGGCGCCCGGCCGCTGACTCGCAAACAAAGGAGATCAAATCGCAAGTTTCGCTGTCGTTTTCACCTATTGTATCCATGGCGCAATAATAATGAGGAAATAATTTCGGTTATTAGCACGAGCAACAATGACGTAATCTTTCAAATACAGGGACGATATTTTCATAGAAATATTAATATACATAGGCTGGTGACCACTAGTGTTTTCATAGATATAGGTACATTAGAAAATAAATTATTAAATAAATATATATATATATATATTCCTGCTGTAGGTGCCTTCTTGTATAATAAATTATATTGTCTTTTGTATAATAAATTGTATAATAAATTGAAGAACAAAGGCTGAATATTTAAGGAAAACCGTAACTAAAAGGAGAGTGGCAATTGAAAGAGTTTTTCGCCCGTATTGGGATTTCACCCCACTGAGTGCAAATAGACTCGGAAAGAGTATGCAAATCTTGCGAAATGCGTACTACACGAAAGTGTAGAAACGTTTATTTGAGAGATTCGAGACACGAGAGTGAAAAATAACAATATCATGTAATTTATCTGTACAAAAAGTTGCTGAACTATAACTTGATTTAAATTAAAAAAAATTAAATGTGAAAATTATGTGAGTATTATTTCGTTTTATTGTTATTTTCTCCAATAGAATACAGAATCAATATGAGTGTTCTTACTATGAAATAACAGGTTATTTTCATTCATAATCTCAATAAAAATTAATAGAACAATTTCGTATTTATACGTAATTGTTCTATTAAATCTATCAAAGCTACATCCATTAAAATATTTGTGTTCCAGAATATTTAGATTCATTTCTCACCTTGTCACCGGTTAACGTATGACTTTTATTTATACGTATCAGGATGCGCAGGTGTGACATTTATACACCACCAGATGGTTGCCAACAAAAATAATATTTCGTATATGTTCCAGCGCTCATATGAGCACGGCTAATTTTAAAGCACGATAAAATCGTTTTCTGTCACTTCTTAGCTGTTGACGGGGACGTTTTATGTATTACGGCGTCGAAGGAAATTCCGTTTGTATTTCTCGAATATGAATATGAAATATTCAACTATTTCTATTTTATTAATTCAAACGTGACAAACTATTAACTCTTTAGTTAAAATATGTATTGTTTTTGTCTGTTATTGTTATTGTTTAGGCGGAGACAAATTATATTTTAATGAACAGCGTCAAAATAAACGATAAATAAATTGACACGACTAACATGTTACGAGCTAAACTCTTGTAGCCAATGGACAGGTAAACGTTTGAGTGAAAGCAATAAGTTCTTTTTGTCGCGTTGTACCCATTTAATTTACACTATCAATGCATGCAGCTCATATTGTTTAAATTTCTATTTGTAAGTTCATTAAATTCACGAACTATAAAATTTCGCGAAGTCCCACAAAAAAAAAAAAACTATTTCTCCTTCAATGGTCAGATGACTACAGTTTTAAGATCAAATACTTGACGCTACCGGTGACGTTACGAGATGATGGAAAGCTAGCTATGAAACTTAACTGTATTTGAAATGCCACACAAATCGTATATCTGTTTTAAAATCAGATTGTTTTAATGATGCTGTTTATACAATAAAATAAATTTATTTAAGCCCGCACACGCTATTACGAAAGCACTTTCTGCTGGAAATATATATTATTGTATAATCAGTTAGATATCTGTCCCAAGAAAACTTTATTCCCCGAAGTCTGCGGGCGTTTTGAGACAGTTCGCCGCGAGTTGGATCGCGTAGAACAGTCGCGAAACGAGGCCGCCACGGTGTGGATTTTCTGTCCGGAGTAAATTTATTGGAGCGACTAATTTGTGTATGACGTCTCTTTTGCCGGCCGCGGGAAGGAAAAGCTGGCATTTCATTCAATCGTCATTATCACGGGCTAAATCGGAGCATTTAAATCATAAGACTTGCCTCATGAGAAACAACACGTATCAACATTAAACTGTTAACCGTTTATAATCCAGACAAAGACTTGGAATGTTTGCGTGGGCGCAAAATTTGAAGGGGTAATCTTCTTATTTGCTGAAGAATTCAAATTTCACTGTTTATATATGAACCAGATACGGGTTAATATAGAAAAACTGGCCAAGTACGATTCGGACTCGCATACGAAGGGTTCCGTACATAGTACCTAGTAATACAATGTAGTTTTCATCATAAAATGTTTTTTTTTATTATCTTTTACAACAACATCGCCAAGATAAAATGCATCTAGTTTTCGCTTATTGGCTAAACGCTATCTGTCATTTTCTATGGAATTTTTACAAAATTTTTACTTATAAAAGTACATTTTATAAGTTAGTCTATTACTCGTTAAATAGTAGTCTAGCTAGCTATGATAGTTTTCCTTTTAACTACGTAATATATACTTTTGTCATAAATTTTTTCTACATATATCATTTTTTAAGACCTATCGTTTGGTACCTCTCGCGTTAGTATACGATGATTTTTTTTTCGTACTTTAGTTACATGCATGGTGACCTATCCCAAAAAAAAAAAATTTCTTAATTTCACTACGACGTTGTGTGGCGGTTCATAGATTACATCTATCTTCCAAATTTCATCTATATATTGCCAATAGTTTCCGAGACAAATCACAGACAGACAGGCAGTTAGACGGACGGACGGACATGGCGAAACTATAAAGGTTCTTTTTTTGCCATTTGGCTACCGAACCCTAAAAAACGGACCCTTTTAAAAACATCCTAATAAGAAAAGGTTTGCTCTTCAGTGTCTTTCGACACTAAACAATGAGGTAGATAGAAACTCTAGTTATCATAAATTAATCCCTTTTATGAGTTCACTGATCCAGCGGCTCATCGCTTACTAGCATCGGGTACAAGTGTAATGTGTCTATAAGAATATAACATCATTGTATGAATTTATGCCGGATTACTTGTTTTTGTAATTTGTTAATACATGCGCGATCTCACTTCCATAAGTTAGGCTCTGTTGTGGATTACGCCCTGAGTATTCTCTCTGCATACACATGGACGCGTGTTACACCGTATATAACCGCGTTGATTGCGGTTACGTATATGGACTAACTTTGTGCGATATAAATAGTTATCGATTTGGCGTGCAAATTGACGGCCGCGATGAGTGCTTAGGTAGAGAACTCACGGCGAGGTTTTTCCCCGCGCCCGCGGCGGGCGAGGGCCCGCCGCGGCTAGCGATTTTTTGACAAAACTCACGGAGCGGGCGTCAACCGCCTACCGCGGCGCTGCGGGCGCCGAGCAGTGACCGCTGCCCGCAGAAATTTGCAGGCGTAATCACGGAGTTAGCCATCAGCGTAGTCAAAAGATGGACGCACACCGCAAACGAGTTTTACTCTTGAATTTGTTTTACTATAGATTAAAAAGAAAAAGGCCGAAAAGATTCTAGATTCATCCAATAATTCCAACAAAAGATCGATACGTCATTTTCAGCACTAGGTTTCATATTTTAAAAAGTGACGAATTGAAGTTTTTCAATTCGTCACTTTTTAAATTTCGAGACTTTTGTCCCAGAGGACAGGCCTCTCATGAACTAACGAAATTAACAAATCTATTTCTACGTTACTCATATTTTGTCATTTAAATCACAGCAAACGTCCTACCAATCTAATTGACTGCGGCCGAATACGAGCGGGAGCCGCGCGGGCGGCGGTTGCTCCCGCCGCCGCCCCCGCGGCTCCCGTTTGCGGGCGCAAAGCGAGGTTTGCGGCGACCGCCAGCGCCCGCGCGAATTGGCGGTTGAAAGTCGCGTCGTGAGTTTTGAAACTGCGATTTCATACAGTAGCACGTATCTGTACGGCTTGCGGGCCCGCGCCCGCCGCGGGCGCGGGAAAAAACCTCGCCGTGAGTTCTCTACCTTACGCTTCAGTGAATCCGTGTACGAAAATCGCGTCTGAGGTGCGATTCACGTATTATTATTGCGTATCATCTAAGGCACACCCAAATCGTAATTTTTTAAGAAATATTATTTTACGACACTTTACGTTCTATGATATGATATTTAAATTTTTGTCACAGTATAGAAATAGATATAAATTTAGCATCGTTTTTCATTTGGACACGGTCATCAGATATCTATCGTATTAGATATCAGTAAAAAAAAACTACCAAAGATCACAGAAAGATCAAATTATAACTGCCAACAAATTACTAGGTTACTTTGATTCCCGGGGTTACTTTGACAAAAATATCGTTTCACAAAAAAAGTCAAATTCATGCGAATTCTGTATGCATTCTTCGGATTTTTTTTACGGTTGGCAACATTGAATGTCGCTGTCAGCGTCTGATTGGTCGCAGTGTGTTGATCTGTACTGGCTGATGAGAAATTATTTAAAATATTTAAGTAGTAGTTTTCTATAAGTTGAATAGCTTAAATAACTTCTAAACTACAACTTCGAGTATGGCAAAAACATGAATTCTATACATACAATGAATTACATTTCACTGGATCCAGTGAATCAGTGATCAGATATGTATTGATCTATAACATCGATGTTTGTTGCAAATCATGATTTTGACGGCCATTGGTTTTTTGGCGGCATATTTTGTAGGGGATGTCATTGATCACTGATCTGAGCTAATCACTAATCTGAACTACTCAGATGTATTATGAATTTTCAGTCGTTATTAACCAATTTGTTTTTTTATTTTCAAATTTTAGTATCATGCCAAGAACCTATAAAAAGCGTTTGGGTTCCCGAGAGTACCGAAACTACACCGTAGACATTTTGAATTAGGCGGTAACAAGAGTGGTTGAAAACAGATTAAGGTTACGTGGAGCATCTGAAAAGTATAATATTCCGTATGGAACACTACATAAAAATTACCAAGGTTTTGGCAAAAAACCTGGTGTTTCAATAGATTTCTCCGTTTTTGCCAAAAAAGAAAATTATTTTGAGTTTCCATTTGATATTAATACTAAAGAACTCTAAGTACTTAGATACAGTAAACTTTAATTGCCAATGATTGACCTCCAGGATCAGATTCTCAGAATATTTCGATTTATTAGTTTATAAGCTAAGTTTTTTATTTTTTTATAGAAAGAACTCATTGTTAAATTATATTATAATGAACTTAATACAAGTTTAAAACTGTTACCTACGGTATATTTTCTTAATATCAATGAATAACTGTATGATTACGAATGAAAGACTGTAAAATTTCGTCTAAATATAAAAAAATTGATTATTTCATAATGAAATCGATTATTTTGTAAAATACTTTTGTTTTTCTTAGTCAAAGTAACCCCGAAAACATAAAAAAGCAATATAATCTTAAACCTGCAGACGATTTTTTTTAATTTTTTAATTTGATTTCTTATTGGGGGTTACTTGCGAATTCCATAGAAAAAAAGGGGGTATCAAAGTAACCCCAACCCTAGTCTAACATTGATTGTATTTTACACAAAAAATAAAATAAAAAATAATTATTATATCGAAGAAATTGAATGAACAAAACCGATATTTACATTTTAATTGAATTTTTTTCGCTGCCATATTTCACCTGAAAAATACATTTAAATATTAAAATTAAACAAAGGCGCCCAATTTCACGGTATGCAGGAAGTAACATTTACAAAATTTAATATTTCAGTTTTCAATATTATAGTCTCATTGTTTTTTAAATCACTTTAAAAAACATTGCTTTTGACCTTTGACAAATGATTTATAGCACTCATCACCTCGTCATTGTCAAATTGTATGTCGAGGACATGGCGTTTTGATTTTTGAAATAAATGAAAATCACTAGAAGCAAGATCTTGTGGATGCTCCATCATTTTCAACCCTCCTTTCTTTATAACATTATAAGCTATATTGAAAGAATAAGGCGAAGTGTTATCATAGTCAAAAAGAATGTTTTCGCTTAACTTTCTACGGCGCTTTATTTTAATCTCTTCCCAGTTTTTTTTAATCAATACGGCATAATATTAACCAGTGATTGATATTTCTTTCGCCAAGTAATCAATCACGATAATACCTTCCGCATCCCTTAATACAGACGCCATCACTTTGCCAGTAGGTGTTCACCCTCCCCTCCCTCAAGTGAACAAGAGAAGACTGCTGAAATGGAATAGATATGTTCATGCACACAAATATTAGGGTTTCTAATCAACTCGGTCAATCGGTCAGTCATTCATTATTTCGTAATGCCATGACAACTATTTACAAAAATCAATAAACATATCCCCAAATGATATCTAAGCTTAGATAGTTTGAAATAATGTCATATATTTTTTTATTTTAACTAGATTAGCTTACTACAAATCTTAATTTGTACATAAGACAGACTTGTAAACCAAACATTTGTGTTAAACTACTTAGACGCGATTCGTTCCATGTATGCTGGCATTCAACATGGCGCGATTATTGACATTTTTAATATTTGAAACGTATACTTAAGATATTTCATGTTGAGGCTTAATAGAAATTCTTAAATTGGTTAAAATCCATTTTCAATTAAAAATAAAAAAGTTTGCATTAAAAAGATACTTTGCAAAAGAGACTGACTGCATTCAGTTTTGAGGTCGTTACTTAGTCAACCAATTTACGTCTCCCATAATAATAAAAAATACATTATTATAAAAGAATTCATATATTGAATTTTGGAGAAAAATATCATTCAAAACAAGTTTTGTTAGTCTTGGGCTTTTAATACAATTACACTATTTTCATAAATGGCTGTAAAAGTCGGAAAAAAAAGAATGCAAACATTGAACAAACCCCTTCGAACTCGTAATTTCTTGTGATTATCAGTTAATATTCTAGGTATCCATCATGAACAAATATCTTTGAAGTGTAACTCGTCCGTTAAAATTGATTGAACCTTACCGAAAGAAACTGTACTCGTACCCGTAACATTTTTTTTAATGTTTAAAAAGTCTTTGTGGGATGTGAAGGGCAATTGTCTCTTAAAGTAGACAGTAAATGGTAATAAACGTTATTATTAGTATTTTTTTTTTCAGTACAGAATATTTCATTACGGTCCAAATTTCAGTTCTCTCCATTTTTCAGTGTATTATTGTCACATCAAAATAAACATTAAAAACCAAGGAAAAATTTATCCATCGGCGACCATATTTACTATGAACCAAAGATTTTATAAAAATTATAATATCAACCAAACTCTTGTTTATTATATTATATTCTATACAGTTTTTGATCACTCCTCGTGCATGTGTATTTGATACGTTTGATTTGTTCGTGTCTAGTCTATAATTTTTTAATTCTATAATTCTGTAAATTGACGTATTTTCTGAGGTATAAAACATAATCAATAGACATATTGAAAAAAAAAATGCATTTAGTGGAGGGGCGCGCAATTTTAGATTATACGATCTATATCTATCTGTGCAATCTAAACAATAATTGTGAAAAGTGTTATTAACTAAAATTTTATCGACATGCAGTTACAGCAGTTATTAGGACATGTGCCAAAATCTATTTTATTCTTAGGGAATGTTTTAATACTTGATGTAAAGCATCATGCTTAACGCTAAATATCAAATTGTCTTTGATAAATAGTTAAAAACAAATATAAAGAATGTAAAAGAAAAAAAATTTGAGATACAGAATGGGTTAGTAAACTTAGTCTTAATATAGTTCTACCATACAACAGATTGGACAAAAAAAAGTCTGGTTAGTTATATCGCTCGGTATGAGCGGTATTAGAAATATATTTAAAAAAATAATAAAAAACAGAATGGCATACGGACTTTCACTTTAACAGGAAAATATGGTGAGTCCAAGAAGTAATGAAGCTTTGCCAAGAAAAACTACAAAAAACTCCGTATAAGATGCACAGTACAGCTTGGCGGTATTAATAAACAAGGAACCCAGGATAATTTATTTGCTTTGAATCTTGAATTTTCCCGACACAAACTTTTGTACCGATTATGCTATCGCAGGTGCTCTGCCACTGATTGAGTTGACGCTGGAGAAGGCATAACAGCATTAAAGTGTCATAGTGGATGGAAATATACTTCTATGGTCAACAAATTTATCGTCAAATCCCTTCAAAATTAAATGAAAATTGCTAACACAATCTTTGTAATGAATTTGTGATAAAGTTTATTTAATATTTTTGTTTTTTAAATTATAAAAAAATATTATAATATTTTAATTTTACATTGTATGATATCGAATGATCATACTTCAATCTTTACTTCATTGAAGTATTTATAATAATTTTAAGAGATTATTATAATTATTTTTTTCGTTTAATTTTAATTATCTTATCTAATTTAATAATTCATCTAATTATTGTACACTAGCGACCCGTCCCGGCTTCGCACGGGTAGCAGAGCATATAACCCGTAGTGTTTTTTCTACGTAGTTTTCTATCAGCTTGTTGTGTCGAACATGTGGATTGGACTTAATTAGATTCAAATGTAACGTAAATTCATCCTACTTGGAGTATTTTTAATGTATTTTATTTTCAATTCTATAAGTATTTGAAAAAGTAAAGAATATAACAAACAAAAAAACAAACTACAATAATTCTCAATATACAACATTGATAACTTCAGCCTAACCACGCAGGCCCTAGCACACTCTAGCTAGCTGGTGTAAGATGGCGATTTTCAGTCCGCGATGTCCCCGCGCGGTCTTCACCCCAGCGAAATTGCGTTTGACATTTTCGATAATGTGAAGTGATATTTATGACTCTTTAAAACTAAACGCTGCTGTCAAATTTATTCACTTTATGGTATATAAACAGTATACGTTCATTTTATTTCCCAAATAAATATCTAAACATATCCGACGCACAATATACTAAAATAGAAATGCTTTCAATTTAATACAAGATTCACATTTCAGAGCATCCACATTTTACAGATAACCTGATTTTATGTTGCGGTACAGCCAATACGTTTGAAATGCAAGTAAATTTTACTTTCGTGGTAACATCAAAGTACATTTAGCAGATTCAGAATACGGACAAGTGTAGATGCGTATTAGCAGACGTACGTGTATGTGCTTCTCTTCGAGGAAACTTTTGCATAGAACACGTTTAACTTCCAATAAAAGTTTAAAAAGTTTTTATCATAGACTACAGGTCAGCAACGGATGAGCTTGTAATGACTTCCAGATAATCGTTTCGAGGTTTAGAGGTTTTTTACAAGCTTTTATTAACTTGCCTTGTTAGTTAGTATGGGTCAAATCTTACGACTGAATTTCAGTACTTTTAGCAAAAAATCGGAGTTTCAGAAAATCACTTGGCACCGTTAATAATGGTTAATATCTGAATAATGTAAAATAAGGTGATCGCGTGATAGAGATCAAAAACAAATCTATTTATAACTTTAAAATAAGGATAATGAATTTTTGTAGGTAAACTAATGGCCAAAATAAAACAATTTGCAGTTTCGCTTCATCAAAGCTTGAGAAACATTAAAAAAAAAACATTTACTCACTTTCAACCTTAAAACCTATTTCAAAATTTACCGTTTTGCTAACCCTTAAAACTTATTTAATGCGGACAAGATCACGAACGGGAATTAGTAATTGTAAAATAATAATGCGTTGTTACACACACACAATATTACATCAGTCATAAACTTTGATTTTAAATTTCATTAGTACTAATGCAATGACGCTCACGAATAACCAGATTTAAGAACAACATGAATACATGTTCGAGAATATATTTTCAATATGTTCCTACTCAGGCATCGAACCTTAGGCTTTCCGCGTTGAAATAGAAAGTTTACTAATACGCCGTTGAGGCCGTATTTCTGTCATTGTTGAATAATATTGTTGAAATATATTGCAACGTTTCGTTGAATCAACATTTCCATTACTTGAATCACGTACGTATATTATCAAGTTGGATTTTATTTTCATTTTTATTTCAGAAAATTGAGTAATTTGGGAAATCTGCTAAACCCTAATATACTCATAGAGAAAATTAAAATTTGTCTCAACAACTTGAAAAATACACAGACAAGTAGATTAAACCATCTAGTTTTATAAATTTCAAAAGTTAAATTATTAAAACACTTTGAACACTTTATTTTACTTCTTTTTAAATCAGAAAGTATAGGTTTTCTTGTACGCTGCCAAATTGAATTACCCATGAAAAGGGAGACGTAAAATTCAGACAGACAATGGAAACTTCCAGTGTTAGAAATAAAAGAAGTAATAAAAATTTCTGTTAATTCGTCTACTAGATAAACTGTCTGGAACCACGTATTTTATATCTTTGTTTGCTCGCGGTATATACTTCTACTCGTCTTTTAGGAAACGATGTGTTACATTGTTTTAAAACATTCAGTTAATTTAAAACGTCTAGACAGTGATACTTTTTTTTAGGTTTCCGTAGCATTATGTAAAACACGTAATTATTATAATTTGGTCTTGGCCGTTTGGATATCTGTCACAACCACTTTATATGGAAACTATTGGCACTGTATAGATGAAATTTGGAAAGCAGATAGATGTATTCTGTAAACCGCTACACAAATGTGTAGCGCAATTTTTTGGTGTAGGTCGATATGTAACTGAAGGAAGAAAAAAACTTCCAGCGCGCATTAACAGGTAGAGTTCCTATAGATAGGTTATTAAAATGACCTTTGTGAAATGAAAATGAAGGTCATAATATGACTTTTGCCAACAGGTCTTTAATTATGTGCTCTTAAAGCCATAAAAGTGTGTTAACTTTACAACTATGAAAATTCTGAAAAAAATTGAAGTATAGTTTTTTCCTTGATTAACGCTGTATCATCCTCACTCTATCTATGATCGATTTCAATAGTTTGAAAAACTTAAGAAACACTTTCAAAGAAAATTGGTTTGGCATGGGGATACAATGGTTCAGCAACATCTCATCATCCATTATCATGCTGGTAAGAGAATAATAATAAATAATGGATCAGGATATACGCAGCAAAGGCACAAGTAGAGGCTACTATAGAATAAAACTATTTCCAATGTATTATATTTCGGTGAATTAAGCGCAACAAGGTTCAATCTGAATTTTACGTTTTACAGTTCAGCTGCACGTAGACTTCAGAAAAATATATAAATCAAACTGGTTCGTCTATTTGTATTATGTTTGATATGACTCTAAAACAATAAAAGTATGAAACGAATGTCTATTTCGCACGCTGTGACTGATATGGCAAGCATAAACACTTTCGGTGAAGTCGAAATCAGGGTGTAAAATTTTGCTTTCGGTCATATTACAGTTATATTACAGCTAAAAAAGTTTTATGCTTGCTCTATAGCGAGCGACGCGTGAAAAGGAAATCTATTTCAATGGAGATTTTACAGTATTTAAAAAAAAAAATTTTGGCCATCAGCTCAAAAAAAAAACAAAATGTGTACAGTGGTAAATTGCGCAATACCTACCGGGAAAAATATTTCAGCATGAGAGTCTGCATGAGAAAAATAAATAATTATATTAATTTTATTTTTTTTTCCTACGAAAAATATAAAGCAAACACTTATGGGTACGTACATTTTTCTAGAACTATGTCATATATTAAAAAACTCACCTGATACTGTAAGAAAGAGCACTTGAGAATTATGATGTGTATATAATAATAATAATAATAATAATACATGGGACTTCCCACACAGCACCATCTAGTCCCAAAGTAGTATATATAACCAATATTTGCATATTCTGTAAAATAGTTGTTTTGAGTCATGAATGCTCATTTCAACGAAAGGCAACAGATGTAAGAACGTTAATTCTGTGAATGTATTTCTTCTAAAAACAAGAGATTGATTTTGTAAGAAAGAGGTGCGAAAAATGGTTTTCGTCATGGGAAAGTATTTGATTGATATTTTGACGGATTTATATATAACTTAAAAATTATTGTCCAAATAACAGAAAAATAATTTTGCAAATTATTTTTTATATTAACGAAGTTTCGTTAAGATAATAATTACTTACTGATTTTTATTACGTAAATATTTACTGGGGCGCATTTTTTAATATTGTTTTTTGGTTTCGAATCAACACCGTCGTAAAAACGACCCTCGTTATAGATTTTTCCCTTCGCTGACATTTATTGGTTCGATCAGCCTTTCATATTTTTTATGCATTAACATAAATAGTTTGGCGTGTCTCCTGTCGTTTGGCGTAATCTAATCTTTGCGAGGAGAGCGCGGTTGAACCCGTTCACGGTCAAATAACAACACAGAGGCGCTCAATAGTGACACAACATCGAAACGGTCCACGGTACGGCCACACAGCATCTCTATCTGGATCGCCTACGTATAGCACAGTTCACAGGAACGAACGCGCCGCGAGGTGAAAACCCTTTTGCCACAGGAAACTTAAGCGCCTTTACGAACGGCGAGCTAAATAAGGATTAAGGTCGTCGGTTCAAGGGCTAGTTTCGAGTCGGCGACTCTGGGCGGAAAATCATAGGCCGTCCCGTTCGCGCGGCGCCCTAGGCCGCGGCGCGCAACGACGCTCCAGTCGCGGTCCGACGGCCGTCGCGACGCTCGGCGCCCGTACGCTCCGAATGCGTCCTAGCGCGCCGCCGCGAGTAAACATGGTCCCGGCCACCAGCGTGCACTACCTCGTGCAGTGTGGTAGCGGACCGCCGCCGAGCGCCCCCAACTGCGGTTGAGTCCGCCCGAGTCCTGGCCGGCCGCCTCCGCTGCCCCAAGGCGGCCATCCGCGACCCGCAAAGGTCAAATCCCACAGCATGCTATTGGGCTCGATTGAAAATCGTTACGTGCTCCCACGATTCACGCGAACTATAAATAGATACGGCTTCGCGTAGTTTATTTACAGGTGATTATAGTACGCGACACGTTTTCACCGCGGTCAGATAACGACCTAATCTAAATATCACGTCGCGTCGTAGGTAATAAACATGCATTAGCGCTTTGTGTAATACCGTTTAGCGGACGTTCGCAAAAATTGAAATCGTTGACGTATGCGCGTCCGTAACATGAAAAGTGATATGTCGCATCTCTACTCAATATTTATTACTTTTAAATTCTTCATTTTAATTTTAATTTTTAAGTCTCTTGTTTTATTTTATACAGTCGTATACGGAAAATAGTGAATGCGTATTGAAACGCCATCAAAATTGAGACATTTCGTTCAATGCCACCTGTTGAATATTTACTCGAAGTCTATGTCTCATAAAAGTTTTATCAACAGAAGTCTTTTAGTTTTTCTTTAAGCAATTAAAATGCAAACAGATTTAGTAGTACTCAAAGCCTATGTGATGAAAATAAAAGTAATTTGAATTAATTGTGTAACTTCTGCAAAATTAAAGCAATCAATTCACTTTATTTAATCGTTATACGTTACGAAGCTAATTTACAAGTGGGGTCAAAAAACATTTTAACTTCGATTTAATTTTGTGTTCATATACGTTTTCGAAAAGATTATGGCTCCAGTAAGAATTATAAAACTAAGCCTTTACTAAATATTATACAGCAAACTGCTATTTGGTAGGTTTGTATCCAATGCATTTGTGATACTCTATGATTTACCATCTATGAAGAAGCTGACTTAACCTGACAAATTCACTTAATAAAAAAGGACGTCCATCTCCTATACAAATATGGGCTAGGGAAAAAAATTATGGGTATTTTGAATTTTGGGCATGTGGATTGATTCGCATAAGTATATGAAGCCTTATGATATAGACATATATTTTTTTAAAGCTGGAAATTGACCGGCTTCAAGCTATGAAATGTTTAATGAATGCAACTCCTCAACTAAATGACAAAAAGATAATAACGAGTTAGAAGTTCGGTTTTATTCAAAATAACACACGTAGAGTGACTTCTGGCATCATTTTAAAAATAAAAACTCTATAAATCGTACATACAATTTATTAAAGCAAATAAGTAATGTCTTGTTAACTTGTCTGTCATGTGACCTGAATGACCGTGAATGACAGTTACAACTGTCAATGATGACAGCAATGAAAATGTTTATGCCCTTATCGAAAATGTTTAATCCCCAAGAAACTTATTTTCAGAATTATTATATAAATCTTCAAAAGTAAATAATCAGTGACGATTTTTTTATATGAAACAAAGAGAAGATATATATAGGTGAATATAAAAAAATTCTTTTATCAATTGAAATCGTATTACTTTAAGAATACATGTGATGTGCTTATTGTTATATTGAAAATTATATTTTCTTACACGCAGAATTTAATATTCTTAAATTCCCCTTAAAAAAAAGTCCCTGGACTTTTTTTCTAACGAAGATAATTTATTGTTAATAACGCCAAGACAATATAACGTATTGATTTTGAAAATCTTTTTTTACTGTGTAGCTACCAACTTTGCAGGTTAACACTTTGAATGTAATCTCTAAAAACTTAATAATTAGTTGACAGCCCAGACTTAAAATTCAGACCTGCGAAATCCAAATGACTGGTTAGTGACCAAATAAATATTTAATGGGTGTTTGTTTCTATGCGCGTGAAGCCATGGCTTCGGCTATAAACACGCATAGATCATTATCCAGTTAGATATGACGCGGACAAAGTCGAGTCCGCAATTGAACGCACTGACAGCTCAACGAGAAGTAATTGGTGATGCCGATCGCTATTGGTGTCACTGTATATGCTTATACCGTATTTCATACTGTGTTTAAAACAATGCTGCAAACCAGTAATTATAAATTGACGAACAAGGCTATCAGTTAAATTTTAAATTACTGCTTAATCTGCTATTATGAATGTTTTGTGGAAGAGAATTTATATGTATATATATTTTGCGTTCGCCGAAGGTATTTTTAGTAGGTTTAATTATAAATATATTATAACGATCTTTTGGATCTTCGGTACTACAATTTAAAGTTGGGTTTGTGAGCCAACGTTTATTTTATGTGCATAATTTCATTTAGTGAAAGACAATTGATTTTTGATAAACAAACCTACGTGAGAATTCGTACGGCAACGTCTCATACTTGACAACTTAACTTTTAATTTCAACCATTTTACTTTGTTTTGTCACTTGTGAAAACAAAACCAAATTTTAATCTCTCAAGGATTTTGTTGCGCTCCTTTTATAGGACTTCATTTACATTAGAAGATTCCAGAAAGTCCAAATGTAATGCTTTGGCTTTTAATTTTGAAAGAATGAGTTAGTACGATTTAGTGAGAGAACTTTGAGCCAAAGATCTTTCATCACGTTTACCTTATCAGGTCGACATTTTGTCCTTACTTTCTTTTTGCAGCTTACTCAATAAAATCCTCTTCCTCAAAATCTTTAGTAATATTAGCTTATTTCTCCTCCTTCGTTAGTTTCGCTTAGGTTGTTTATTTGTTACCTTCTTTCTCATCTATGTCAATCTTTTTATATTGACATCTTCTGTTTTCTTCACATTATCTCAAACATTACCTCCTTTCCTTGGTTCAGTCTTGCTCTCAGTTGGTTTATCCATACTGTTACGTTTTTATGGAATCAAATCTTGTTGCATTTTTATCTATATTTACTTCTATCCATTGGTTCCGTCTTGGTCTCAGTTGGTTTTTTTCATATCGATACGCTTTTATAGCTTCGATTATTATGATCTTTTATCCAAGTTTACCTGCATCCTTTACTTTAGTCTCAATCTCAATTGGTATTTCCATATTATTTCGTTTTTGTGGGTTCAAACCTTGTGATATTTTCATCTAGATTTGTGGGAGTGCCATTGCTTTGCCGGCGTGTCACTTTATTTTTCGAGCAGTACTCGAAAATGGCAAGCGCTATCTTAAACATTAGATATGTAACGCGTGCATGTTAAAATATTAAAACACATTATGCCATAACTTTACATTACTATCATTACTGTGGGATAAGGGGTGTGTAGTGCCCTTGAGGACTATATGAAATACGTTCATGTATGAGATGCTACAAATTTGCCCTAAGTGTAACCAAATATGGAATGGAGCAGAAGTAAAATGAAATTAACTGTTACTTTTTGGGTTCGCTTGACTTGGAACACATGTCAGAGACAACTACACAATAATGGTTTAAAAAAGTCATGATTGGTCATGTACAACGGATCACTACTTCACTTACTACGTATATATCGGTTGTGACAATAGCTAGGTGTAGGCCGGATTTCATTCAAACAAAAACAAAGGCTTATGAAACAAGTTTACTAGAACTATATGAAGTTGTAATGATTCATCACATAACTCCAAAAATTTGCGGCATGTGCAATTATATATCGATGGTACAACGTGCTATGTTCAAATTCGAACTTATCAATTTCTTAAAAAGTTGAATTTGAACATATCACGTTCCTTTGTTTTTGAACGTGATGCCTTTGTTATTGGTTGAACGATATGCGGCCCATACCTAGTTATTGTGACAACCGTTATTTGGACTATAGATATCTCAACAAATATTTCAAACTTGCTAGAACTGGAAGTATCCCGAGTATAAATGGTGGTAATTGACATCCACGAACTTTGTGCAATTCGACATGGATCTTAAGTAATAGATGTTTATAACTGATAATTTTTAGAATAAAATATCGTTAAAAAATTATTGTTAATAGAAGTGGATGTTTTCATTTTTGAATAATGCGTAAAGATGCGCTGTGAATAGATTTGTTTTGAAATATTTTGTTTTGAAATGGTAATTCTAAAACACTTGTGGATTCAATACGGTGTCAGCCTTTCCGTGTGCCTGTCAAACGCTTCTAATTTACACAGTGGTCAGCTTAAGAATATATTAGACTTTGCATAAATATAAATCAAGTTTCGAAAAATGATGAACAATTTTTTTTATGATTTTAATACCTGTTGGTTTGTATTAGGTATATATAATTAATAAAATTAGTATTAGGTATTTAATAAGAAAGAAAGATACTAACTCTCCTATATCGGCTTATTAGAATATTAAATGAAAAACAACCAAAAAACCATGTTGGGTTTAAAAGTGTCTATAGTACCCTAGATCACTCACATTTTTTCAATATATTATTAGAAAAGTGCAAAGAGTTTGAGAATTCATTTTGCTGAGGTATAGTAGATTTTACTAAGACTTCCGATTGTCTTGAACAGAATTTGAAGGAGCGAAATATAATACTCGTTTCAATCTATAAAACCATTTGAAAAATATATTTAGTTGTTTCCTTGTGTCTATTCAACCTTGGCGATCCAACCCAACTATAATTGTAACAACTCGATTTTTGTTTTAACAATAAAATGAAAAGATTTAAACAATTTTTTTATTCAGTATCAAACGTATTACAGGCGTTTACTGAAAGTTAAAATCAATTTACCACGGTTTTGAAAAAACAAGAAGAGTAAATAAGAAACTCTTTCAGTCTGCCCATGTGTTATTATATGTATTAATTCAATACTAAGTTTTTCTCATGAATTGTACTTCAATACTTTTATCAAATTTGTTACTAAGTAATATATCTTTTGAATCCTATTATAAAAACAGTTGCCCATGAAAAAATTACTAACCTCAAACGTCTGGAATTATAAATTGCACACATAAGTTATAATAATTTATATAATAATAAGGTTATCATTCACTTTAAAGAAAGTCTTAATGAATTTATGTCCATCACGGATGTTCATAGAGATACCGCACTGTGACAAAAATGGGAGCAAAAAATATAGCACGTGGACCAAATATACACCAGTTGACGTTTTAAAATATTCGTTATGAAGTAGAATTTTGTGTGACCCACAAATAAAATTCGTACTGGCAAAAAAAATAAAGATTCTCAAATAACTTATCAAGTGTCATTTAACAAAATGTTTCTTTGAAACAACGATAATGACGTATGGTCTGTCTAACTTATGAGTCTATTATTTTGCTCATGTTTTCGATTGTTTTGAAGTACGAATGCTAACTAAAATGTACGTATACTATATTGTCTTATACGTACTAACAGGTAATAGTAAGAATGTTCTTCTTAAAATATAGTCTAAAATCTAGAGCATGAAAAGATTTTTTTTTAATAGAACGCTGTGGGTACTTATGTCCAAGTCGTAACCACCAAAAAATAAAACACAGCACTGAAAAGCCGTAGCGCTTACAGGAGGTACTGTATGAAGTTTGTCAAAGCGTTCGACATCTTTAGCCTTCTCAAAGGGGTGAGGTGTATGCGTATTTGGAACACCCGGGCGTCGGAGTCATCGTCGTCGTCTCCCCCACTTATCGGATGTGATTTTCTGCCGCCTTAGTACGACGTGGTGAGACAAATACACAGAGCCGAATATAAGATGCCTTTTGTAAAGTTATTTATGGTAATGTTGTGTTCAGTCAGACATAGTATTGTATTTCTTTATTTATATAGACACAGCAATATATAATTATTCTATAGCAGATTCAGAATGAATATTAAGATGTTATCAATATATAAACCGACAATTTCTTTTTTTTTTGAAAATTTTGAAGAAATATATTACTGAAATTATCTTTAAAACAGTAGCTCTATTAATAGTTCTTTTGTAGCCTGGTAGCTTTGAAAAAATAAGCGTAAAGAAAATTATATACTTATTTATGAGCAGATTCCATATACAGTAGGATGCCCCGTAATCCTGTTTCACCCTGTGTAACAAAGATATCAATCAGGTTTATTACTTCCATCGATAAACATTTCAATAACCATATTGAACCGTGCGTCTCACCCTGCCATAAATATGACGCTGAATTCTGTGTTAATGAAGGAAGTAAAACAATACATATATTATCTCACAAATAACACTGAAACATATGTAATATAATTATTGAAAAAGTTAAAAAAGAATATAAATAATTAATAAACGGTATTTATATTGTACAATTCAGAAGTACTTTGAAACTTTTTGCAGATCCCTTTTGCGCACTTAGCTACTTCTCTATTGTTAGGTCTTGTAATTTTAATGAGGCTGTCCGTCCCCTCAATTACCGACTTTTATTTGAGGAGCACCCTCGGGAAAATAATAATCAAATTTCAATTTACAAACTGCACTGGAACATGAACGAAAATAACAACCCGCCTTGTACTTATTTTCCATTTTCTTATTTTATAAATAAACAAAATTAACTTGTTCCATACATATTAAAAACGGTTAAATTTTTTAAATTAATTTATAATCATTTTAATAAAATTATTCACAATAAATATATTTAGGTAATGCACTTGCACATTTTACATGATTTTAGACAAGAAGTTTAATTTTTAAAAAGGACCATAACAACTAGATACAGGTCAATAAAATGTACAAGATCCTGTTATACCATAGGTAGTGGAGATAGAACATGACTGATCAAATAGCTACAATATACTTATAACAAAGTTCTAGGATTACAAAAAATAAAGCTTTTTTTTGGAAAAGTCAAAAGTTTTTGTTAGTTGTAGTGTTAAATACACAACTACAAAATTGTTTCCTGAATATATATATTATACAGTACAGTCCGTTCTAGATCCGTCATTGTCTTTGAAAGCAAAATGAATAATAGAACAGAATGAAAAATAAACAGATAACGTTTTTATTCTGACATGTAACATGTACACAAAAATTGAGAATATTACTTGTGGATATATTTAAACAATATACATTTTAACTTCATAAAAATTTTGTTTGTATTGTACATTGTTATTGTTTGCTGGAATCTGAAATTTCTCAAAGCGCCATCATGATGCAGAAGTTATATAATAAAACGTGTTTTTCTGTTTCCGTGTCACCTTGGACAGATAGTTGCAGAGGGTGTTTTGCAGACAAACATTCCGCGAGCTAAGTTGCCATATGTAATGTACATACAAATATGTATATAACAGAAAGAAACGTTACGATATTTTTGTATATTAACCCTTATTTGTTGAAGGTAGACCAAGTTACAGGGCTCCGGGAAGTTTCGGGGCTTGGCTGTTCACAGTTGCGGAATAAAACGGTTGAAGTCATGCGCCGATACCCCTCGCCCGACGACACGTCATAGACGTTCGCCACTCGGCTACCTTACACTTGTTTGTCTGTTGAAACGATCAAATATTTTCCTCTACGTTAGGCTCATTAAACTTTGTAATTTCCCAACCGTTTATTTCCATATCGATATGTTCATTAAGATAACGGATTATTTAAAAGCTATATAAATATTTTAGTTAGGTCTTTCTAAATCTAAAACTGATATAAGGCTCTACATTATATAATTATATAATTTTGAACCTATTATATCACTGATAAAACGTGTCGCATAAAGTCGAGTTATTTACGCTTATATTGCACATAGTTACTGTAATTTAAAACGCTTTTCACACAAAAAGCGCGCAGGGCAACTTTTTGACGATTCTTGTAAGCTTCGGTCTGTTATTGACATTGTAATCCGTGTTCTAGGTGAATAGCAATTATTAAATTTGTATATATAATAAGCTACCAAATGCTTCAACATAAAGCGTGCAATTTTAACTTAGTGTTCTAGTCTCAATAATATTAAAATAGTATAATAGTGTCTTTTCAACAACGAAAAAATCGTTAATGTGTAAAGTTTCACACTTAAACGGACACAAATAAAATATTAACAATAATACCTGGGACACCTCACACAGCGCCATCTAGTTCCAAAAAAAGCAAGATAATGCTTGTATTATGTGTACTAGACAACTGATATACATTCTTAAATATTATTTATAATATATAATACATTATGTATTTTACTCCCAGACGTGAAACAAATAAAAATGTTCATGCACACGAATATTATTCCCGGGCAGGATTCGAATTCGCGACCTTTGATTCTGCAGTTAGTCTCTAACCACTCAGCCAATCGGTCAGTCACATAAATACATAACTTCGTCTTTAAATAAAATTTTTATATACCTTAGGTTCAAAATATTAACAAGAGTCTGTATAGTAATTAAATGAATTACATAATTCAATATGAATTGAAAGATGAGGAAACTTCTAAACTATACTCTAGTAACCTACACGTTAGTCACTAACGTAAATATTTGTCGAGTAGATATACAGGATGTTGCTTTATAAATTGTTTAATTAACTGATGCTGTTTAATCGATGTAAAAAGTTTTATAAAACCCGAATAAAGGAAAGACTAAAAAAATTTAAACTTGTATTTAGAATTGTCATGAAAATATTCGATTCCTCTGTGTACTAAAGAATAGTATCAGCAACCTAAAGTCATTAATTACGTAATGAACTAACTGTGACAGTAAAGATACTAAAAAACGTATAAAACATATATAAAAGAATAGAAGATATATGGATGTTTTACTTAAACGCTTTAATTATAACATTCACACAACAAAAGTCAAAAATTTTGGTCCTTACACCATAAAATGTTTGTATCCGAAACAAATTGATTTCAGCTATGGTAACTGCTTGAAAATTTTTTCATGTACATATTAATGCTTCAAAGAATAAACAAAAAGATTGATTTCAATATGTCAATATGTTGAATATATTTGAAGACTTCATCGATAGTTTTACGGATATTAGGACACTACTTTACTTTAAAAGACACGACACGTGCGCTGGCTTCGCTTATTTTATGCTTTTATCTTTTAACGTAGAAGGTGCGCCAGTAGCCAAAGAACAAGCGGTTCAATTTATTAAGGTGTTCTCTAAGAGCTATAACTCTGCGAAATAAATAACAGTTTTCGCCTTCTTCAAAGAAATTAATTGTCTGTCTGCCTCTCCAACAGCACACACTTTTGTATTCTAAGACGTGGAGAGTTTATTTTAAAGAAATAGCCAAATATATAACATTTGAATATAGGTCAAATGCAGTTAAAGTTTAAAGTTTACGTTTATAGTAAAATTACGCAAATAGCTCTTTTAACAAGCTTTTAAATATTTTTGTTACAATGTATTTGAAAGCAAGGTCTAGAGGTCTTGTCACCTATATATAGACCTAAAAAAATTATAATAATTTTGCAACGCTCGATAACTATATCTCGCAGAGTCAGGCCATTGATTTTTTTTCAGATAGTACTAAAGAGTTTTAGGATAAAAATCTAGTCCCTAGAAGAGAATGAGTTCTTGACAGTTCTGCGAGAATACACGTACGTGTTTTGTTTATAAGTTACATTATCTAACGCACATTGATTTTTTTCGATTTATATTTTTCGATTTCGATTTCGTTTAATATAATTATAATATAAATCGAAACATAGGAAAAAAAAAATAAAAATTAAAAATTAAATACAATCGGAAGCAAAATCACAGTCAAATTATTAAAATTTGCTCCTAACGGAGACCCAATTATTTATCTGAGCTGTATTAATATAAAAACTTATGTTGACTGTGTCTTGATAACTATAACCGATTCATCAACGCCGAGCTTTGAACAGTTTTTGTGAATTAAGCATCCACTGAGAGAGGATTTTATGAAATTCTACCTCTAAGAAGGTAAAATAAAATATTTAAATTTAAATAAAAATCTGTAATTTTAAAAGTTATGTTCATAAAAATTGGTATTTAGTTTTTTTGTTATAAATTACGGAAGGCGTGTTTAAGAAGTTTGCCAAATTTACCGTAGGTAGGAGATCCAAAGGAGATTTCTCACTCTACACAAACTCGCTGGCTTTTTGTGTACAGCATTCAAATTTGTTTTTGTATACTGTAGAAACAAATAAAATGTTGAAACTTACTGACATTCATTGTTTTTAACGGACAGGGTTATAAAGGTTTTTATCTAAAATCTAGACTATATAAAGACTTGAGTTCTTATAAAACAATTTAGTAGATTAGATACATAGCTCTCGAACTACAAATAAGTCACTTGTATTGTATTTAGGCACTTCACGTATTAATTACACATTTTTGTTACGTTTTCATTACAAAATCTATTTAGAAACGTTTAACACGGCTGCAGCCACCATATTAAAGCGATAAAAAAAATCATAAAAAATTTATTATTTCAATTTTTTTATTGGCTGTTAATGTAAGATTCACAAGAACTAAAACCGATGACGCATGCATTTCTAAACCGCGTGTCTACAATGGTTCTGTAGCAGTTAAAAAATATTGTTCATAGATCCGTCAAATGAACTCTCATAAATTTTGAATGAAATTAGGAATCGATTGGTTTTAGTTACCTGTACCTCAAGTTCACCAAAACAATTTTAATTATAACTTTTTTTGAAATACTAGTTTGTAAGAAGTTGTGTTTTTTTCGAATTTTCTCAATATAAATGTTACGCTTTTTAATTTTTTTTATTTTTTTAACGAAGAATGATTTAAAAGTCCTGCTGAATGTTACCCCACTCGACCGGCTTTAGTGTCAACTGGTGTAAAAAAATACATTTTTGAATATTCATAGAGATATTGATTGTACGTCCTGAACTCCAAAAAATATACGTACCTACGCATGTATGATAGACCAACGGAGCGAAATCATAAGGATTCCATTTCGCCAAGCATCTTCATAAAACGATAACATAATCTTAGCTGTCATCTTTAAATTTAGGTCAAGGTCGTTGCATATAATGTCCTTATTTTAGATATTTTTATGTTTCTTGAACTTTCGTAAACAAATAAAGCAACAAAATCCGCCTGCCTATCGATCAGTGTAAAAACTTTTTACTAACTGACAAATGAAATTTAAAAAATAAAGTGACATAATTTGTTGAACCGAGCTCATGAACTTCTTTTAAAAAGACGAATTCTTGATGTAATCGCAATCAGCTGCATACCTCGGGTATATATGTTCAATAAATTTCTATTTTGACTTAAATCCAAGTGCCATCTCGTACGCAGACATACAACGTTCGCGGTAAATAAGCCAATGCGTAAAATTTTGACCACGCCATTTAGAATGTCGTCTAAATGAAATGATTTTAAAACATGTTTTTTTAACAAAGACATCTAATCAACTAAAACTATCATCATGTTATTAATAACTGTAAAATTATAAAACTGTAATACAGAAGAAAAAATTCCTAAATTGCTTAATATTTACGCTACATTTGCGAAACATGGAATATTTCAGGATTGTTTTTGAGAACGACATGTCGAAGCGGGGATTTAAATAAATCGGTTTATAAAACAATATTTATTCATGTATGATTAGCAAGTCTACAGTCTACAAGTATAATATTTACAAATTACTTTTATATAATAGATTAAAAATATAAATCTTTATTTTACGAAAAACAAAAGCTCATATTAAATTAAAATCAAATTAAAAACTGACCATACCTACAAATGAAATATATTACTTATCTAAATATAATAGGCCTAAGCGCCTGCAATGGGGTATAAAAAAAAGGCTGATGGAATGGAATGAAAATATAATAGCGTGCTTTAAATATACTTCTTCGCTTATATTGTCGCTATATATCGCATACATAAAAATTTGTTTTCAAAAGTTATACAATAATTACTGAAAAATATTTTATTTCAAGTGAATATATATTAGTAAGATAGCAAGTAGAACTATATTTATATAAGCTTTATGAAACAGAAGTGAAAATAATTTTAATTTAGTAGATTAAAATATTAAAGTAAATATGGATTTAATTAAAATTCCGATTACAATTGACTTTGTCTTCGCTGCAACGCCGTGAATATTCTCCACGCCTTTTCTCATTCGAAGCAATGAATTCCGAATTCAAATTCGATTCGTTCTTTCGGTGAAATATGCGAGATCGTTTAAATCAGTGATTCTGGTATTATTAAGGTACCGTAGCGAAATTAGAAACTTTCCAACATAAAAATTTGTGTACGCGTGCTTTGTAAACAGTGCGAAATAATATTATGACAACCTGGGAGGTTCCGAATGCGACAGTAAAACTCATGGCTAGTTTTCAGTCGTTCACTTCGCTTACTATGCAACGCATCGAAATAATACTATTAAACGAGATATTTCACACGTTTATACAACAAATCTATGATAATTTATTTATTTATTTTTACTTCTATTTGACTCACTTTGACATTTAGATACGTATACGTAACAAATATACATTTCATTAGTTTTGCATATTACCCTGTATGTATGAAATGATTGTTTTGTTGCGCGTGGATTATCATTACATAGGTCATTTCATTTGGTGATTTTTTTATTTTGAAATAACATTTGTGAATTATTAATCTTTGAATTATCTAAATTTATCTAACTTATACTAAATTAATTGTACTTTATTTTTTGGAGCAATTCAAGAAAATCATGTAAATAATCTCAGAAGTAGTTTCTAACAAAAATTTATTTAAACCATGAATGATATGGTATAATAATGTTACTTGTTTGAGCGCCATAAAAAAATCTTTATTTTGTATTATGGAATAACTACGATGTCTTAATTTTGAGAATTTCAATACGCACTTGACTGTTTTTTGTATTACTTTAGCAGATTTTTCGATTTCAGAACAAAGATAACGAAGAGATTTTATTATCACTTAACATAAAGCGGAGTGTGTACATATAATCGTGATGTAATATTAAAACATTTTGCCGTAATTTTCGTGAAGGGTATAAAGTATTTAACTCCAGGTAAACATAAAACGCTACAAACAATACATTTTCAATGAAGGAATTCAAAGCGCTCCTCTTGTTTGGATTTAAAATTCACTTTACTGTGCTTTATTCTCTTATATCTTAGAAATTTAACAGAAGCTCAAATTTCGCGTACGTATTGTATGATATTAAAGAATAAAGTGACTTTTCAATCGAGCTTTTTGGCATGCTCATCGAAAAATATAAATAAAATTAGGAAGCAGTGTCAGTGATGAAAAGACCGCGAATGTGTTTAAAAGAAAGCTGAATAAACGTTCTATATAAAAATGATAGTGGTAGCCGAGTTCATATTCACGACTCACAAAGTGAAATATTAAACGGAAAAAAGTGCTAAGTGGAAGTTCTTCCCTGCAATGAACTTATCTTCCCTCGCACTGTGCGATCTGTGTTCAAAAACGGAAAATTCAATCTTTTGTGGCATTAATAACGGCATATCGTCAACTATCTCTTAAGCTATTTTGAAGACTGAGTAGTAAAGTTTTCCATACCTTAAATAAGTTATTAGGTCAGTGAAAGAAGATAAAAGTGTCATACCTCAGTGAAGAAAAGCGTTGCTATTAGGTGGCAAGTGTATCGTGCGCTTTCGGTGTATGGTGCGAGTAGGAGCGGTTTGGTCCGCGGGTAGATGAGCGTGTGGCGGGTGAGCGGGTGGCTAGAAGCGCGACCTCTCGGCTCGGGGCGCGCACGGCAGCAAGGTGGTGGGAGGCGGGGTGTTCCGTTGCTGCGTGCCCTGGTGCAGGGCGCGCGCGGCGCCGCCCGCTGACGACGCCGGTCATGCCCTGCAAGAGGGCAGCCCGCACTCACACCACGATCAATATGGTAAGTTTCACACTTTATTATGTATTAAACAAACATAAGATTAAATAATAACTACTTGGAGGCAACATTTACGTCACATAGTCCAACTTCCGTTTGTATTTTGTTTTTTGGGGAACCAAACGAAGTATTCAGTTTCATACGCCATACGGGTACTTGGGCCGAATGACGTCAAGGTCCGTAGTTACTATTTACTCTTGTGAAACAAACCTAGTATGAACTAGTCAATCAAAATAGCTGTGGATTGGACGGACGTGGTTATGAACCATCCTTCACCGTCAATAATCCACAAGTCTCCAACATTTCCTCGCGCGTACACTGCGTTGCCTAACTAGGGGCGTGGCTAATGGGAGTCGGCGCATTCCATGCAGGTGCGCATATAATTTGGCCGACTAGTACCTCCATATTTGTAAAAGAATGACTGGCTTTCTACGTTTTTGGAGAAGAGAACGAATAAGAACGGAACGCGAATCAGTTTCTGATTGTTGAATAATTTTTGAAAATATATATTAACATTTAATTCCCGAATAATCAATTTTATGATAGACTGTGAAGCCAGCCATTCCATATATATTTTTTTTATTTATAAAACCAACAGGTCTTGCCCCATCAACAAAAAGTAGATAAATTTAACGAATAATTTTTTTTTTATATTTACCTGTGATTCTATAGATTTTGCTTACAACTAATATAGGCGATAACCTGAAACTCAATTCAGTTACATACACGACATTATAAAAATAAAAAACTAGAAAAATTCAATATTTTTATCTTGTAAACGATCGCTCACGTATCACACGAAATCCAAAAAAAAAGGTATCTAATTTTATAAAAAGTAATATATATTTATTCTATAGATGTATTAAAACCAAAATCTATTTGCATGGAAGTAATTTATAGAGATTAAAATATTAAATTTATGACTTTCACCATGAAATGAACGCTACTATTATACAATAAAACGTTTGTGAAAATCAAACTAAATAGGCATAGGTATTGAACTACTGACTAAGCCGTGAAAGCATCTTAACTCTTGTGCAAACGGAGAAGAAACAGTCACTAGTTCATTGTTTAGACGTCGCCTTAATGAAAAGGCCATTTTCGAAATTCGCTTGAAGCCGATTCCATTTTTGATTAAATAGTTAGAATACGACGAATTTTTGCCATCCGACAAAACGCAATATTTCGAAGGGTCTCTAGTTTCGGAAGTTCAATATTATATGTCTCTGTCTCTTTTCTACTGCGTGTTATGTTGGAAATCCAGAATTCCACAAAAACAAAGTGATTAACTTTGAACACTTTTCGTGTTTATTCTCATCTAAATCGCTGGGAGATTCGTGAAGCTCGATATAATGAAAAAAATAAACAAAGCTTTGTACAAAAAGGAGATATTTCTGTGAAAAGTATTTGTGTATATTTATTTATATACTATATTGTAGAGTTAGCGATTGGAATAGGTGGTTATAATACAATTGCTGCCAATAACAATAACAAATGAATTATATATACATAGTATATTATAGTGCATGGTAGTTAGACTGTTGATTTCTCCCCACGCTCCAAAAAATTAATATCGCAAACATAAAACGATTCTTACGTGGACTCTATTATGATATACATTTTTAGCTCGGTAGGTAGTTTTTTTTTCTTTCGACTATACACACAGCCTGGTGCATCCTTACTGTTTGTATTTGTGTAGACTGAACTATGGTACTGCTTTTGAAAGGAATATTAGAATTTTTTTATACATAGAAAGAAAATGATCAAATGATCCTTAAAATTTTTATAGATCCAAAATACAACAGCGAAGAGTACTCGTAGGTACTTAACGTATAAAGTGACGACTCGAGTTATTATCACCAAACAATACGATTGACGAATTTCCGTATTCACTGAGATTCTATTAACGAAATAAGACAGCTGCGTCACATTGAAAGTAGGTGCTATATGCGTGAAGCGCGGGTGTGTAACTACGGTGTGAGGCGTTGAGAACAAATATTTTGTGACACGAGTCGCGATACCGGGTTACGCGTATCACGGTGGTGCGTCGGTTTATGGCACAATTTAATAATAAAATAACAAACGAAATTGGGTTCATGGGATAAACAATTTTTATTACATTATTCGATCGTAAAAAAATGGTAATAAATATCAACCAATATTAATGTTTTTCCGATCAGTGCGAGTGACGGAGGACGGTGTTAAACATTTATTTAAATAACATTTGGTGGTTGATACACAAATAAATTCTAAATAAATTTCATCCTTATCAGATGCAAGTACTATTTGTGACTTTCACGAATATTAAAAATAATTTAATTGAATTCTGTTCAAAATCGGAATATCGGGTTTGAAATGTGTTGAAATGTAACATAAGTTAGTATATTTTGTGTACATATTATCATCTATCAAAATTGTGAAGTCTTTACACTTTTGGGGTTTTATGACCAGCGGATGTCACCATACACAGACGTATGGTGGCATTGTTCTTAGTCCGTACCATTCACCGGAAAAGCGATTACGACCGGCAAACGCCGGACGGATAGTAACCGTACCACCGCTGGGTCCTATGTTGATTTTTCGAATACTCTACAAAACAAAAAGATTCATAGGACTTGCTCGTGCAACCCTTTTCGTGTTGTGACATCAAACACATCATGTCACGGAGTTCCGTACGGAAGGCAATAAAGTTGGTTTAACACATTCCCTCCAGATTTACACCCCCGCGCGTGTTCGCGGCGCGGACCGGTCGCGGCTAATAAGTGAGAAAAAAGTGACGAGGGTAGGGCGCGCTTTCGTTTTCTTTCTCTTGATACAGAGAAAATTGAAGGTGTCCCGACAGCTGTCTGGACGACGTGAAACATGTCGGACGGTGTGATGAACTTTGCTCTATATGTATGCGAGCTTAGCTTACTTAAATATTAATACATCCAAAATGGACCGGTCTCGCTCTACGTTTCTTTGTTATACACAATTCAAGAGCCTCTCTATATTTATTTTATAGAACGTCATAAGCTATGATTAAATGAATATATATATACAATGAATCGTATAATCGTATAAAACGTAAAAGTTAACTTCATCCAATAAATGTTTATTAGAACACGCCGAGTTTAACGGCGACGCTTACGAGCGCCATAAAAGGCTGTACTTGTAAAATATATGTCTCGACGATTACTTCTCAAATGAGCGGGCTTAGTGATACGTCACATAAAATAAAAGCGGTATCGATCCATCGGCCTGAATAATAAAATGGACATTCGTAGCCGGACAGAGAGCGCGCGGTCGCATCGTCGCACAGCATTTTCCGACCGATTGCTCCTTTGAAGAAGCCGCGGCTCGTGAACTTTATTTAATTCACGCAAAATTACCGCCAACACGAAGCTTTCATTAAATTTTATTTTCGCGGACCGCCGCCCTGGCTTGAAGCTGTTTACCGAGGTCGACAAACAGAGCCCGCTCTTGTTACCGCTTCATGTTTGACTAGCTGTAACCCCCGCCTCAGCCCGAAATTATCGAACAATGCTTAGTATTCAAAAGTAGGACGCATGTTGTTCGTCTTTTCGCGTCGCTTCCTAGCTAATATGATTAAAAGTGCTCAAAAAGACGTGGTAGGGGTGGGGGAGAAGACGGAAAATAAGTTCTAAGAATAATAAAGTAACTTCAAAGCTACGCCGCTTTTTAATTCTTCTGGGCGTTCAGAAAATTGGTATTCATTACGCTAGGGGAAAATTACATATTTCTGAATTAGTTGTCATTCAGAATGGGTCTTGGTCTTGCCATCGCCTTGGATACCAATCACTTCTGAAATAAAGCATTCGATTTCATTTCAGTAGTTAACCATACTACTTATCTAGTTAACACTAAACATAAATAAAACAAATAAAAGAATTCTTCGGAGTTTTACGCTCCAACAAAATTTTTATACATTCCTTTCGGGACCAAAAACTGTTAAAAATATTACATGCTGACAATTATTAATCGTAGGTAATTGTTATGAACATTCTTAGAATCATTAAATGCAAATAATACTTAACCGGACCTTAAATCTAGTTTAAAAAATGGAACCTACAATGAATAATGGAAAACTGGTAGACTGCAGATATAAATAGGCACGCAATAAGCACGTCTCAGAGCAGAAGTGCATAACATCTGAAACAATAACCCGCAATCCCAAATCATTTAACAGATCTGTTCAAATTGAAGTCAGTAATATAATGCCTGCATGTACAAAATACGGACATTCTGTCGAAATAAAAATGCGAACGCCAAGAGTTCGTGTAATGTTTTAATGTAACAATTACCTATAAATAGAAAAAAACTTTAAAACTAAATTACTGTCATTGGTGCTAGTTTATTTGCAATTGTTTTATTAGGAATGACTTTTTTAACAAAATAATCAAAATACAGGCTTATTAATATTTGAAGACCAAACTTTTTTTTATTCTATACTTCTACACTTGGCAAGGCTTGTTGATTTTGACGTTATTTAAAAATTTATATATATAAAATATAACACTTTTACTTTTCAGCAGTTGTGCCTGAGCCAGTAACAAGCTCACCTCGACCACTCGGTCAGCAATCCCCTCTCCCTGGTATAGAAGAAGAGGAAGACGATTCTGATTGGCCTTTAGAAGACGCACTCGACACACTTACGCCTTCTTACAAATCAACTAGAAGCTCCACCGACACCGCATACACTTCCTCGAGAAGTTCTAGCAAAAAGCGCTTCGGGAGTCCGTCATCTGTAAAAATATGTCTGTCGGCTGCCGCTCGGAAGTCGAATAAGGCTCGTAAGCGTGGATGCGGGTCGGCCAGTACCCTGCCTGCCGGGCCCAGCGAGGAGTTTCCGTCGCTGCCGGCACCCCAGCACGGCAGAATGCAGGCAGAGCAGGGCAGCATAGGCGAGCTACAGAAATATCATGGGCGCTATCTCAAGAGTCGAAGGCACACGCTCGCCAATGTCCGGTAAGCATAGTATAAGTTATGAGTAATATAAGTATAAAACGTCGTGATCAAATGTGATAATGTATATGCGTGGATATTAAAATAATCATTTTAATATCCACGTTATTATATCCACGTTATTATATCCACGTTATTATATCCAATATCCACTCAGAATAATTTAAAAAAAAATATGTTTATGTACACTCGTATCACAAAACGGAGTTAATTTATTTGGGCTGAGTGAAAGTGAAAAGTGCCGGGTTTATTAAGGAAAACAGTAAAATTTCCATAACAATGATTGTGATTCTTGTATCTCACCAAACAATATGTACGCCCTTAGGTATTGTTTAACCTTTTTTATCCAACAAAAGTACCTTAAAACTTTCTGTACTTAATTTTGTCCGTTAGTTTATTATGTTCTCAGTCTGTTCTTGCACTGCCGTTGAAACAATAACTCGGTGATTTAGTGAAAAATGTTGTTTTTCCGTTTTCTTTTGGTTGCGTGCATTGTTCCTTGGGCAATTTTCCTCGATGTTTCTAATTCAGAGTTTAATTATATTATTCATGACTATTCAGCATATATTAATTTGTATTTATACAACAATATAAACTTTTGTTTGTATGTATGTACGTTCGAAATTACAAAACTCGCAAACAGTTTGACCGATTTGAATCAGATTATCAGCATTCGATAACCTATTTATTTGGTTGCGACATAGGTTATATAGTATATATGAAATCCGTTAAAATGAATGTATGTATGTTTGAACGCGTAAAACTCGAGAATGGTTTAATAAACACCATCACTGTTCAATAACTTATTCATCTGGTTGTAACTTAAGTATATAGTCTATATAACTAGCGGTCGCTCGCGGTTTCGTTAGCGTGGCTTACCGTCTGTGTTACCATTTATTAAGGGTAGGTAATATACCAATTTTATTATTATTTTTTAAATATTCAATCAAAAGGGTAAAATAACAATTTAAGTTATTTTACTCGTGCCAAAGTAAGGGTTAAATTAAAAAGGATTGAATTTCTATAATTACTAGAACTTATCAATTTCCAACTAAAAGGCTAAATATCAATTTCTATAGTTTTAACCTTGAAAATGATGGGATTTTCGTACAAATTTTCATTTTATAGTCTACCTATATCCTTAAGGATTAAGTTTACGTAAACCTTGAAATACGTCTGACTATAAAGCCCAATAATGGATATCGTGGTTTTAGGTTTAAGAATGACAGAATTTTCTTACAAACTTTCATCCCCTAATAGACTGCCTAATGGGTTTTAATCCATGGGCTATATCCTTCTAAAGTCTTGAAATGTGACATATTTAGTTTCTGACCCGAAGGTCAAATAATAATATTCATAAATTTTACTTCAAAATTGACGGAAATTGTATACGAACCTTCATCACCCAATTTATCCCTTTTAACATTGAATTTCCATAAATCCTGCAGTACTTCTATCAGACCATAAACGCAATTAATTTCAAAGGTTTTCACTTTAAGAATGACATAGTTCCCTTACTAAAATTCATCCCCTATTTTAATCCCTTAAGGGCTAAGTTGTATAAGAATTTTAGAAACGACATATTCGGTTTCTGACCCCAAGGATCACATACCAATTTTCATAAATTTTACTTCCAAATAACGGTTTGTTCGTTTAGATTAGACACAGATTCTGTTTTGGACAGATTCGCTATTTGGTTTTGTTCGTTTAAGGACAGATTCTGTTTAGGACAGATTCGCTTTAGGACGGATTTGTACAGACAAGAGAAAAGATTTCGATTTGTTCTGTTAAGGCCAGAAACGTTTTTAACCAACGTCCCATGAACACGCATTAACGAATAAGAGGTTTGCTTCACGGTAGAACAATATGAACAAAAATCCGATTCGTTCTACTCTTCAGTATAACACACTGGGTTCAAATTAATTTAGTCCAACAGGAAGAAGGGGGTAATTTTCCTGTTTTGACTAGGTACTAATTATCTATCAATTAAATACTCGGCAACTACCAAACAACGTGCTATGAATACGCGTAGGTAACAAAATTTTGCATAGCATGAGCGTAGTAGGTTCCATCTCAGCAGAAATTGAAAGGAGTTTTACATACTTTGATAATATTAATAATATTATCTTAAGAGTTAACTTCCTACTCGTAAACCCATATTCAGGGAACGTTGGTTGAAAACGTTTCTGTTTTTAACGGAACAAATCGAAACTTTTTCGCTTGCCTGTACGAAATCCGTCCTAAAGCGAATCTGTCCTAAACAGAATCTGTCCTTAAACGAACAAAACCAAATAACGTCCATTCCCTATATTGCTTCCTCGAGAGCTTTAAAAAAAAAAAAAGAATTATACACCACATATTTATTTTCCGACCCAAAGGTCAAATATCAATTTTCATGCATTTAACTTTCTAAGTGACCCACTTTCATACAAACTCTCTCCTCCTATTTTACCCTCTTAGGGGTCTAATTTCAAATCCTTTCTCAGTGAGCGCTTATGTCACAAAACAAAGCTAATGCACAAATTACGTATGATTCGCTTCAGCAGTTTCGGCTCGGCTTGATTATGAATGGGTCAGTGAGTGCTATTTTGATTTTATATGTATATGTACGCTGTGTTTGAATGCTTGACCGCGCAAAATTGAACAACCGCTATCCCAATTTTAATGGGTCTATCATAATTGTCTTATGAGATTTGATAGCTCATTTATCTGGTTTAGAGACAGACTATATATGGAAGTCTTCGTTTGTACGTTTGTTGGTCGCTATATTCGAGAAAGACTTAACCGATTTGAATAGGACTACCTGTTATTAATAACTTCAGGGAGATTTGAAAATTATAGACCCAGTTTGCTATAGTAATAATCGGTCATACTAAATTAGGGTTTCTATGAAAATATGTCAAAAATTGAGGAGAAGGGTAGAGAGGGAGTAACAAAGGAGAAAGGAAACATTTAAAAATATTCAGTATTATGATTAAGACCCTGGACCAGAATCAAGTTGGGATTGACATTGGAAACGTATTCGGGGATCGCAATAAATTGGGACCGGGACCGTAACTGAAATCGGCATCGGAGTTGAAACACGAATCTCAATCGCGACCAGAAACTAAATCAGTAATTTATTCTACAACCACGAGGGCACAGCCATGCTAAATGTTGAAAATGATAGCGACTTGTAACGGGTCCCCACTTCAGATTTGAAAAGGTAAGGAACAAGCTAAGGAAAAATTGTTAAAAAGAGAAGGGGAGTAAAGAGAGATGAGGTAGAGCAGAAACAAGTAATAAACTATAATGAGCGCGTTTGCTTCAACAAAATTATGTATCAAATGTTATTTCACACGTTAAAGTAAAACAAACTGAATACAAACTTTTTGAATTTAGGGAAAAATATCGATTATTACTGAAAATATTACAAATTAATGTTTGTGTATTTACAACCCGCTCGTGACGTCACTCGGTGCGCGCTACGTAGAAACGATCCAGGTTAGCCCATAGTAATTGTAACCTAGTGACGTCAATGCACGATTAAAATTTTTTACTTTCGTTTTTTTACAGATATCAATAAAATTCTTTCACTTATTATAACATATTTTTATAAAAAACAAAAATCACACGACGAGCTCATTATGATAAAAATGCGGCAATATGATTTGCATTAAAAGAGAAATAATATAAATAAGAAACCCAAGCAGGCAAATTCACAAGCGGCAGTTAGTTCACGCAGCACAAACACTTATTAATTTTATACTCAACGTGTATCAATAAATTTAATGTAGCTTCTATAGTTATATAAAGATATATACAAACGATACGTTGCGGTCTTGAACTAGGACAGATGATACATGTGAATTATTTTGCATTAAATGATAAAAGATATGTAATACAGCCTTTGACTAGTCACATAAGTGTAAATAACTTTCTTTATATCTATAGAATAATTTATACACCATTGAACTTGTTACGAAAATATGTAGTTAGACCCTCTAACATATCTTTTACATAAGAATATCTTTAGTAAAATGTTTGAGCTGTATTTGTCGTATATGATTTGCTTTAATAGTTATGTGCTATGGCATGATTACGATCTGCGATAAGCACTTCGGGCTAAACTTGTTTGGTCATTTGGTCCTCTCGGCCTTATTACACTGTCACTATTATTGCTATCGTAAAACCTCAATAACATCAAATTCGCTTACATTCTCGTCCTACGCAAACTAAACATAACATAAACTTGCTTAAGAACACCAATGGTCCAGATGAAAACAATGGAACATTTTTTTGAGAATGTTTGTTTTTATCGCAACAAAAGCTAGCATAAAGCTTCATAACTGGAGGTCTAAAGCTTCATAACTGGAGAACCTATTTTTTTATTTTCTTCTTTCGTTGATCCTGTTTGATTAAAGTGTCACACTACTCCTGTTCGTGTTCCTGTTTTTGTTCTCTTTGTTTACTGTGAAAATTTGTATGGGCTGATCGACCTCTGTGGTGTGGTTTGGTTTATGATTTTCTGGAATTTTAAAACTGGAAGGAGGAAAAATGTGAGGTAGGGACTTGACAGTTGTCGGGGTGTAAAAATGTTGAGAATAAAAATTTAATATTTTCTGGATCTGATAATGTAATTCTGAAATTTAAAAGAATAAGTTCTTCTTTGGGTTGATATAATTGCGAATATTTTAATGTAAAATATGTAATGTTCAAGCAGTGCTGTCATATTGTCGCATTCGGTCCCTAAAACATGGACCTATACTCAACCATTGGCTGCATTGTACAAGAAAGGCCGTGGAGTCACTTGCTGAAAGATGCTTTACACATTCAATGTTCATTACATGCATAGGAGCTCTGGAGGTAACACGTAATTCGTAGACTTTGCAAATTTCCGTTGGTTTCCTTGATGATGATAGTTTGGGAAGCAAGTAGAAAGTTAGCTCATATGAACTTAAATTATATCTTAATTAAGTGTTCCGATGTATCTGAATTCTATCTGTATCTAAATCTGTTATAGTAAATGACTGACCTAACTTTAGTCCACACTTTTCTTTTATTTCTCTTTTTATGTCACAAAACCCTGACTGAGATCTACACTCCTTTCTTCATTTCATTCTTAACGTGACAAAAGCAATCATTATATTTAATAATAATATAATAATAATAATATTTGGGACATCCCACACAGCGCCATCTAGTCCCAAAGTAAGCAAGTACTATGCTTGTGTTATGGGTTACTAGACAACTGATATACATACATAAATATTTTTTTTTAATAATATATACATAGATAAATATTATACACCCAGACCCGGAACGAAATAAACATGTTCATGCACACAAATATTTGTCCCGGGCGGGAACCGAACCCGCGACCCTTGGCTCCGCAGTTAGGGTGTCTAACCACTCGGCCAATCGGTCGTCTACTAAACCGTATATTTATAAACGTAGTAATGAAGTCTAGCGATAACCCAAGCCAACACGCGTGTCGTGTCGTCCCGTATGGCCGGCCACCCGGCGCGGCGCGGCGCTCGGCTGGTTGCGCGCTATTTTAATTTCACGAGAGCTCCTAAGATATTAATTTAAAACGTATGTTATAAAGGGCAATCATATATAAATATATGTATACTTGACTACAGTTAATTTACTCTAGGGTGAGCGCTTTCTAAAGTGGGTTCCGCGGAACTCAAGGGTTGTTAGTCCCTTTACCTATTCGGAACCAGAAGTATATATCTAATGGATTACGCAATATAACTACGGGCTGTCAATTCCTAAGAAAATCAAACTTGAACCAACCGAGACCTGTTTACGTAGAGGTGATCAGAAAAATATATTCAATGTCAAAGTAGTTCTAGAGTTATAACATCTAGTACATAACAATCACATAGAAAATATTTTTTTTTTACAGTCTCATAGTAGTTTAGTAAATTATTAATGTAGTCGAACACTTGTCGATTTGATGATACGGATCGAAAAAATTCCGCTACTTCATCGCAGTATTTATAATGACTTATACATTCAAAGGATTCAATATGATACTAATAATTGTATGATTTTTGAACGTAAAATAATTGCAATAAATTAATGCTTATGTTTTATTCACGAAACCTTTTATAACATTGTAATAAGTGATAGTATAGACTTGCAAAACATGTTATTCGATTTAGTAAATAATACATAAAAATGATACCCCTTTTGAGTTATTTAAAAAAAGTTGAGTTTTAAATCTAAATAAATAAATAAATCTCGTTAATGAAGTTATTTACCACCGCTCCCTTCAAATATTGTAAAAACATTTTTTTAATTTAGGCAGTCATAGTATTTTATATTTTTCGTGAATGCTCACTATAGTTGATGTAAACAATTCTGTTTTACGTTTGGTATATTCGCACATGAAGAAGAAAACAATAAGACTGTTCAATTCGATCGTTCCTTCAGTTCAATCGACTAACCGAGTTGTAAGACATCCTAACTGCGAAGCCAAGGGTCGCGGGTTCGATTCCCGCCCACGACAAATATTTGTCTGCATGAACATCTTTATTTGTTCCGTGTCTGCGTGTAAAATTTCTATACAGGTTGAGATTTTAGTCACCACCCAAAAATTTTCTAGTTGTTAGGTATCACCAATGGACCTCATTACGTAAATAAAAATATAGGTCAAATATTCACAATCAATAATTATATCCTAAATATTTATTAACAAAATTTGGCTATCTTCTACTTACATACGAAAGGGTGGGGCATAGTGCATGTGGGCGGGGCGCGTGCATGTGCACTGGCGCCTTCGTGAATGGTGACTAGTAATATTGGTAGTTTTGGGTAAGATTTACGTAGTCTTAACTGAATATTTTCCTATTGAACGATATTAAAAAGGAACAAGACGGCCAACGGATTTTCATCAAAGGTCATTATATTAAAACTTGGTTGGTCATTAAAACCTCACCCTGTATATATATTATAAAGAATATTAAGTTAGTATATCAGTTGTCGGTACCCATAATACAAGCTTTGCTTGGTTTGGGCGCTGTGACGCTTAGATGGCGCTGTGTGAAATGTTTCAGGTACTATTATTATTATTAATAATTAATTTGATGGTACTAAGACATCTAGCTCTCGAGCAACCTAACCATCCAGCAGCTACATATTGAATGATTCCATTATTTGGGTGCGCTATTGAACGTAGTAAATGAATTTTGTAACGGAGGTTATACGAGATGTTTTCATAACGATCCTCATGGCACCACTCTTTTAAAAACGAGATATCTGGTTGGAAAGAGATGTTTACGTCAATAGCACACCGCAACTAGATTGGACTGAATTCAATTTAACGGAAATTGTTTACCGAAACGTCTATATTGGTGTTGAAGATAAAGGCACATTTACAAAGCGAAACAGCGCGTTTAATACTTGTGCTATATAATTGACCAGAAAATTACTTACTTTTCCCCCCTTTGTTATAAAAGAATTCCGTGACTTGACAAATATATTTTTTTCATGATATAAGATCTTTCATTTCAGTATGCTTAGAAATGTGGAGATACAAAGAATAATGAACTCAGGATTTATATACAGGAACGAACTGTAATGGGCATTTGCCATTTATGAAAATATTTTACAAACGGAATACTACCAAAGAATATAGAGTTGGCAGCAATCAGATTTTTAAACACATTAATAAGTTTTGAAAAAAACGGAAAATTTTTATTTTTAATTTTATTATTATTATCAAAAGCAACGAAATTGTCTGCAGCGTAAACTTTAGTTCACGGGTGCATTTTTAAATCTGAACTATGTTTGGAACGCAAACACAAGTGGCGGGTGTGAAAACGGTTGCGCGTGTGTCCGCGGACGGTGATGGTCAACTGTTTCGCTAATTAACACTAGTACGCTAGATGTCACTCAAAATGTGTCTTTGCCGTCTCCATTGGATAGTTGGAACGAAGTTTAAAAGGTTTTTACAAACAAATATTGAGAAAATTTATATTAAAAAAATCAAATCAACTCTGGAAATAAGTCTATGAGTCTAGTTATATGAAACCGCTAGGTATATCTCGACGAAAATTTTAGAAACGTCGTGTGTAGGGCTGATAGTAGCAAAGAAATTACTTCCTCGGTACGGCGACTTCGCCTGCCACGCGCCGTTGGAACTCAAAGGAGCTAGGCTTCAATGGCCGGCGTCGACTGAATACGGCCCGCGTACAATTTCACAATTCCGCCCATTCTTTCTTAACGGTATTGTTAAAAACCTTAAATTGCGACCCAAGAACTGTAGATTGTAATGTGCCTTTCTTTTGTACAGTTGAGAAATACTTTTTATCGAAAAATGATACACATAAGAAGAAAATTCTTCATAACGATCAATTCTATTTCTTCATGTCACAGACCTGTTGTAAAATTTCAAACAAACGGCACCTATATTATATGCATTATGTACGTGTGTCGCGAACGACCTGTTTATGAGATTTTTAAATCACGTCAGGTTTAATGGAAGTACGAATGAGATGAGAGACGTAAAAACGATTCTTGTCATTTTTCATTTGATAGAAATATGTTAAATATAACATAATTAATTATTAAGAAAAATTAATAAGTGAAAGAATTTTATTAATATCTCCAAAAATGCTGAAGATACAAATTATTTAAGTAAATCATGCTATGACGTCACTCGGTTACGTTACTAAGTGGCTAACGTGGATAATTAAAATTTATACGTAGCAGCACCGAGTGACGTCACTAGCGGGTCATAAATACACTAAATACACTTTGATTTGTTACACCTCCGGTAATAATCGGTCATCATCATCATCATCATCAGCCCATTTTTACCCCACTGCAGGGGCTTAGGCCTCTCCCAGGGTGAGGAGGGGGGGCTTGGAGCTTAAGTCCACCACGCTGCTCCACTGCGGGTTGGGAACTGTAAGGACCGCCATCTATTGACAGCGTCCGGGACCGACTTGGATCAGAGCAATTTAAACTCGAGCATTATTTATATATTATATTAAATTGTAATACACTTTAGACATAAGTTATAGTTTTACATAATACTTTATAATAAATTTTAGATTAATATGAATTCACTCGATATTTTTTTGTCAGTTAGCTCATTCGTTTAAGCAATAATTATATTAAAATAATAAATGTTTTTTGTTTTGAATCCAGAAAAAAGTTGATTTGAAAAAAAAATCATTTGTTTCTTCATACTATTACGTCCATGCTTCATTATTTATTTATACGGAAAAACAACAGTTACAGAACACAAAAAAATTACATCAAAATATAAGCGGTCCCATTATGAGCCATGCATACCACATACAATATACAATTATACAATAAACAACAATGGTAAGTTATTGGGCTGCTCTTCGGTGCTTGTGGCACTGCTAGCAAATTCCTGTTGGACTTTTTCAAAAGAAACAATTTTAAGTGTACATAGCTGAAATCAATATGTTTGGAATTTATTAAGGATTCTATGATAATAGTTAAGAGCCATATATATTCCTCTAATAACCAATTAGTTATATTTATATTAATTAGTTCATAATTAAACACGTATACTAAATAGATATTATGAATAGCTATATAGTAATCCACCTAATAATTTAAAGACTATTTTTTAAAATTGTTACAAAGTTTTGTAAAAACTATAAAATAGTAGGCTTTGTCGTAAAGCAAGGTTATAATAATCACCAAGTTCGTTTTTTTTTAGATTGTTTCTCTCAGGTAACATAAAATCATCTGCAAGAAACTAACAAACAATAATATCTACAGAACAGAATTTTAAATTAAACTACTACTATTCCAATATTACATATTTAATATTATAGCTATCTAAGAATTTATATATTAAGGTTCTAAATTCTATTTTTCTAAAAGAAAACAAATTATTTCCCTAAATAATTTGTTATGGTGCTCAAACATTCTGGAAATTTCCCTGACTTAAGTTGGTTCGTTTTCGTGATAAATAAAATGTGTCTGGAATATCTGGAGGGCATGCGAAAACATATTTGTGATAGAAGAGAAGACTTCTGAGTTACAAATTTTCCGTAACGAAACAAGCCAATAACGAGTTGTTAAAATTTAATTTTGAAACTACCTACGTCATTATCTTGACAGATCTTTGGAATATTGTGTTTTTGTAGGCTTTTTTGTATTACTCAGTAAAACGTCTTCAATTTCGGCGTACGGTATTTTTAATAAGAACATACGGTAACAACGTACCTGGTTCCTGTAATATCCTATTACAATGCGGTGTAGCGTTCAATTACCATATGTGGCACACGGCGAGATTGCCGATTTTTTTGTTATTGAAACAAAAGAGATGTAATATCACAATGTCTCCAAGGTTTATCCAGATGATCACGATCTTAACGACTTCGGAACTTACGAGATTGAAATCTGTAAATATGTATGATTCTTCAATAACAGGTTCACATACGTTACTAGTCGCCCGGTGGTCGAAAGTAATGAGGTCATTGAGGTTCTTTTGTCAAAGACAATTCCTTGGGTTTTTTTTTTTTATATACCATAAACTTGGTTGGTGTAGCTACGTATGGTAATTAATGAAATATCTTAAAATTTAAGAAAATTGTAAAAAAAAGCTATTTACTGTTATTTTCCATATGACATTCCTTTGCAAGACTTGATTTTTATTAGCAAAAATATCAATTGGTGCAATAATACAGGATGTTATATTTTTTACAATATTAAGTGTTTATGCAGTTTTTGTTTTCTCAAAAATTGAGCCCATGACTCCTTTGAACACTTTTCGCTGTTTCTCATAGTTTATTATTTCGCCGTGCAATTCTATCTCAAAAACTCATCCTGTATATAGATTTTAGCTTTCTGCACTCCTGCTCAACATAAACTGTAACCTCAGTGTAACTATGCCAAAATCCACACTCCTCCAAGTGCATTGCATGCTTAAAAAAGGTCTAAAGTTTTCTCTCCACATATTAATATTAATTTATTATCATTAATGCTGTAATAATAATTAACTCATATAGATGCTGAAAGTTGAAATTGATTTTAAACACATGAACAAGAAAAGCCGGCAAAATTTTCAAGAACCGAACTTTATTACTCAATTTAAAATTTATTTGATTGACTTAATTAGGCCCTTTCGTTACCACTGTATGAACATCAATATTATATATATTTTTTAAATTTTATTCAGTGCACTTACTCCTAATAAAATGAAAAAAATAATAAATATTAAACAATAAGTAGCTTCGTGATCTTAAAAATCATCGAGCAAGCACAAACCCCTCTAGTATAGGATCCCAGTACCATTTCCGCGTTTTATTTATTTAAATTCTTACGACCTGTGGCGTTACCAGCCTAATGGTCTGCTGGTCTCTCATCACGCCAGAATTTCATCATTTAGCTATCATGAGCTGAGAGCTAAGAGGTTAACTTTAATGTCTCTTTTAAATGTAATTATTTTTAATTAAAAAAAAAATTCAACCAGGGCGTAAAATATCTATAGTATATGTATATATTATAAAGAATATTTAAGTATGTATGTTAGCTGTCTAGTAACCCATAACACAAGCATAATACTTCCTGACTTTGGGACTAGATGGCGCTATATGGCATGTGTGTGCTCCCATGCATTATTATTATTGTTTTCCTGTGATTATTGAGCTCGATAATTGACGAAAAACAATTTAGTATGTACCCATTCATTTATTTATTAAAAGTTGTTGCTTGATAGAAGTGAGTAAGAATCCATACTAATATTATAAACGCGAAAGTGTCTGTCTGTTTGCACCGTGTTTACGACTGAACAGCTGATCAGATTTTGATGAAATTTAGTATAGAAATAGCTTGAGCCTTGAGAAATGAGACATACTACTTTTATTGTGAAAATGTGTCTGAATGTTTGTTGCTCTGTTACGGATTAACCGGTTAACTGTTGCTGACAAAACTTTGTTGGAAAATATAACTTGCACCCTAAAGACAGACATAGACTCATTTTTACCGCGAAAATGTATTTCTATATTTGTTACTTTTTCACAGCTGGAAAATGCGTCTCTGTGTTTAGTATTCTAGAGTTATACCCAAATGTCTCTTTAGCGGTCTAGGTACAAACGTGATGACCACACGGGCGAAGCTGCGACCGGAAAGCTAGTTCGTAATATATTATAAGAAAGTTAAGCAGCCGCGTTCGTTTTCTTTTCCAGTTTAGTTTATAAATTCAGCCCTAGTTTATACTTTGAAAGTTAAAACATACAGAAACTGGCACACGGTAATACACATTTAGATAAAAAATAATTAAATAAAAATATTTAATCTTGACCTAAAACGGTATCGTATAGATTGTATTACAATTTTATATAAAAATGAGGATCGCAGTAGAAAAAAGGTAGTGCTAACCGCATTCAAAAATATTACATAATACATATTTGTTATGAATTATGTGACGTCAAGTAAGCATAAACTGACAGTAGGTACGATTATAACTTACTTCGTATGAATGAGGCCATACACATTGCCTCTGGACTATTCGTCCCAAAGCTTAAAAATCCAAGCGCCAACCGAGATATGAATGAATAGGCGGACGGGCGACACGGTAACATATAAAGCTCTTTCATGTTTATAATTTAGGCCCCGTCATGTACTGTCATTAGCAAGGACGACTGGCGATTGCTTTGATGTTTGCAAAAGATAATACAGTATTTATATAACGAAGAAAATATGTTTGTCAAAGATTTATTAGAAAATCAAAACGAAAGTATCTGTTAATTAATTAATAATCCCTTAATAGATTTATAGACAGAATAAATGGATATTTTATTATTATTTGTGCTATTAAATACATATATATACATATATTTATTACAAAAGCATTACTTTTGTGTCCCTACAATTATTTATAAAATAGACAGTATTAGACAGTTTATAAACAAAAAATCTTTTCAAACTTTAAAAATAAGAATGTTTTTGATGAAATTGCTTTTCTAACATAACAATAACGTAAGATTATTTTAATACAATTGCTATTAATATGGTCTTTATGACATCGAAACTTATACCGTAATATTGTATTTTACAGTACTAAGCTTTTTTACTTTACACCAATCACAAAACGAGCATTCTGTTTGTGACGCATGCGTAAACCGCGAAAAGCAACCCGGTCGTGCCCTTAGTTTCCGCCATAATTACATTTGAAGTATTATTATAATTATTTTAATCGCAAATATATTGAAAAATTTCGTATGATGCTCGTACTCAGTAAGCTGGCTATTGTAGTCATCGGTTTATTATAAGCACTCGGCTTCGCCTTGTGCCTATAAACACCTGGATTATAATGTACTATTATAAATTCTTGCATTACATGATAATATAATAAATTTCCTTCAATGAATAACTTCGTCTTTTTGTCACACGATTCGCCTAGTGGTTTACGATTTACGTATTTTCCCTGTATGGGTACTAACATTTCGACATCCTCGGCTTCCCCATGTCTTTAGTATCTTGATGTATGTATTTGTAACCGCACTTTAAACGATTTTTCAGTAATTATATAAATAACAAATACACCAGTGAAATTGTTGCATCAGTACAGCTTTACGCGAAATATAGGTAACTATTACTGCAAAAAAGGGATATATTATTCAAAATATGTTAGATTTTAACTACTTGTTGCACCATCTCAGAAATTTATACTCCCAAAGTATTGTGACGCATATCTATAATAGCACGTCGACAGGTCATCGAACTTACTCGAAAAGTTCTCATGGCCATTCAATAAAACAGAAAAATACAGATAAAGAGTAAAATTCCAAGAATTGAAGAAATTAAATCATTTTTAAGACGGAAGAATCGTGGAAGAAGCGTGGCGAACGTGGCGCCAGCCAAGTGACTCGTGGAGGGGAGATGGGTTTATAAGGCGATGATCAGTAGTCGAGCGGACAGTTTTTGAGAATAAGTCAAGTGCGATTAGTTGCGAAGTGCGGAGTGATATAACGGTATAATTTGTATTCGATATTGATTGTTCTTAAGTTCATTTGTGATTTTGTTTTATAATTAAATAAAGATAAATAAATTAGTGTTTTAGTGCATCCCAAAAAATCCAAACTAGCAGCCCGTAACAGTATACACGTATCAATAGAGGCCAGTGGCAAGAGAAGATGAATTTAATTGTCCAATCTATATAAGTGGAGCCGCAATCGAAAGCTTTAATAAATATTGTGAAAAGAAAAGGGTCCAATTCCCATATGCAAAATACGCAAAACCCCACACGTTGTTTGCTTAACTAATTTACGTATAACTGGAAGGAAAACGCCCAAAATTGGATTCTATTCGTGCCTTACACATTTATTAAACACCGTAATACATTTTGTTTAATGAATACACTTAACGATCATTTACGCATGTGAAGTAATAAATATTATTATCAGATTTTTTCGCTATCTATATTAATATATCATTTGAGATATATTTTCCTTTAAGCACAGGTAGATTCAGTTGAATTGTGAATTCTTAATCACACAGCGGAAACGAAGAGCAATTTGTTTTGGCTAGTAGAATACTTTTAACCGTTTCTAAAATAGAGTGGGCTGAAATAAATCGCGATTTATTGTATGTACGTCGTCACATGTAGGCGGTCGGCGTCGACGCAGACACGTGCCGGGTGCGACCCGCAAACAACTTCAGGCGCTCTTATATCGTCGCTGTGACCGACCGACAAACCAATATCATCAATCAATCAATCAACCGCTGTTCTCCGATGGAATTTTGTTGTGACTCGTCTAAAAAGGTTGTATATGCGAATGAGTGAATATGTATTTCACTCGATAATGGCTTCCCGCAATTCTGCTGAGGCGTTGAAAAAATATTCTATGTAAAGAGAATTAACGAGGCCTTTCAGCAATCATACTGCTTTTGGACAAGTCACGATTTCGGCTTTAAAATTTCGACATGATAAATATAGGTGATAATCTTTTAGCGATTTTCTTGTTGTTCAAAGTGACTAATATTTGTGTTTGTTATATTGCTTCGTGTCGTGTCGTGATAGCCCAGAGCGCAACGAACCTGTCTCAAATTTATAAGGCCATAGGGCCATGGTTCAAATCCAGGCGTGTACCAATGAGTTTTTCTGATTTAAGTACATTAATTATTACTGACTCCGTGCCTCGGAGAGCTCGTTAAGCAGTCGGTCTCGGACGCTGTCAATAGATGGCGGTCGTTACAATCCCCAACTCGCAGTGGAGTAGCGTGGTGGATTTAAGCTCCAAAACCCTCTCCTCACCCTGGGGGAGGCCTAAACCCCTGCAGTGGGGTAAAATGGGCTGATGATGATATTGCTTCGTAGGTAAGTCCGAGAACGACACTAACTCTAAACTGACTTATTTTGAAATTAAATTTCATTTTGCCCATAGGGCTGCTAACGTAACCTGAGAGCAGCGTGGTTTTATTATGATGATATGAAAATATTTTTTATGTGAAATATCTAATGGCGGGTTAACATGGGAGTGAAACAAACCTTTCCGATAGCACGGCGGCACGGCATATCATTAGGCCAAGTTTTGCGCCTTGTCGGCTCTTTCCACCTGCCTGCTGTCTATTGTTTTTCACTTTTCTTGTTCACTTGGTGTTTCGTTTCGAACATGTTCAAGTATATATTCTTAAAACTTGCACTTGTTGTTTCTTACCATCGTTTTATGAAACCATTAAATTGATGTATAATGTTCCGTGACTCAATAAAAGGGAAGCTTTATTGAAAAGATTCCGTACACCGTTGATAGATGGGAAACAACTTGTGCCAGTCTAGACCAGAAGATTTGTGCTGGTGCCACATTAGACAGACAGGATAAGACAGGAATGACATTTCTGTCTTGTATGGCACAAGTACACATCTTTTAAGTTATTAAAGCTAGGTAAACAAAATATTTGTCGTGGTGCATCGCAGAGCACGTTAAGCAGTCGGTCCCGGTTGTTGTCAATTGATAACAGTCGTTACAATCCACCAACCCGCATTGGAGCAGCGTGGTGGATTTAAGCTCCAAGCCCCCTCATCTTGAGGTGAGGCCTAAGCCTCTGCAGTGGGGTGTAAAAAAGGGCTGATGGAATGGAATAGAAACAAAATGTTTACGAAAACTTAAATATGAATAAACATTTTCAACCATATAGTGGCAAGTGATGTATCGATTTATTTGCTATTTATTGATTCATGATGCATATGTATTGAAAATTTAATTAAAACTTACTGATTTATTAAAACTAAATATACTTACTTTTTTTCTGTTTTTTGTAATCCTTATTCCTGAAACTGGTAAAATTTAAAATATTAAATAAATGATGTATTTTTTCTTTATATTATTATAATTTACTAGTTACAATGGTAAAGCATCGTAAATGGAACGTTTATCTCATACAACTAACATCAAACCTTATAATATTTTAATAATTTAGTTGAGTAAGAGTTACGAGTAGTATAAAGGAAGCAATTTGCTCCATAACAACCGCGTCAAACTTGTAGAGCATAATAGATGGACTGATATAATATTCTGTTTACATGAAATATCTGCCGATCATCTATTCGGGTTACATCGTATATATGTTATGACCAATGAGTCTGCAAATGGAAAAATGGCAACAATCACCGGCGACGCTGCCGGAAACCCGGATTATTTGCATATTTTTATTCTTCTCACCGAACACCCGAATGTCATTTCTGTATACATATTACTTTAAAAATATCTCAATAAACGAACAAAACATATGCCGATAAAAAAAAATTATGAAAATATAAATTGTCATCAATTTTTTAGATACATCGAACACTTATTAAAAGCAATTATACGGAATCGATGTTCGTGCGTATACTATGTGCTGTCGTGTTTCGAAAGCATTAGTACAAATGTACAAATAGCTTAATATGACTGTGGAACAATGTTCCGACAACCATCAAATTGTCATTATTAAGGAGATTTCGGTGCTTTTATGTCATTTATTTATTAGACAGTTGACAAGACAGCTTGATTGAATGTCAGGGTGAAAAAGATTTATCAGACACGTAGGTATAGCTTGATACAATTTGTTGTGACTCACATTTATTACTGTGGTGGAATGCATTTATGTTTACCGTTTGCTATATCCAATCGTCATAATATATAAAATTATAGGATGCCTGTTTCTACGTCAATACGCCAAACATAAGAGATTCGACGGATTGAGATAAACGTATACATAATGTTACATTGCGACATATCTTCTATCGTATTTCTTTTAAGTTGCCGAAATCACATCTAAATTTCAGATTTAACTTTCATCATCATCATCATCAGCCCATTTTTACCCCACTGCAGGGGCTTAGGCCTCCCCCAGGGTGAGGAGGAGGGCTTGGAGCTTAAGTCCACCACGCTGCTCCACTGCGGGTTGGGAACTGTAACGACCGCCTTCTATTGACAGCGTCCGGGACCGACTGCTTAACGTGCCCTCCGAAGCACGGTGTCAGTGATATTGTGTACTTAAGTCAGAAAAACTCATTGGTACACGCCCGGATTCGAACCATGGCCTTATAAATTTGAGACAGGTTCGTTGCGCTCTGGGTTATCACGACATCTATTTTATCACGACTTCGATTTAACTTTAATTATACATAATTATAAAATTGGATAGTGTGGTGATAGCCGTGTGGTGCCGAGCCCGCTTTTTGTGTAGAAGGTCGTGGTTCGAAACTGAGGACATATATGAACCAATGAGTTTTTCTGATTTAAGTGCATGACTATCACTGACTCCGTGCCTCGGAGAGCACTTTAAGCCGTCGATCGGTCCCGGTTGACATCATGATGGCAGTCGTTAAAATCCGCCAACCCGTACCTATTAGAGTTGCGTGATGGATTAAGCTCGAAGCTCCCATATCCAGAAGAGAGACCTGAGCCCCTGAAGTAAGGCATAATGGACTGCTATGTTTATAAAGTGATACTAACTCAAAAACCGTTTCGAGGCTTTTATTAAAATATACTATTTTATTAGTTAAGCTTTGAAGTTATGTTTGTATGAATTTTAAATGAAATATTGTTGATGATCTCTATTTGATCTTTAAGACGTCAGAAGATTGGCTGACTTTGAATCCAAGTTATTTCGTCGAATAACAAAAGAAAAAATGTGACAGATCAGACGTATCAAAAACAGGAGTTAAATGCACAGTTAAATGACATCTTACATCTTTTACTCTGTGTTTTTCGCAGCTGTTGAACAAAATATATGTACGATCCATTATGGGATGTCATCAATCTAAAATATTTTTTTGCTGAGTATTTATTTACGTAATAAGAAAATGTTATAATTAAATTAGTTTCTGCATACATGTGTTGTCAGGGTATGGGAAGAAAGGTAAGAGGTTGAGGGAAGAGGGTAGGAAGTTTTTTATGTTATTTCTATCAGTAGGAACCTGTAAATCGTTGACGGTTAACCACTCACTGCTAATTATTTTAATTTGTGTAAAACCGTTGGTTCTACTTAATATAAATAAATTAATCAATTAATTTAAACAGTCCATGCTTTTAGAAAAATATAAACAATTTTTTTTTCAAAATACTTCACATTCCTGATAATTGTTTATTTATCTAAACATGCCTTGTACTTGATCATCGGCGGCAGACGACGCGACGCATGATACCTGTGCTTTGATATTTCACAAGTTACATTGGAATTCGACTGTACTGACTTTTTTGAAACCATTAATAATAATTTAGCGAGAGTAAGTCAATTCAAATTGCATCAAACGGTTGACAGTTTTTGTAAAACATTATTATACATAAATTTTAACTTTTGGCACTCTTTTTCCATACAAACTTTACGTATTCCAATTCTCATACGACTCCTGAAAAAAAGCGCTCGTCATCTGTCGAGCACTGGATGACTCCATAATTAAAACCGAGGAATACGAACAGAAAAAAATTAACGTCAGCCGAAATAACGATTCCTGTAACGATGACGGGTAGTTTTCTTTCTAGGTTTTCTCGTATTTATGGTCTCGATTATCAGCACCGACTCTTGTATCTCATTCGCACGAGGGCAAGATTTCGATATATGAACATTGTAAATTATAAATCAAAAGTGTCTTACATGAAAGAAAAAAATATTCGAAGCCTTATACCTGTTACTCAAGGAAACATTCTGCAAGGTCGCAAATACATTATATGTTTAGTTGCCAAGTAAAGAAAAAATTTAAAGACACAGTCTTTCCGTGGCTTCGAATTGTCATCGCTATGTCCGTTCCAATCTTTCTGCCCTAACGAATCCCTGAGTGACAGAGATGTCAAGAGCAAATAAAATAGCCGTCGAAACAGCTTGCGGACCGTGACTGTTTCCATCCCTGAAATATTATGAATTAGAACCAAAATTCACAGGTCATTAAAAAAAGATGTTCCTAGGGCTGCACGTTTTTTTTTTTTTAAATTCGCTTTAATATCGAATTTACGGCTCATTACTTTCTAAAACGAAGAACCGGCCGAAACCATGTTTTTAGGATTTTTTTCTAAAACAACTAAACAAGATATCAACAAAACAAAAACCTACCGCCGCGTGACAGTATTTCTCCTATGACATATATTTTTTCTGTAAATATTGATACAGACATACAGCGAGGATTAGAAATGGGCCAAACCCTCCTTCATGTGTGAAAAGCCTACCCCCTTTAAATTTTTTTATAGGTTACTTTGACGTACTTTTAAGATTTAGGTATTTAGGTCATGGAACTCCATGATTTAGGTATTAGATATTTCATTATAAATCAAATTTGTAGACAGTGTTTCTATATTCTTTTTGAAATATTTATTTTTTTCTAAATCATTAGTGTCGTGGATTCTAAGTATAACGGCTTATTTAGTGCATTCAAATTGCTATATTTTATTAAAAAAAAATATTAGTAACACTTCCGTTTATGGGGTTCCGTACCCAAAGGGTACCCTATTATTAAGCATCCGCTCTTCCTTAGTCCGCCTGTCCGTCACATGCTTATATCGTCTGAATCGTATTATCTAGACAATTGAAATTTTAAAAAAGTGTGTATTACCATGGACACTATAATAAGAAATAATCAAAATAAAATAAAGTTAAAAATTAAAGGGGGTCTCCATACAAGAGACGTGTTCTTTGCGACGCTTTTAGTGATTGGTGGTTGTGAGATCGTTGCTTACCCTTGAAAGTTTCATGAACCTATAGCCGCTATAAGAACAAACAATAAAAATAAAATAAAGTTAAATTTAAAGAGGGTCCCCACACAAGAAGTGTGTTTTTTTTATATTGTACGGTGCTACACAACCTTTCGTGTGCCAGTCCAGTCCGACTAGCACTTGGCCAGTTTTTATACATAGTTTTATTGAAAACGGTTTTTAATTAGCTTTATTTGTCAAAATTTTAAGAAATGTGAAATCTTAACACGACATAGAATAGCTTTGTAAAGGAGTCAGAAAATACTTGGGGTTCCCATAGCGTTGTATGTTATATACCTAATTACCTACCCCTAGTTTACACGACATTCTTGTTTTCTAAATATTAACAATATTACCATTTCATAAAATTTACAATCACAGATTATATACTTGTTCAATTTCTTGTACAAATACGTTCGTTTCATAAATGTAAAATACAAAATCTGAGGGAAATTAATGGGAAATCAGTCTGTTGTATTATAACAGTTACATATATCACCTTTCATTGTCCCAATTGTCGAAAAGATTTAGATAGCTTTTCACTGCAAAAAGTGCGTTACTACCATTGATATATTATTATGTGGATGCAGCATAACCACAGTTGCTTATGGTCCACTAACTTTCATCACGAACATCATATTACGTCACATAAGTTTTAGTTTAGTCTCTTCTATAACCTTTCTTTGTGTTCGTCCTGAGAAAAGTTTTCATCGTCAGTTCACCTAATCAAATAATTTTGACTTTCAATTAGTGTGTGTACACATGTTATATTAAATAAAAACTTTTTAAATTTGAAAGTTATCATCACCATCAGTGTCAAGCAATGGATAATGGATGCAGGTTGTTTGTGTTGATTTGCTTGGGGTCACCGTAAATCTGACATGCGGGAAGGAGTCTTGCGTGTGTTGCCTCGATGCCTTATTATTTGGATAGCTCCCACATAAACGAATCTAAATAATCAGAGTTTAGGTTCGCGCGTAAAATGATTAAGTAATAGAGTCTGAGTTTTCACTAATTTATTATTTGATAAATTTATAGCGTACAGACTTAATTTAGCGTTTTTCACTTATATATATATACATATATATATATTACAAAGAATGGAAAGAGCGAGTTGAGTAATTACGTCGGCAGACAGTATCGACTCACGACTTGTCGTGCTGAGGATTGCGTAACAACTGTCATCTTCCGTGTCGTCGTCGGTCGAGATGAGATTCCAGGGGTTTCTGGTAACGGTAACTGGTAACGGTACCGTGGGAGAGTAAAAAATAGGTCGGCATCGCTTCTTTGAGGGATGCCGCGTTTACTACAAATAGAATATCGGTAACATTGTGCAAAAGTAACGGTTTGTTTGTAAAATGTCCGTCGACGTCAATAATCGTAAAATCTTTGATTTTGCAAAGGAAGAAAAATATTTTAAGCTAGCATGCAATTTACACCATTAAGCAAGGGATCTTACCAAGATAAAAATGTTAGTACAATTTGCGAAATACCGACAAAGGAATACCGACTATTAGCTAAATTAATATTACATGACTTAGGTACTACTTAGGTATATACATTGTTCTTATATAATATGTTATAATGTAAGATAGTGTACTGCTATCGCCACAACCTTCATAATAAAGAACAAGGAATACGAAGAAGAAAAAAGTATGCATCCACGGAAATTATGGTTCTTATAAGGTAATTATGATGACACGTAGTTTTTCTTACTCAGTTTCCTCGTATTTATGATGATATCGATCATCAATTGCTCTACTGATGGTGAACCATCATATTTTTAGATAAGACACTTTTCTCAGTGTGTCTATATGAAAGGCCCATTGCGACAACCACACTATACATAGTAATGTACCTACATCTATGGTTACAACTACTAGAAATTACCACGGACTGTTATTGCACTTATAGAGATTTCTAAAGGACTTCTATAGCTAGAGACTTCTAAAGCGTTTGTGCCTCTTTATTCCACCTTTTCGAGAATTGCTTAAGTATTTGAGTTTCACTTTTACTGAATACGTGGAAAGTTTTAATGGATCAACTTCATGGTACTTTAGGTGCGTGTATACGTTTTAGCTTAAGTCTTGTTTATATCGAAGTTAAATTTCTTATTATATACTTTATCATTTATTAAACGTTTTTATTATGTACTTTGATGTTAATAACAATAATAAGATGCTTTTATGTCGTACGTAAAGCGTTGAAGGTCCAGGTCTTGCCAAAATTACGAGAGGCCCTACGCGGCGGTACCCTAAGGAAATAAAGGGACCAATGACTTTGTAAAATATTCGTCGCTGGCTATTATGCATTTAAAGTAGGGTTTTACGAAATAAATATTAAATTAGAGTTTAAACGAAAATAAAACTATTGGTGGGTAGATAATTTTGTAGCTCATCTTATGGTGTTATTTATTTTAATAAGAAATAATACTACAAATATATTACAGTTATGAAATAACAATAAAAGTCATTTTATTGTACATCATCATCATCATCATCATCATCATCAGCCCGTGTCTCTCCACTGCAGGATATAGGCCTCTCCCAAGGCTCGCCACCACACACGGTCCTCCGCCTTTCGCATCCAACTACCCCCGGTATGGCGCTTCAGGTCATCTGTCCACCTGGCCGGGGGGCGTCCAACGCTTCGCTTTCCGGTACGTGGCCTCCATTCGAGAACTCGTCTACCCCATCGGTTATCAGTTCTACGGCAAATATGACCGGCCCATTGCCACTTCAGCCTGCTGATCGCTTCGGCTATGTCGACAACTTTAGTTCTTTGACGGATTTCAGTGTTTCTGATTTTATCCATCAAAGAAACACCGAGCATAGCCCGCTCCATAGCACGCTGAGCGACTTTGAATTTATGGATCAGTTTATTGTACAATTTTATCGATATTTATTTTTTCTATTATTATTTTTAATGTTTATTCGTTGCATTTCATAAGTCTAATATCGAAAACTGATGCTTTAAAACCTTTGAATTCGAATCGTATACTGAGACAAAATTAAGTTTCGAGTCTTCAACATCGCATGCAAAAGACCCACGTAAATTATGCTGTCTCTTTCCAAATTCTATGGTGAAATAATTCATGATTGCTCTACATTTCAATAAGGGTGTACGGGTAGAAGATTAAATAATGCGCTACTTACAGAGCTTGCAGTTACAGGACTACATGATTGCAAAGTATAACGTAACATTTAAAAGTTTCTATGTTCTTTGTATTAAAATTGCTGAATACACATCAAAATATTCAAAAATAATAATAATAATAATAATAATAATACATGGGACTTCCCACACAGCGCCATCTAGTCCCAAAGTAAGCAAGTATTATGCTTGTGTTATGGGTTACTAGACAACTGATATACATACTTAAATATTCTTTATAATATGTACATATATATATATATATATATATATATTTTAATATATAACAACCAAGACCCGGTACCAGTATCAATATTCATCATATTAATACTGACCCGACCTGGGATTCGAACCCGGGACCTCTAGCTTCGTAGGCAGGGTCGCTACCCACTAGGCTAAGCGGTCGTCAAAAATAATTAGTAACAGCATGTATAATGTATTTAATGCCAATGTCAATGGCGTAGCTGTGTAAAGTGTATATAGGCATGAAATATATGATAGGAGCTGTGTGTACAGTAGTAAACAAGTGCAAACATTGTCTTACCGAGATAACGCGACGTCGACGTACGTATGATGGTGTTTATGTAAGTATACGTCACAAAGGCAACTCTGATTACCATGATTATTCATTAGAGTGTCGCCCTTCGCGGGCGGTGCTTAGCGGCGTTAATAACACGCGGCACTCTGAGCTGCGGATCAATTATGTCTGAGAATTTGACGTGACATATAAAGCGTGCGGGTCCAATTATATTTTATGGGCGTTTCACTGGATTTGCGTCCTTGTCCCGTGGGAAATGTAAGAGGACCGTAAGAAATTGTCATTACAGGCTCACGAAATTGGCTAGGATCTTCGTGCATACGCTTCAGGTAACTAGTGGCGAGTGGGGACAGTGTCGTCGTCGAGTTGTAGGAATGTCTAAATTTTTCTTGTAAGCGTGAGGTTAGTAAAGCTAATGTAATCTTCTATCTTCTTGAACTTTTAAAAACAAACATGTGAGAAAGAATTTAGCATTTTTCGGTACATATGGCCGTACCACGAAGCGCTTTCACATATCCTACTAATATTATAAAATGTGAAAGTTGGGATGTTTGGCTGTCAATCACGCTGCAACAGAGCATTGGATCGAAGTGATTTTGGGAATATAATTTATGAGCACGGTTCTTGTAAGATAACTATTTTGCATGCTAAAACGGGTGAATTAATTTTTATGTACAAAACGTACAAAGGTTTCTTAATGCTTGGAATAACATATAAGATAAATTTGATATCGGAAAAATACGCAGTTCCTATAGAGTTGGTATTCTTCATGCTAAAATAGCTAAACAGATTTTTATGAGCGAAATTTTCTATAGATTTTTTGAATTATAGAAAGTCTAACAATTTTCTATACCGTCGGGTCCCTTTAACTGTCCCGGTATAACTATATAATCCGTGCGGGGGCAAAAATAGTTGATGATAAAAGAAAAAAATTACTCGCACATTATTACTTCGAGATTTTAATTGTACTCCGGTTATTAGAAAATCTACGCAGTCAGACATAAAAAATAATGTGAAAAGTCATAAGCTCTGAGATTCAAATAAGAGATAGTCCTCACGTCCTGGTGACTTATGCGTCACTAATGTGGCGACGTAATCAAGACGTGCATGCCATTTCTAGTATCTATGTACGTTCCTTTGGACAGAATAAAAAAAACTATTTCACTCGCTCAATCGTAGGTACAGTTGCAATCAAACTTTATGGCGGATCTGAACATAGGTACTAGACGCGTCGCAGTAACCAGTTTTAGGTGTAGCGGGACGCAGTGGAGCGAGGGGTATATGACTGTAACTGCGAAAGCACGGTTATAGTGTTGTATTCCGATCCGCCATAAAGATTGCGGTGAACTATACGTCTGTTTCTGTCCTCGTGCTCTGCAAATATAAGTGCTGTTTTGTGTGTAATTTGTAGAGATAATACAAAAAGTCTGAAATTTTAAATCTAAATATAATTAAATACATATTTCAGTACATTGTAAAAATGAGAGTGATAAACGATCCAAAATTTATAATTTTAGCTGAAAATAAGTACCTACATCTCCCCACATCACTCAACGGAAAAGTTATATTTTGATATCTCGTAATAGACTCACACTCAAGTAGCTTTGCATTTAAAATAAAAATGATAGACAATTTAAATTATATAATGTACTGATTTCTAAGTGCTATTATAGTATAGATGAACATTTATTTGACGATGTTTCTTTACATCATAATAATTTAAAAGCAATTTTATTAAACATGACGACCGCTTAGCCTGGTGGGTAGCGACCCTGCCTACGAATCTGAAGGTCCCGGGTTCGAATCCTAGGTCGGGTCAGTATTTATATGATGAATATCGATACTGGTACCGGGTCTCGGTTGTTATATGTATGTGGTGTCTTCGCTTGGTACCCAAAACACAAGCTAATGCTTAGTTTGGGGCCTTGACGTTGTTGTTATGTGTACGTTATTATTATTATAAATCTTACGGGTTGAACATTTTGGCCAATGTTTTGCTTGCCTTCTATGGCATGTTGCAGTGTAACTGTATGATTGTATAATGTACCATCTTGTTGTTATCTGCAATAGGCAATGAATACATTTGAATTGATTTGATTGAAAAATTACATTCGTACCTGAGGAGTAATTTACCATCTTAGACGTAGGATCTTGGAGACTTCCATGAGATTAGGTAGGAGGTTAGCTTGGTTAGATTATCTTTTCTTTGAAGTATACAATACGTAATATTATATAAAATAAAAAAAAAAACTTCTAAACTGCAAAGCTTCAGTCAATAAATAATGGGCACATGAAACATAACCTTCAACGTACGTATCTTAATTAATCGACTGCGCGGCGGCTACGGCGTTACGTAGTGGGTAGTGTTTTAATAAAGACGGGTATGAGCTAATAGCAGTTCTTTGTATCGCCGGGTGGCAGATTTACGACGCACTAAACCGCACGCTGTTTCGTTTTACCGGTTTTTAACACAATTTTACAAGGGCTTTAAACTCTAAGCTAAATAAGCCGCTTACGTCATTTAATTCTATTTACATTAGCAATAAAGAATTCATAACAAATCCGAAACGAAAATTGCTTTTCATAAAATTTAGACCATATGGCTTGAGAAAGAATCCTATACGGGGATTACAGTCAAAAATAGGTGGAGTCATAGCCGTGCTAACTAATCAAAAATTTTCGTTTATCGACGAATCACGTCGAAGAGAGTATTACAGAATCATGTTTTGCGTGTTGAAACTCTACTGAAGTGTTTGAGTCGTTTACTGAATAAAACATCTTTATGTTATGGGTCATTAGAGTATGTAATTCAATACGTAAAAAGAGAAATACGTTTGTTATGTATTGATAACGGCAAACAAGTTCTTATTTTATTTAATGAAATGTAAATGTCAAGCATTTTTGTAAAATATTTGCGCTCTACAAAGAAGTATTCTGCTGATTGAAGGAAAAATAAGTTTCCTTAATGATGATGATGAAAAAATAATGTTTCTTTGTTTTTATTTCGAAGATATTGTAAGTCTCTTTTATCCGAAGCTCTTACTTTTATAATATTGGGATTTGGCCTTATTTTTCTGTATTTATTTTTATTCACCTTACTGGGGTGAGGTTGTAGTGAAACTTTTCAGATGGTAGAGCTGTAAAAGGCGATGGACGTCTTGTAATACTTCGTTTATTAATTTTTTTCAGCTAGTTCAAAGAAAACCTTATAACTACGCCTAAACGTCTTGACCCTCCGAGAGTTCTAATCGATCTCTGTTAGAATGAGCATCCCCGCACTCATACTGTCAAAAAAAAAAAAATTCATATAGCTTCCAACTTTTCAATGTTATGTTTCAATGCAACATTTCACGTTCATTTAAATAATAAGTATCAAATGCTTTAATTTTAGTTTTTACAGTTTTATAATTATCTTGTTCAGCGCTTTTATTTTTAATTTATTGGAAATAAGTTTGTAGTTTTCACAAAACCAATTATATATATATATATATATATATACAATTATAACAAGACAAGTATTGTCGCCGCGGCTGATGATGGCTGAATGGCTAAGCATCCGTTTTAATCAAAGGTCGTGGGTTAAATCCCATCCATGGAGGTACAGCTCCACCGTCATCATCCCTTTTGTGATGGTGAAATTCAAAGCTCTTCAACCCAACCCGCACTAGACCAGCATGCGTATGGTTCAAACCTCTTTACTTAATGTGGAAGAAAGGTTGTACTCCAGTAGTAGAGGCATATACAAAGCCTGACATTTTTTTATATTTTATCATTACAGAACTGAAACTACTGAAGTTATAGAAATAAAATTCGCGAAAAAGTTGTGTTTTGAGATGAAAATTGAAGGAGATACAAAAGGGTCAAAGTTTGGATTGCCAAATATAAATTAGACACATTATCAATTTGAAACTTTGCACAAAGTATACTATATGCGTACTAAACATACTATTAAACAAGTATTCTGCTGATTTGCGAAATTTTACTCCTAAATTAATGCTGAACAAAGAAGGAAAAAATATATAGAAACTTCATTTAAAACTTTGCAGATAAATTATTAAAACCGCTTTTCTTGGCTAAAATCCTAAATTATTAAAGGAAAGAGTCACTGTTTGTACAGAAAAAGGGAAAAATTTGCTATGAAATATCATGACAGATTATAATTAAATTTAACTTTATTTTAGTCCTTTAATACATATTAATCGCCAAATAAAACAGAGTAATAAGACAGTAAACAGAGAGACGCTTTTAATACTGACTAACCAAGAAATCAGTGGTCGCTTACGAAATCTGAGCCTATAGCTTTCTCCAAGCCAATAAAATCCTACCAATTAAAGTATAAAGGAAGCGTTCGCGGAGACAATGTATGAGAACCCAAGACATAGTACAGTATAACAAGAATACGCACTCAAGGAAATTATATATATATATATGTTTATATGGTGAATAAAACGACGTTACATTACTGTCATTCTTTGTCTATGAGTTTGAACAGGATATGTCAGTCACAAACTGTCACCCAATTGCCATTTGAAAATAACCAAACACATGGCGTACTCAGTAAAAACCATGTAAAAACTACATTTATGTCGATAGTAAAATAAAAACCATTTTTTTTAAAAAGTATCAGAAGATCAGACGTATACGCATTGGTGATAACACTCGGAATATATGAAATGGATTTGGAAGCATTTCGTTTGAAATCTGAAAATTGTCAGTTTTAACATTTGTCTGTCAATATTACGTCACACGAGTGTGGTCTTTATAATGTACTGACTTAAAATTTGAACTCTTAATAAATTGTGTATAAAAAATATTTTTGTACAACGAAGGCACTAAACAAGTAACGTTTTGTGTATTCTTCCTAGAATCCTTCTATTTTTCTCTATTTTTTGTTAAGGGGTAGATACTAAGACCTAGCCCAAGATGAAACGACTCCTTTGAGGCAAATAAACAATAGGCACAGTTTGTAAGATCATATGCTGACGTCTATAACTATTGTTTAGTCCATGGTACAGTTCGTATGATCTAGAATTCGTAAGTAGTAAGTTTCTTAGAGTGAAAGATTTCGATTCATAGTAGGCACTAATATTATAGCACAACTTTGCCGTTCAATAAAAATATATCGAAAAGTGTATACCAAGACATACATGAAGTTACTAAGCTTTATTGGGAAATCTCGTTCAACGTGATTCGAGCCAAATAAAACATTCTAATAAAACTTCTAGGACGCAAAAAATTCGCGTAAATATTTGTTTTTCCGTAGTTTTCTATTCGTATAAATTTTTTTAGGTTTTTGTAGCCAAATGGTAAAACAGGAACCCTTATAATTTCGCCCTATACGTCTGTCTGTGTGTCTGTCTGCAACATTTGTCATTTTACTCACAGAGTATAGGAAATTATGGAATTTGGAAGGTAAGTGTAATATATGAACTGCTATACATACGTAGCGTAGCCAAATCAGGAAAAACATTTGGGTTAGGTCGCCCTACATGTCAGTAAAGGGGAGGCGAAAACAGTTTTCACCGAGCATTAACGCTCGTTGCTAAAGTCCTGAAAAATTTGTCCCCCCTTCAGTTTTTCTACTATGATGTGAAAAATTTTGAAAAAGTTTATGTCGAGTTTAAGTTGGTACAACTTAAAAAACGGTTCAACGAATATTGGTTTGAATAATATTGGCTAATGTATGAGATATTTGATATAAACATATTATTTTAACTTTACTCATGAACGTTCAGCTCCGGAACATGTACGGAACTCTTTACTTTGCGTGGTCCTTACATGCACTTGTCCGATTTTTCTTCTTCGTAAATAAGTTTCTAATATATTTCTTTTTGTCCTTCTTCGTAAATGGATTTCTAATATTTTTTCTTTGTATATTTGAAAACTTCATAAATTGCTTTTAAATTAATTTACTCCTTGGAAAACTTCTATATATATTATTAACGAAGAAAACTTTTTCGTATATAATTTCACCGAATTTACCGTGACGACGTTCGCTCATTATGCACAAGTAATCATTACCGATACTGAAAATTTGAATGATTTAAGTAGATATATTTTTATTAAATATTTTATGGGACCTAATTATATTCAGAGTGGCATTGTGATTGTGTTTAAATGAATTTATTTTAACACTTCATGTCTAGCCATGTTTAGTTAGAATAATTAAATAATTTAAATTAAAACTTAAAAAATGTATAAATCACGTAATTAATATATGAAATATTTCAGAATAAACTGATTTCATTAACCCCATACTAGCTTAGAACTTAGTATTTGAAAGGTGCCAAATCATGCCACTTTTTGGTCAAATGATGTTATTGTTTTATTTCACGAAAAAAAGACTTATAAACGAATACGGTACGTACATTTTCAAAAAAAATCACAAAATTTCATAACTATAACAGTTGCAAAATAAGAGAGCGGAATTGTTCGAGTGTTCATTATAAAAATAATTATAAAAAATATATATTTCATTTCTAACAATAAAAATTTTAATGCGAGAGGGGAAGAGAAGCATTTATAAAAGCTCCTTTACAAAGGTAATATAATAATTTCATGGAATGAGGGATTTTCTGACAGCAAATTAAAAACAAAAAAAACTTAACTATGCTAGATGGATAATGCCGACGAGACACGCTGCCACATAACAATAACCAGTTATACACAGAACCCACCATGGACCCTCCCACTGCCTTCTATAGTCACAAGCCATGTATTGAAATTTGGCAACGTTGCGTGAAGTCGGAGCCTTGGTATCAGTCAGGCTATTAGTTGGCGTTTTCATCCATTTAAACGTTATGTAAACGAGATATTCATTGAAAATAGTAAGTCAGTGTTAAAAACTACTTGTTACATCGTGTTTATTCGTAATTAGCAAAATAAGTTGATATTTTCACCATATAATAGTTTTTCGTTTCACGCCACAATTTTGATACGTTTGGGTGGGAATTTCAGCAAATTTTGATCATTTTTCGAGTAGGTTCGAGGATATGGAGTCTGGAGCATCCCGGAGAACTATACTTGTACCTGTCATGGTCCTTTTAACCGCATGCTAGCCACCAGCAGGTCCGGCGAGATTGATTACGTAGAACCCAGGGAGAGGAAGAAACTGCAAGGGAACGTACATCCCCGTAGAACATTATAAAATAAAACTTAGCTTGTAAGATATAGGTAGCCTGTGATAAATGTACAAAACCATAATAACACTAACCGAAATGAGATATAAAAAACATTCATTTTATTCTATTCTATTCATAAAAGCCACTTATAACACGCGAACGAAGTCGCGGCCAGGTGCTAGTATCATATAATATGTACTCTTATTTCTATTTTCTACTAAATACTATCAATAATTTCATATTTAGTTATTTAAATCCCATATTTACAATTATTAAATCATGACATCTTGTCAGCTGACGAAGTAAACCGGCCTACATGTGACAGATAATGCGACATTGCCAAATCTACTAGCATGGCTTGTAACTATAGATGGCACTGACCCACCCTAAACAGTTTTTTTTTTGTCAAGATAGCACTATCTATGTTGGGGGTCCATCTCTTTCACACAAGTGATTTGTATTTCATGTGTGAAAGAGATAAATGACTAACGTAGGCAGCGCTATCTCGACAAAAAAATCTTGATCTAGCAGCGTGTCCGATGAATGCCATCATTCGAGCTATTTGGAACATTTTTTTTTAAATTGGCGGTCGGCAAATCCTTCATTGTTACATCGTTAATTCGTTATACCCCGATAAAAATAGAAGTGCTTGTTACACTGAACGCGTGATTAAGGAAATTAAGAATATTAACTAGGCACCATAAACCGTAATTCCGAGAAAATTACCTAGTTTCAAGTGGTTTCAAGTCGTAAAAATTACTGCGATGACTTCATTTCTGTATATCGGTACGTCGTAGTTTTGTTCATGAAATAGGATTCATTTGGATATTAATTGTGGTCATATACAAGATGTTTTAAGTACCGTAGACAGTTTTGTCAAATAGACCACGTTTTTTGGACCACATGTCAATCATTTATAATTTCTGAGAGAAAGCAACACAACATTGAATACAAAAAACTTTTATATCTTGTATAGTATTCATAAAATATGTGTAATTCGTTATGCGTTTCGACGCATCGTTTTGGGCCTACGTAGCATTTGTAACTGCTACGTTAAACCCACATCAGCAGGTGGATCGTTCGTGTTTGACAATTTTGACATTTCATAAGGTAATTTTAACATTTACTAGGCACAATTTACGTGTTAGTGGCTTTGTTAGTGAATTACTCGTTTCTAACAGATTAGAGCGTAAAAAACAAACTTCTGTAGCGTTCGCGGCGGTAACGTTTGTGGCTGTTATTGAATGCGAATGGAACTTACCCGTATGAACATATGTATGTGCGAAACATGGGTAAAATTATATAACTCATATTTGACTACGTTTCTCTGGCTTCCATACCCAGAGAACCCAATTAACACTAATTGTTGTATTATGCTGTTCGTTGTTCGTATGCCCGGCTGTTACTCGTATACAGTATGAAACAGAAAGTTGGCATTTTTGCAGAAATCAATAATAATGCTTAAAATATGTGAATTTTTATTATGCATCAATTTACCTTTCTTTGCATTTGAAGTATTTTTGTTTCGTTTATTTAAATATGACTATAATTATCTTTAAAATAACAACACCGTGAGGAGGCATCAATGTGGTCGATTATAAAGATTTTATTTATTGAAAATATGTGTCTTTATTTTAATTACCCTGAAAACAATTATTAGCCAAACAGCTTAAGCTTTAAAAATAACTCAACTTTATTTATGAGGAAATAAATTTTGCATACATTTACGAAACTGCGCAACGTCATTACATCATTAAATACCTACATTATGTTAGATTGGCTATTTAGATCTCGTCTGTTGATTGTAGCGAGCGACGATGCCGTGATGCGACAGCGGGAAAATGATAAACACGCATAGTAAATATGATATTGCTTTCAGTGGATTAATGTGAACTGTACCTAACCTAAGCCCATACCTTTGAATCCCTATTTCATCTTATTGATTTTGGTGCATGCAGACAAGTTATTTAAGCGATACTAAAATGTCATTTAATCATGACAAATTTTTGCAAATAAGTTTATTGCGAACCTGGGGCGCCTACTGGTTCCGGTTTCAGGTCGAAATCTAGGCAAGAGCATATCTATCTATACAGTTATATGACGTACTTATTGATAGCTACTGATACTCTAGGCCATAAATCCATAAGTGGAATTTTTCCATTCCATCAGCCTTTTTTTATAGCCCACTGCAGAGGCGTAGGCCTCCCCTCAAGATGAGAGGGTTTGGAACTTGAATCCATCACGCTGTTCCAATGCGGGTTGGCGGATTGTGACAACCGCCATCTATTGACAGCAACCGGGACCGACTGCTTAACGTGCTCTCCGAGGCACGAAGTCAGTAACAGTTGATGTACATAAGTCAGAAAAAACTCATTGGTACATGCCCGGATTCGAACCACGACCACTTGACCTTATAGATTTCAAATAGGTTCGCTGCGGCTCGGGCTATCACGACACTCTTAGCACCATAATACCTTAGAAATGATTACTATGCAATTCGAACAACATTAGTAAATACGGACAAAGCGGCCCATTTAATCGGCGACATATCGTCGGTGATAGTGCAAAACCGCGTAAGAGCAGTTTGTAAATACCGCGTAACAGCGTTTTCACAATTTTACAGGAGGAAGAAAAAAGTGATTATCTCGAAAATTTGAATGTATTTTTTCGACTGAACTTGTTTGGTACTTCTTTATGGCTTCTTTCATAAGTAAGTAACATAAATTTACCATTAGCTCATTTAGATTCCGTGTAAAGTCATTTACGCGGTTTTGGAATGAGTAATAACAGAAAAATTTGTATATTTATAGCAGGTACGCGGATTTGCAATGAAACATTGTATCAAAGTACTTGAATATTATATTATGATCATTAACAAAACTTTACTCATAACATATATTCTTAGTAAAATATTCAATTTTATTACAAAAATACACCTAAATCCGTGCCTAAAGCATTATATTCATCATCAGCCCGTGTCTCTCCACTGCAGGATATAGGCCTCTCCCAAGGCTCACCACCACACATGGCCTTCCGCATTTCGCATTTAACTACCCTCGGTATGGTGCTTCAGGTCATCTGTCCACCTGACCGGGGGGCGTCCAACGCTTCCCTTTTCGGTACGTGGCCATTTCAAATTCATAGGTCTGCCACTTAAACATCGATTTGCGATATATAATGGACCCATTGCTTTTGCTGGTTTTAATTCCTTTTGGACATGTTTCGTTCTTTCCTTTTAAGTCCTATGTACTCTTTGCCCATCATCCTTTGTTGCTTATTTCTTATTCTTTGCCAATTGTTCGGCTCTCCTCTCCGTTTTCTCTTTTTAGATTTTTTTAGATTTATGTTATAAGCACTTTCGGGAAACCAATCGATATTGTCTGGCTATGACAACTACCTCTGTTATTACTGAAATGGCGACAAAAGATGGATTAGAAACTGAATCGTCTCATGAGAAATCTAGTTTATTATTCATCATCATCATCAGCCCGTGTCTCTCCACTGCATGATATAGGCCTCTCCCAAGGCTTGCCACCACACACGGTCCTCCGCCTTTCGCATCCAACAACCCCCGGTATGGTGCTTCAGGTCATCTGTCCACCTGGCCGGGGGGCGTCCAACGCTTCGCTTTCCGGTACGTGGCCATGCGAGAACTCGTCTACGTCTAGGTTATTATTATTATACTCCAATTTATCATTAATATCTTCATCTGATGGTATGGTTGGTATGAAATCGTAGACTGTATAGCAGACTGAGATGTTAAATTTTCGAATTGACGTTCTTGCTCTAATTCCTCTAACAAACGCGGCTGTTGGCCATATAACTTTATTCTGATTAGAATTTTTATTTAATATTTGATTTTTTTATGCAGCAATATTTTTTTGTCTTTTACATAGGTCTTGCAGAGTTAAAGCCTCATAGCTAATATTTGCATTTTCTAAAGAAGACTGAACACTCTCACCGTTTTCCAGTATTATTTATGTAGGTACTGCACGGGTAGGTACTGGATACTTCTATGTATGCATCAAAAAATAATGAAGTAAACACTTAATATTTTCGAAATACCGTGGGAATAATGTCACACTATTCCTGTATGTGTTCCTGTTTTTGTTCTACTTTGTTTACTGTATATGTACGGGCTGTTCGACCTCTATGGAGTAGCCTATTATTGTCTGGAATTTTAAATATGGAATGTGAAAAAAATTGGAGAGATTTAGACAGCTGTCGTGGAAATGAAAAAGGATTGAAAATTTTGGGATGAGGTTTGTCGGAACTGGTGAATTTTATATGTTTTGATTTATTTAAAACATTTTTTTGAGAACATTTAAATAAGTATATATTTAATGAGTAAAATGAATTTGGAGTTGGCATCTAAAAACAACTGGCCTCTGTACATGGGTGGAGTAGACGAGAGTGGAACTGAAGAACATGAATGTTCTGGGGAATCTGGGGACGAAGAAAACTAAATCGATTATCTAGAAGAAGTACATAAACTACACAAAAATTTTATGTCTGAAGTCTGAAGCAAGCTTTACACCAGGAAATACTACGTAAGTTCTATGGAAAGACCTGGATATTGTGTTACTTTGAGGAAAGCGGGGGAGCGAGATGGTATCTTCAGACAAGGAGTAATAAAGACGCCTCGCAGCGAAATCTAGCAGCTAGATCATGTATAATATATGAAGAGCTTGAAAATTGAGAAGAGAGAGGAAATTCAACTCGGACGAAGCTAAATCTACGTCTTAAGAGGTCGTATCATGGTCGTAATTAATATTTAAATTAGTGTCTGTATTTTCTGTCTGTCTGTATCTAAATGTACGTTAAATGTGCGTTAAATTACTGTAGTAAATGACTGACCTAAATTTCGTCTCATTTTTACTTATCTCTTTTTTTTTATGTCACAACCCCTGAGACTTTCTACATTCTATTCTTAACGTGACATATTTCTAATCTTAACGTGACATAATAGTAGGTAAAGCTTAGTTTATTGCAGTACCGCGTACATTATAACAAAACGAAAACTTTGTGACATCAAAACTGCGTAACTGCTTTTTACAATAATTATTATGGTCTAGAATCATTAATTATTTAAAAAATAACGCAACGCTATCACTCAGGCAAAGATATAACAGTAAAGAAAGATTATATAATAATGAATCTTTGAGCATCTGCTTTTGTAGCCCCTACAAAGCTTGTTAACACTCGCTCGGAGTCGTCGACCTGCATATCGTTTTTACGACCACGCTTCGACATACAATACCGGCATTCTATAGTAGTATTGGGTCTTACGTGATATTACGTAAGAAATGGAACTCATTTGTTAAAGGATGAAACTTTAAGCAGATGTGTTGGAGTTATATATCGTGACAATAGTCAATAACAATGGCAACCTGGTGTAAACTTGATATGTCGGGGAAAGGATCCTCACGTGTCACGTACAAATTGTAAAGTAGTTCAATCTTCTAAAATTAAAACTTCTAATTTATAGCAAATCAAAAGAGCTGCATTCAAATGTATGTACTTGATAATAATAATACCTCGGACATCCACATACCGCCATCTAGTTCCAAACTAAGCAAAGCTTGGGCTATGGATACCAGACAACTGTTATAAATACTTAAATAATCTTTATAATATTTACAACTACAGATTATTAGTTTTTTACACCCAGACACGGAATAAATAGACACGTTCGTTCATGCACACAAATATTTGTCCCGGGCGGGAATCGTGATAAAACTTATTGGCAACACTTACTGTATAAGTATTATTTTTTTATTTAATTACTCTGCTCATTATGTTTTTTCATTCATTGAAATACCGGGCCACCTATTGTTAAGACAACGTCATGGGCGACCAGCTGACGAATTTGGTGTTCAATGGGATGCCCCTGTAATTGACTATTGTCACGGTAAATAAACAGATAAGTACTAAACATTTTGAAAGTTTCATCCTTTAAGAACGGGCTGTACGCGTGAACGCCCAATATATACAATAATACCCATTTTAATCTTGATTTGTTTTGAAATATAGTCTCATTTGAGTTAGAACTAGGTTTGTATAGAGCTAAAACTTCGACATTTCTATAAACATCCTAGTAACAGCAATTTCGTATGTTCATATAAATATTACGAAATTTCTGTAACTAGGATTTTTATAGAAATTTCAAAGTTTTGGCTCTACACAAACTTAGTTCTATTTCTAATGAGACTAGAATTCAAAACAAACCAAGATTTAAATGCGTATTGACGTCGTGATCATTTAAGAGCGTTTGTATGGGCTCTCACGCGTACAGCCCGTTCTAAAGAAATGAGCTTAATTTTTTTATCTTCGTCGCTCGGACTATAATATAGACACTCGTTTAGATATAAAATCGGGCAACGTAAGTTTTCAGGTAGCTACGTGCCGGGAGTGACGTGTATCCTCATACATTAGTCATAGACAGTCCGCCCCTCTCGCACATAATGATGGGTCGATTACACTATTTTAGGGTTCGAGTAGCACGCATTTATGCATACGATACTTGAGTTTCAATACAAGTCCATCAACACCGTTCATATTATTTTGACAGATTTATTGTTATTAAAAAATAAACTTGCATTTATTTTCGACACGGAAATTGTTCACGTTAAATCGAGATAACAATAAAATAGGGAGCTATTGATTCATTGATTGAAATGTCATATACTAGGAAAAGAGTGATTGATGGAGAAGGAAGAAAATGTATTGTATTGTTAGATCACCATGTTTCCGTCTAACTAATCATTTTCACGACTGATTAAGAATATATCATTTTTAAGCAGAATAACAGGTTCATTTATTTAATTTTCTTCTAAAAACGTTGTGTAGTTTTTGCACAATAGTACAATGAACACAAAAAGTTCTTTGCGTTTTATCGCAAAAACTCTGACGATTACAGTCACTGGAAAAAAAACCGGCAAGCGGTACCTATTTTTGATTAATTAATTTATCATAAAGCTATATTTTGTGATAATTATCAATTTCAAAAAGTAAAAAATTATTATCTTGACAATTCAATAACCTTAAAATATGGGATTTTTCCTATTATTTTAATTTTATTTCACTGCATTACTATTTCGTCTGTATGACCGACCTCAAACCCGCGCAACTCACGCCAGAACAAATAACGCGAAAAAATAGCAAAGTATGATTTTATTGCGCTGAGTCAAGCATCGCGTCGTGCCACTCTTCTAGCTATTCCAGATAGTAAAGACTTTTAGATTTCAGAGTGCCGTCAACGCTGTGCGTCAACGACAAGCGAAGTAGGGGGACCTATTGCGTCACAGAAAATAACGTGTAGGCGAAATGGGTTTTTATTTGATTTATCAAAAAGTAAAAAAGTATAATTTTATTAACACAAATCAAAAAAGGAAAGGATAGATACACAACATGATTTCTTACAACTTGATATATTCAGTATTTTTGCTGGAATTTTGGGTATATTTATATAGAAGTATTTTATTTATTTTAATTTTATTATTTTTTACCGTACCGTATAAACGTAAAACACTCTTTGGAAAAGCCGATGGTCAAAGAAAGGACCAAAAAAGAAAGGATCAAAAAAAGGCCAAACAAAGGACCAAATTATTATTATTAATTACGTAACAATCTAAAAATAAAAAATATTTCATTAAAGTAAAATCTAATTTCGAAAATGTTCACTAATTTTAGTTAAGTAGTAACAACTCATGCTCCAGATTTTTAGAGTTCACTAGGAGCAGGGGAATAATGACGAAGCTCTTAAATTTTCCCTTGTCATTATGAAATACTCTCAGCACCTGTTCGTTATAGCGTCATAACTTTTCAACCGTTTTAACTTAGAAAGCTGAAACTTCACATGCGGGCTGTTCGTTAGGGGCTCCGAATATAAAATAACAAGTTACTGAGCCGTCACTCGAGTGGTATAATATTCATTTAAAAAAAAAAGATAAAATACCCAGTCAGCACACACGCTTGAGATAAATTGGCTGTATTGATTTACCCTAATGAATGTCTTAATCTGTATAAACAATGATTTTACAGGCAGATGTTTTTGTAATACCAAATATTAATGAGAGCTTAATCCTCTAAAAGTCTTCTTGTACTACTATAATATAGTAGTTATATATTATGATATTTTTTTAGAACTTTTTTGGGACTTGGAACATCCCACACAGAGCCATCTAGTCCCAAAGTAAGCAAGTTTTATGCTTGTATTATGGGGTAGTAGACAACTGTTATACATACTTAAATATTATTATTTTTTATAATATACATATATATATATATATATATACATAGATAGATACTTTTAGACCCAGACACGGAACAAATAAACATGTTCATGCACACAAATATTAGTCCCGGGCGGGAATCGAAACCGTGATCCTTGGCTCCGCAGTTACGGTCTCTAAACACTCGGCCAACCGGTCACTCAATTCAACGGTATTGTTTAGTTGTTTCTTCTCTTTGGTAGGTTATGTAAAGAAGCCTTTTAAACAGTTTTTGTGTTAGTTTGGTATCAAAATTCTTTATCGTCGACGCAAAAAATACCAACAGCTGCCGGACCGCCGCGCCACAATGGCAATATACACGTATTCGGCGAACATACCAGATATATACATTTGTATCATAAAATTGAAATTGATCCCGTGTGCCTTTTATCTAATCTATATCTAATCTATAATATTATAAATATATATTCGTTTTGTAAGCAGGCAATTTATTTATTTAATTAACTTTCTTTCGGCTGCTTTATTACCAATTTAGTTTGATTTTAAGGAGACTTGCTTTAACCAAGTCAATACGGCTCGCCACTTCACTATACGTCCGACCCTCTGCCCTTCGTCTTCTTATATTAAGCGAAGGTAAAATTAATGAAATGTAATTATGTTAGGCCGCTACTCCAAAGTTGGGGTTCGCACTATAATCAGACATCTAACACGTTCAGTAATACTGAGGTTATGATCAATAATATTGAGAATATTATTACAGATATTGGGGAAAATATTGATCGTGTCTTATTAACTGAAGTAATAATCCATTTCTGACGACCGCTTAGCCTAGTGGGTAGCGACCCTGCCTACGAAGCTGGAGGTCCCGGGTTCGAATCACAGGTCGGGTCAGTATTTATATGATGAATATTAATACTGGTACCGAGTCTAGGTTGTTATATGTGTGTGTGTCTTCGCTTGGTACCCAAAACACAGCTAATGCATAGTTTTTGGGCCTGGACATTGTTGTGATGTATGGGGCCTGGACGTTGTTGTGATGTACATGTACGTTATGTTATTCAAATATTTTTATCGATATTCTTACATGTGTAATGGCGGTAAAAAGGTACGGCAATCGATCAATGTTCTTACTGTTATTGCACAAGAAAGAGGCCCTTTATTACGGTGCCTGCGATTACCTTTCTCTACCTACGTAATAATTTTTCCGCTCCCGTATTCATATGTAAAATACTCAACACTAATATTATATATTTGTAATATAATATATGTCTTCGCTTGGTACCCAAAACACAAGCTAATGCTTAGTTTGGGGCCTAGATGTATACGTATATATGATGTATATATTCGCTTAAGTATATAACTAAAGGCATGCATACACATAAATTTCAGTCATTGTATTCATTACTAAATTTAGTTTAGTTCCAATTTAGTTCCTATTTAGTACAAGAATATGTCACTACAATACTTATGTACAAACAAAATGTATACAGCCATTATATTTGTTGTCTCCACATTTTTATGTATGAACATTATGAACAAGTAGAATTATTCGATTTCTGCGTTAGTTATTTCGTTTATGAACGCCGTCAAGCCCTAATGTTATAAATAGATTGTCAATCGAATATCATTGTGTTATTACATATATGACTGACCTGTTGGCCAAGTGATTAGTGACCCTAACTGCGGAGCCGAGGCGCGACCCTCGGCTCCGCAGTTAGGGTCACTAATCACGAATTATTCGATTTCTGCGTTAGTTATTTCGTTTATGAACGCCGTCAAGCCCTAATGTTATAAATAGATTGTCAATCGAATATCATTGTGTTATTACATATATGACTGACCTGTTGGCCAAGGTGATTAGTGACCCTAACTGCGGAGCCGAGGGTCGCGGGTTCGATTCCTGCTCGGGAGAAATATTTGTGTGCATGAACATGCCTATTTATTCTGTGTCTGGGTGTAAAGTATCTATATATGTATTTAATATTAAAAAAAAGAATATTTAAGAATGTATACCAGTTGTCTAGTACCCCATAATACAAACATAATACTCACTTTGGGACTAGATCGCGCTGTGTGGGATGTCCCAGTTATTATTGTTATTATATTATTGTATGAAAACACACAGTTAGAGATAAATCCTTTAACTTTTATTGTCTATTTCATAAAAATACAAATTGACTAGAGCCCTCTTCTGCGCTCACCGTCTAACCACTCTTACTCCAGCTAGCTGGTGTAACTGTTTCACGAAATGGCGAGTTTCAGTCTGGTTTCAGTCCGCCAGACTCCCGCGCTCCTGCCTTCACCCCTGCGAAATTGCGTTTGACAGTTCCGATACTGTGAAGTGACTGAATCCATTAAAACCAAACGCTGTTGTCAAATTTATTTACTCTATAGTATATGTGAAATTACTTTTTCCTTATAAGTTTTATTTATTTATTGTAATTTAAAAGTATTTATTTGGTAGTAAAATAATAATTTAGTTGGTTTGTTCTTTATAAAGGTACACTGCGTAACGTTGGTACAAGAGAGTAGTTGCGCGCTGTCTATTGGATAACAATTATACCTATAACTATTTGCCATATAAATAAATCTAATTAGCAGACTATATGCAACTATGGTGATACCACATCTGTATAAAACATCAATACCAATGGTCAAAAAAAAAATGATTTGTGAAACCTAAAGATGATTTTTGAAGACCTTTTCAATGATACCTCACTTGACATAGTTAATTTTGCTTTAATTTTTTCTTTATCATAATAGTCGCGTTTGGTTATCGCCTTATTGACTTTTGATTGTTGTTATATATTTTTAGTGACACGCACAAGATTAAGACAAATCGACTGTAATCATCAAAACTGGCCCGCTTGTTTCGACTTTAGAGCACCATAGAGGAACAAACAAACATACATACATATACAGACTGATAGACACATTGCAACGCGCAGTCGGGTAAAATAAGATTAAAATAAGTAGGTAGACCCTGACCCGAAGGATTTCATAGAGTGTCGTACCGACGATGAGAGAAGATCAGATGCAGTTTAAAAATTTTTAATATAAAAATATTGAAAAAGGTCAACCCTTTAATATTCTAGTTAAAAATTATGTCCCGCTGAATGAAATGGTATGAATTAGAATTAATTGTAAATTCAGACGAAATTTCGTTCACTTTGCCATAGTTTTGTTTAATTTTAGTGTCGAACCGAGTAAATGATTTGAAGGCGAGACGTTTTAAATATGATTTCAAATCAAAGATAAAACGATCGATAATTTCACAAAATTTCAGAAGCGCATAACTTGATTTCGAACATTCAAAGGACTGAAATGAATTTATGTACGTGCTATAAAGATTATGGTGCTTATTACAAAGCCCATAATTGTTTTCGGGCGTCAGTTTCAAAGCTGTTATTAGATTTCATAACTTTTTAATGAACTCTCTTTCTCAGTTCTTGATATAAAGAAGGAAATGCATCTGCCGGCTGCCAATTTATCTATTTTTAAGCGACTTCAAAAAAGAAGGAGGTTACTCAATTCGACCGTATATATGTTTTTTTTTTGACTTTTTTTTTATGTGTGTTCAGGAATAACTTCGTTGTTTATGAACCGAATTGGATGATTTTTTTTTTGTGAAAGGGAGATATCTCCGAAATGGTACCATATTAAGGAAACCAGGATCTGATGATGGCATCCTAGAGAAATCGAGAGCCACCTTCGAAAATCGTATTTTAAAGTATCGTATTTTAAGTATTTTGATAAAATACTACTACTAGTACTATTTAATGAAAGTCGGGAGTCAATCTGATGATGGAGCTAAAAGACAGTCGAGGGAACTCCTCAATGACTTACAGCAATTACCTGGTGTTTGGACTTGATTCATTTCTATTGATGAGATCTTTGCACCCATAAAGGTTATAAGTTCCATTACAGGTCTGATGATGGAGACCATACACAGTCGAAGGAACTCCTTAACGATTTATAGCAATTACCTGGTGTTTGGACTTGATTCATTTCTATTGATGAGAACTTTGCACCCATATGAGTTATAAGTACCATTACAGGTCTGATGATGGAGACCATACACAGTCGAAGGAACTCCTTAACGATTTACAGCAATTACCTAGTGTTTGGACTTAATTCATTTCTATTGAAGAGAACTTTGCACTCATATGGGTTATAAGTGCCATTACAGGTCTGATGATGAAGACCATAAACAGTCGAGGGAATTCCTCAACGAATTACAGGAGTTACTTTTTGTTGAGCTTCCTTCATACGGTTGAATATGCCAAAATGTTCAGTTCGCACAAATATAATAATTAAGATTGAAGTTTTACATAGGAATACTACTGCCTACGAGGCATGCTGATGCGTCAATTTGACACTGAATTTACGTTGCGTAATCGTGGTTCTGTCTCATTAGAGTAGCGCGTTTAGTAGCCCCATTTATACTAAATACAAATAAGTTACAGATGCGTTCAACTTAAAATTGAAAAATATAATAATTTAAAAAAAATAAAAACCGACTTCAAAAACATAGACTAAAAAGTTAAAAATAAAATTTTCACTTTAAAGAAAGGAGCATTAACAGGCGGCATAATAGTTAATGAAGTCAGTGCCTACTCACTCAGACACTTTAAATGGGTACTTACCAGGTAATAACAATTACAACAGTGATATATTTATAACTATAACAAATATAGAACACAATTTAAAGTGTCTGAGTGAGTAGGCACCGACTTCATTAATTATATGCCGCCTGTTAATGCTCCTTTCTTTAAAGTGAAAATTTTATTTTTAACTTTTTAGTTTATGTTTTTGAAGTCGGTTTTTATTATTTTTAAATTATTTTCATAGGATTGGTCAATGTAGATGGGTTATTTTATTCAATAATAATTTATGTTTTGTTACTTAATACATAAAATTCAATTATTCCTAAAAATATAAAATAATTCCTTACCCATTCTACTGTAGGAAAATGAGCGCGTAACTAGTATATAAATTGACAATAAAAAGTGTTTGTATGTTTGTCAAGATTTTTGGCAGTAGGTGAGTAAATGAAATAAAGAATTCAACTACCCATATAGCTCTTGAAATTTGGGACTACGGCGTTATTTAGTAAGCGGAAAAGACTTGTTAAGTTATATTAGAATGTAACATATGGTGGCATTATAAAACAAGTAAAACCGACAGATTTGGTAAGTATGTACGTGGGGCACACCGAAATGATCAGGAATAAAAAAATACAATGCAGGTAATAACTAAATATTTTTTTATTGGTTTTCGAAGTTACAATTTATGCACTTTTTAATAAGAATTAATCATTAAGTTTTTTGACTTTTGGGTCGAAAGTAAACATGTTTTGTTTCAAGATTTTTAAGAATTTAACTCATAAGAGGGTGAAACAGGGGATGAAAGTTCGTAAGAGAATTCGTCTGTTCTTAAAGTTAAAATTATGAAATTCAATTTGGTTCTATGACCGAAAATAAGGAAAAGTTTATGGAAATTTAATCCATAAAGGGGCATAATGTGAGATGGAAGTTTGTACACAAATCCTGTAATTGGTGTTTAGCCTTTTAGTTGAAAATTGAGAAAAACCAGATGTATCAATTGTAGAAATTAACAAAGCTTTCCTCAGTGAAATAATTAAAATTTGTCTTTAACTTTATGGTTGGAGATTAAAAATTAAAAGTTTCTGTGTTTTTGTAAATTGTAAAATAACTCTTAATGAATGCGCTAAAACAAAAGTGTAACTGTTGCCAGCGCAGCCGCGGGCGGTCGCTAGTACGTCATGAAGGGACGACTTAAACAGCAGCAGATGAATGTAATTTTCGATGCAAATTGAACAGGTTGTCAATAAATAATTTTTAATTTTTTTAAACGTTTGATACGTTAAAAAAATTAAAATTATCTATCTATTTATGAATTAACAGTAATTATTTATGCCAAGTTTCGGCCTGAGCACGCAGTTTAAACACTACACGAAAACCAGTCACCGTGTTTTTATCCCATCGTCACTTCTGTTCTGTTCAATATGAGGGTGCAGACTATTGACTATACAGTAATGAAATCCATGTATAATACACAAGAAAATTTAAGACTCCAAGTCTACTCCTTCTGGGAGAAATGGAAACCTGAAAAGTACACATTTTCCTTTTCACTCACCGACTGGCTGATTTATTAAAACAATGAAGCACTTCCTTAAGTGTTAAAAACTTGAAATTCGGTACCAAGAAAGACTTTTACTTAAAAACACGGGCAAAAATCAAAAGTTTCTGACTTTTTGTTTTTAAGGCCTCCTAGTTTCAGAGTTTCAGAGTTGAACTTGACTGATCTGAGAAGGTCTCCAAACAGTCCCCGATGTAATGAATCTAGGTAGTTGAGTGCTCAGCATTTCCTGATATGATGGAATCTTTATCTCCGGTACTTCGGTAGATTTTAACTTACAATCACAGGCAAAAATAAAAAATCTTAACTTAGAATCCATCAAAAATTATTCTAAAGTTGGTCTGACAGACCCTTGATACAGGATAAAAGATACCAATCCCCAATTCAGTTCATTTGGTATAGATCAATATCTACAAAATATATATTAAAATAAACTATCCTGACGTAAAACTTTTACAATTCTTGTATCTTAATATTTAAACTTTATATTTTTAATGAAAAATCTTACAGGTTAGAACTGCCAAAGGAACTTTTTTATTTGCCTGGTATCTAACTATTTAATATATATTTCTGTTTTTAAAGTTGGTACCTACATATATTTTGGAAATGGACCCCCCTAGTAGGTACTAGCTCAATGGTTATCCTACCAAAACAAACAATATCTATCAACCAAAGTCGAAGAAAATTACAAAACTATTTTTTTTAATTTTGTTTTTTATAATGATAATATATTTTTTATAACGTGCGGTATAAGCATTCTCAAAGTATTTTTATTCTTATTTTGAGATGCAAATTGTTCACGTAAATTATTCCTCACTTAGAAAATCGTTAGTTGACAGTGATATTAAAATGACAATGCGAGCATACATTTTATTACTTGTTAGTCGAAATTGTCGCGTCCTTCGTGACAAGCTCAAAGCGACGAAGCTAACAAAAAAATATACGTACAATATTTTGTATTTTCCTTGACATATATGCACTTGTATATTAAAAAAAAAACTAATAATAGTGTAGCGGAGTGATGTCTATATATGTATATATGTCACTACATATTGTAAAATAAAGTCCCCCGCCGCGTCTGACTGTCTGTCTGTCTGTCTGTCTGTGAACGCGAAAAACTCAAAAACTACCAAACGGATTGACATATTGTTGACACCAATGGACAGAATGATTTAAGAGGAAAGTTTACGTGTATAATTTATTAATATTTTGTGCAAATTTATTGAAATATGACGATTATTGTTGAAGAAGTCGGAAAAAAATCGGATCTTTCATCGAAAATGCTGCCTAATCCTTTTGAGATACAACAAAATAATGTATGGAGGAATTGTGTATCTTATATAAAACGAAAGAAAAGTCCGCGATGGTTTAAGTCTATCTTTTATGGATAGCTTACTATGCCTATTTTTATGTTTAAAAAAATAGTGTCATATGATGAGGAAATTACAAAGCAATTTATACAGATACAGTATTAATCCTTATCAAATTAAATACGTTATTTGCTTTCAGAATTTTATGCACATTATGATTGCCCTTTACAGTATACAATTTAAATTATCGTAATATCTTAGGAGCTATCGCGAAATATTAATATCGCGCGACAAGCCGGGCGGCTATACGGGACGACGCGACACGTGTAGTTAGGTTATATGTATTTATTCTTAACTTTTTCAAATATGTACAGATTCGGAAATAAAATACTTTAAAAATACTCTAAGTAGGATGACCTTATGTCACATTTAAAGGTAATTAAATCCAATCCACATTATCCACATATTCGACGCAACAAGCTAATATGACACTATGACAGAAAAAACTTACGGCTTATATGCTCTGCTACCCGTGCGAAGCCGGGGCGGGTCGCTAGTATCCGATATGCAAAGTAACATAGGGAAAATTGTTTTATAATTTGTCATCTCTAAGCCAATACGCCACTGCCACAATGTCTGAAGACCAGGGTCTTTAACCAATGCGTCCTGCCTACAATGACATACGGTGCCGAAACATGGACTCTCACGGCAGGACTGGTCCACAAATTTAAAGTCGCTCAGAGCGCTATGGAGCGGGCTATGCTCGGCATTTCCTTGATGGACAAAATCAGGAATACTGAAATCCGTCGAAGAACTAAAGTTGTCGACATAGCCGAAGTGATTAGCAAGCTGAAGTGGCAATGGGCCGGTCACATTTGCCGTAGAACCGACAACCGATGGGGTAGACGGGTTCCCGAGTGGAGGCCACGTATTGGGAAGCGAAGCGTTGGACGCTCTCCGGCAAGGTGGACTGATGACCTGAAGCACCATACCGGGGGTAATTGGATGCGGAAGGCGGAAGACCGTGTGTGGTGGCGAGCCTTGGGAGAGGCCTATATCCTGCAGTGGAGAGACACGGGCTGATGATGATGATGATGATGATGAAGCCAATACGTCTCAATTATTATTTTTCTAGAAAATTTCGTACAGTTAAAAACCACGAAACTGATTCGAATGAAACTTTAACATTCAAATAGTTAATATCTTTGTTCTACTTATAGGTCATGCGCAATTACACTTTACTATTAAGACACCCTACTTATTTCGGGATCTGAAAACTGAAAAATACTATTTTTTAGGTCACATTTCTTTATAACCATTGAAATAATCGATATTTTTTAAATGCATAGTCATACATCATTTATTTATCTAGTAAATCTAAAAAAAATCATTTAGATAATAACATAATATAAATAAGTAAAATATAAATTCCAACATACGTTTTTGAGTAAGCACGATACAATATATTTTTCAGGATTTTTTTTAGCGAACTGGTAGCGAATACTAATCACAGAAAAATCATACGTACGAGACATATAGCATATTTGTAAATGTACAAAAAATGATCTTAAAATTTATTTAATTAGTACTGTAAAAAAAAAAATGTTTCATGTTCAATAAACACAAAAAAGACGTGCGCAAAATCATCGTCTACACGTTAGGATTTAATGAAAATATGGTAACATGAAAATCTATAATAATTAAAATTTGAGATGTTATCTCCCAAACACTATTTATATATTTAATTTTTGTTTGCAAATTTGTTTCTAATAAAATCTCGAAAAATACCTTATTAGCTTATGTACACGCTCGTAGCGTCCAATCGGGCTCGAAGGCCTTGTCGACGACAGTCAACTAACAGGGCCTCTTAAGAACGGAACAAAAAATTAAGAATATCGTAAAACGGAATTTCGCAAAACAAATCAGGTTTGAAAAAAGTTTAGAAAATCCAATAAAGTGAACTCCTCAATCGCTTATGTGATCGTTAGACATAAGTATCTTTGAAATAATAAACTTAGTTATAACCATCAGAAAAAATGTTAATATCGAATTCATAGCGCACCGTAGAATTCTAAAATAGAATTCTAACAATATGCCACCCGCCAGAGAGAAATTTCACCACCGAGCTAAACATTTTGATTTTCACTCCCCGTGCGCGAAAAATAAATAGAAAACTTTTTAAAGTTCATTTTATTTATGTTTAGTTATTTTGGAATAAATATTCCAAGTGCAGTGCGAGATTTGACTACTACCTATAAATAATATATTAATAATTTGAGTAAGACATAAAATCCAAGTTATGGTATGTATTGTATTTTTATTCTATATTACTTGTTGTATCATCTTAACGGGTATCAGTGAATGAGACGGAAATTAAAAAAACAGGAAGTAGATGACCGCCATTTTGCAAATCTTCAAATGTTCAGTGCACCTAGACACCTCGCAAAAATTCCCACACGAATCCAAATAATAAATTTCATAGTTTTAACTTAAAGAACGACGGAAGTTCCATACAAAATTTTACCCATTGTTTTACTTCCTTAAATTAATGGTTAAATTTCTAAAAAATTTGACACACGATATTGAAAAATTGGAGTGAAAAATTATCTTGGAGTAAGAGTACGGTCATCCTATTCTTCAAAAAGGAGACAAAACGCTTCTTAAGAATTATAGACCGATCTCACTCCTCAGCCACGTGTACAAGCTGTTTTCGAGAGTCATCACGAATCGCCTCGCCCAAAGATTTGACGAATTTCAGCCCCCTGAGCAGGCCGGGTTTCGAAGAGGCTTCAGCTCCGTGGACCACATACATACGCTGAGGCAGATTATACTGAAAACAGAAGAGTATAATCCACCTCTGTGCCTAGCCTTTGTAAACTACGAGAAAGCCTTCGACTCCGTCGAGACTTGGGCTGTTCTGGAATCCTTGCAGCGATGCCGAATCGACTGTCGTTACATTGAGGTGCTGCGGTGTCTATACGAAGCCGCGACAATGACTGTCCAGGTCCAGGACCAGCAAACGGAACCTATCCAATTGCGAAGAGGAGTACGACAGGGGGATGTCATATCCCCGAAACTGTTCACCAACGTATTGGAAGATGTTTTCAAGACGCTGGACTGGAAATATTGTGGCATTAATGTCAACGGCGAATACATGTCTCCCCTCCGTTTTGCTGACGACATAGTCATCATGGCAAAGTCGCTGGAGGAGCTCAACGGAATGGTTAACGGCCTCAATGTCGCCTCTCGGCGGGTGGGGCTTGGGATGAACTTGGATAAGACGAAAGTCTTGTTCAACAAACATATTCTTTCGAGACCGGTAATTGTAGAGAGTGCGACTCTTAAAATTGTGCATGACTAAGTCTATCTAGGACAGACTGTGCAGTTAGGCAAACACAACTTCAACAAAGAGGCCGACCGAAGAATTCAGCTGGGCTGGGCTGCTTTCGGGAAGCTTCGTCATCTGTTCTCGTCGCCACTACCACAATGTCTGAAGACCAAGGTCTTCAACTAATGCGTCCTACCTACAATGACGTACGGTGCCGAAACATGGACTCTCACGGTACGACCGATCCACAAATATAAAGTCGCTCAGCGTGCTATGGAGCGGGCTATGCTCGGTGTTTCTTTATTGGATAAAATCAGAAACACTGAAATCCGTCAAAGAACTAAAGTTGTCGAAATAACCGAAGCGATCAGCAAGCTGAAGTGGCAATAGGCCAGTCACGTTTGCCGTAGAACTGATAACCGATGGGGTAGACGAGTTCTCGAATGGAGGCCACGTACCGGAAAGCGAAGCGTGGCCAGGTGGACAGATGACCTGAAGCACCATACCGAGGGTCGTTGGATGCGAAAGACGGAGGACCGTGTGTGGTGGCGAGCCTTGGGAGAGGCCTATATCCTGCAGTGGAGAGACACGGGCTGATGATGACGATTATTGAAAAATTACGGTTTTTCATATAAAATAACAATTTATACCCTATATACATATATATTTTGTACCCCTTGGGACGGAATTCCGAAAAAATTCTTAATTTTAGTGGATGCTTATGTCAAAAAACAACTCAAATATCTGAATATCGTGTGAATCGCTTAGCGGTTTCAGTTCAGCTTTGATTATAAGAGGTATATCGATTTTATGTATATAGATATTATAACATTGGAAAATTTACCATTAAGGACCGTTCCGTTCTTGTAAGTATCTGTACTTTTAAAGATAGAGGAGAAACTAGTGGACCTTCAGTTTAACAATCAATAAAAGCTTATGCTGGAAATTGATGCTTTTTTAATTTTTCACGGCCATCAACTGAAATTGAGTGCAATCAAGTGAAATTTAAGTAGACGACAACTTAATAAACAAAATTTATGAAATTACTTCTACATTCAGTCGGAACCAAGTTAAAGATTTAAAAGTTGCCAAATAACTGATTTTAATTAGATATACTAAACTTGTAATCTCTATAACTCGGTCCCGACTGAGTTTAAAGGTAATATCTATTTACAAGTTTTGTTTATTACATTGCCATGAATTGAAATTACAATGTTTGGTTAATGGACATGAAAAAAAAAAACAAAAATTGCCTAAAATTCCTTTAGTAAATGCCCATTTCTGCTCTGAAATGCTGAAAATCAAGACAAAATTGAAGCAATCATGTTAAGCCCGGATATTTTACAATTAGTGAATAACAGAGAGTAGTTTGGATTTTATAATATTCTTTTTTAGAATTATTTACAACGTAAGCCTATATTCTCCTGATAAGTAATTGTTTAACAAATTTCTTAAAATTATTAACACTAGGTCACAAAAAATACAAACAAAAATACGAATAATAAAATCACTCAAGGTATCCCAAAATAATCATTTACAAATATCTAATGTGAATGGTTATATTGTGCCTCAGCGTCGTAAATTTTACTCGACAGCACACGAGCTTTCAGTAGATAAATTATGTTTATTACTTTGATGCTTTTAGCCGGCCGCAACGAGTTAATACGTTGGATCTAACTTTGTTATAGTGTACGTGAAGAGGCTTTATTTTACTTGACTCGTGGCACTGCGGCGTGTTAAATGATAGTACTTACATGCAATTAAATAAACATTTTGTTTAGTTATGAGGTGATTACATGCTTAGTGGATTAGAACGAATTCATCACTGTCGTAATAACACGAGGGTGGGTTGAAAACAACTTAGCCTTGCCTACTTATAAGATAATTATATTTTAGTTATATATAATTAATTTATTAATAATAAATTTATATACTTATTAGATAAATTAAAAAATAATATGTTATACTGTAAATTGATTTTGTAACTGGCCACATATAAAATTACGAGCCAGATAAGCCAGGTAGTTTTTTTTATATCATTTAGAAAAGCGTTGTCACAGATATTTTCCAATGAATAAAATCAAGGAATGAAAGGAATCAAGAGCAGTGCAATTTTTGAAGAAATGAAAAATAGTGCACCAACAGTAAAAAACTGGGTAGCTGAATTTAAACGAGGCCGTACAAACGTTCAAGATGAACACCGACCTGGGCGTCCAGAAAGTGTTACAATTCCGAAATTGTATCCAAAGTGCATGATATGGTTTTAGCAGTCCAACGTTTGAAATTATCAGAGATAGCTGACGCAGTAGGCATTTCTAAGGAACGGGTATATTACATTTTAAGTGAAAATTTGGGTATGTATAAATTATCTGCGAGATGGATACCACGTTTGCTCACTATCGACTAGAAACGTTTACGAATGCAAGTGTCGCAAGACAATTTGGCTCGTTTTATGAAAAACAGAAGTGATTTTATGCAAAGATTTGTGACTACAGATGAGAGACATAGATCCACTACTATACACCGGAATCATAAATACAGCCAAGGCAATCGACAGAACCAGGAACTTCAACCCCAAAGAAACGAAAATGGAAAAATCTGCGGTCAAAGTCATGGCATCAGTGTTTTGGGATACGAAAGGAATTTTATTGATAGATTGTCTTCCAAAAGGCCAAACCATAAACAGTACCTATTATGCTATCACAAGATTGCATTTGTCTGAAAAAAACCGGGATTGATTAAAAAAAATCATTAAGACAAAGCACGCATACACACAGGTGCTGTTGCCATGGCGAAAATCAACGAACTATGCTATTATTTGCTTTGTCACCCACATTATTCATCTGATTTGGTACCGTCCGACTTTCATTTGTTCTCCTACCAAAAATAATTTTTGCGTGGGCAGAGGTTTAGGGACGGAGATGAAGTCAAAGCTGCTGTAGTCAACTATTTTTCGGGACTCGATAAAAGCCATTTTAAGAGAGGGATTGAAACTTTAGAAGATAGTTTTAAGATAACATAGGTATTTCATTGTTAGCGTTAGTAGTTATCAATCCGCCCTAGTATCCTTCTCTTTGATTCTCATTCGTAATTGGAAAACCGCATACACAATTTTTTTAGAGCCTGAAGTATTGGACAGCCATGTAATGTTCACCATGAACAGGCCAGCATGTTTTGGTATCTTAGGAAAAACGTATAAAGTGTAAAATTCTATAAGTAGTCGAAACGAAAAATGTATCTCATTCAACTCCCCCTTATCGTACTTCACGTAGTTTCTTTTCATAGGACGGGTCAGTAAAAATAATCATTTTAAACAAATTAATTAAAAGATTAACTTCCAACGAGATTAGACGATAAGCTTACGCGCTTATCACACATTAGATGTGTACCGTGTACGTAAATAATTACATTGCTCAAGAAAATTGATGCAAGGTCGAGAGAGTAAACTATCTTGAGATCTTTTCAAAAAAGTTTTTATTGTTTTGAGTTTTATTTTTTTTTACAAAAAAATTGTTTCTATTAAACAAAAAAAAACGCAAAAAATTAAAATAGAAAATTAAGTTCATATTCAAATAAAAAATTTGGTCAATATTTTAAGCGCGACCGGAAAGAAAAATAATAATAATTTTTGTTGTTAATCCAAACAGGGCAGTATAATTGTTTTGTATTCATAGCCAATGCGTAGGGTAAGAAGTATAAACAGTTAATTTTCGATTTCAGGATGTTTACTCAGGTGCGAAATATAAGTGATGACGCTAACAGCTTGCTCAGTCTTGATTTAAAAATTGAATTCTTTTCAAACGTTAATCTCTGTTACTCTATTAATACTCTGTTAGTTAATCTATTACACGTACACACTTGTATAAATAGAAAATAGATGGGCGTGCTGAAACATATCAAGTGATTTTCGTGAAAATTTCACCACAAAGTGTAGGTAATTTCATTAAATTAAAGCCGAATTAAACTAAATCAAATAAAATATTATTATAACAAGGTTTACTTAGGGTTTACTTCCGCCCGTGTGAAGGTACGACATTCCTTTACCTAAATTAGGTTTTACCGTGCTACTGCCATGAAACTTTCTAGGGTCCCGTAGCCAAATGACAAAAACGAAAACTTTACAATTTCGGTCTGTCCGTCTGTTCTCCACAGCTCTTGTATTCGGTGACTACACTATACAGAATTTGGAAGGTACATGTAGTCTATAAACCGTTATACAGTGGTGTTGCAAAAATACAAATAAAAATTGATGTAGGTGGCCATATACGTAAGTGAAAGATGAAAAACATATTAAGGTGTAGACTACGTATAGATTGGTCTTAATGATTGTATGAAGGTTACTAAACGACTTTTTTAAACGAGTTCTTACGTCCACACTTACTGCTTATATTCTGCGTCCACCACTTCGAATGAATCTATTTACTCGGTCTAAATTTTGGGTCAATTCATAAATATAAACAATACATACTGAACGTATACGAGAGGACGTGAGGGTGAAACTGACGTAAGAAATTACTTAATGTGTTACGAGAAAACACAACATGAATATTTGTATTATGAGAGATATCAAAAATTTCAAACCCAAAATTGAGACCGTCTAAATAAGTTCATTAGAAGTGGTGGACGCAGAATATAAGCAGTGGACGTAACAACTATCTTGGGATGTATATATAGATATATATTAAAGGAAATTAATATCTTTATAGGGCTCACATTGTACATGAAAGTAATTAATTATAAACATAAAACAAGAAACAAAAAGAAATGCATTCAACTTCATTTTTTGTTACCTAGAAAAATTTAAAGCTTTATTTGTGTGTAGATATACAAATATTAAAATATCTATAAGTCAAAGTAATTATAGTAAGATAAGTACACCGAATAATTTTGAAGTCAACTCAGTCGTACCCGAGATGTTCCATTAGTCCTGTCACATATATTATTCAAAAAGATTTCAAGCAGCCGAGTGGAGACCTTGTCTTTCAGCTATACGGAAACATTTCTAAATAAAGCGCTAACATTTAAGAAAACAGACTTGCAATCATTTTGCGTTATACGCAACTTTTCTGCCCTTTATTCAGTATTTATTCGTAAACTGTAAATTATAAAAGAAATCTGTATATAGTGTTAAGCATCCCAGTATTGACGAATAGCCAGATTGGGATTTGATTGCAATAGCTTTGTATGTAGCACTTCGTACTACACAAAAGTGCTTAAATTATAAAATGAATCTTTTATAAAGTCACTGAATTTTGTAACCGACGAGAAAAAACGGCGGAGGTTCTCAAGTCGACGCGGATATTATTTTTATGTATGACCACGCATAACTTCTTACAGAGTAGTCCAATTTGGATAATTCTTGTTTATTAGAAGGGGTATGTCACGAAATTGGTCCAATATAAATTTGAAAAAAATTACAATCTAAGGGTAGGGAAACAGGGGATCATTGATTGTTCACACACTGATTGTAATGTGTGACCATGCATTACTTTTTTTTGCAGTTGTACAGTTGTTGTAGTAATTTTAAGTCGGTGCCGAACAATCAATGACTTAAATTACCTTCAATTTAAAGACTCGGTGAAACTTGAAGACTTGTTTTTCGCCGACGGAAAATTACTTATATATAAATACAATAGTTTAAGAACTTAGTTATGAAGGTTAATTAAAAACGCAAAATAGTTACAAAAATATATACTTAGGTATATATATATACATTAGTTCAAGGACTTAGTTATTAAGTTTAAATATTTAATAAGATTTATAATTTTTTATTTGTTAGTTTTTTCGGCGGCTTAATTTTTTTCGTTCATACAGTTCATTCATTGCCTAACGTACGATGTTTTTATAGATCATAAATCGATGTTAAAAATACTTTGTTACGAAACGTAAAGGAGGTTAAAATTAAAGTATTTAAAATGTGAATTTCGAAAACATGAATTTTTATTAAAATGTAACCTTCATATTTTCGAATATATGTCGAAAATTTTTAAAATATCAAATTCTATTTTATATATAATCACGAGTGCGTTTTAAACCTTGTTCATGTTTGATGTAGGTTACAGTATCAGCTTCCAAGTTCTAACGAAATTAAAAAAAATAAAAATATTGTTTCAATATAAAATATTTTTATTTATTTTTTTAACGCATTCAAATGCATTTTCACCACTATTCAAAGTGTTATCGGGTGCATTGCACGGTCAGTAACCTTGTATTTTAGTTACTGCGTAGCGTCGATATAACGATATGTGATAAAATAGAAAAATTGGATTTTTAATTAAATCTGTAATAAATAAGATTTTCGTCCGAATTAATGGAAAACACCGTCAAACATTTTATTCTAATATTTGGCCTAAGGAAAAAACAACATTTGCATATCATTCTGTTTTATCAAAGATAAGAAATATATGCACAGGGCTATAGCGAAATTTTTAGAGCAAATAAGTTCAGTCATTTAAAAAAATTCACACGTTCAGAAATAGTACATAGTTACATACTAGTTTTCCGCCCGGTCATGACTTGGCCTGCGTGAACTACACACTTCCAGGACCGCTAAAATTACATTCCGGTTTAACAGTGAAAAGGTGAAAAACGTACAGACGCGTCCTCCGCGGTCAAAAGTAACCTTTATACTATCTCAGGATTTAAGCTATCTCTATATCAATAACCAAAATCGGTTGTGCGGTTTAGCCATTAAAAAGTAACAAACTATTTAATACATTTTAATTCAAAAACTTTACACCATCATGCGCTTCGCAATTATATTTAAAAAAATATTTTTAGAACTATAAAATGTGCCTTGAAAATACAATATATAATCTAAATGTATTTATGGTTCACTATTTTGAGCTACAATTGCTTCCACATAAAAAGAAGATATATATTGTCGCGGATTTTTTTTAAACTGTCTATTAGAGAAACAATCATCTTTCTGTAAACCTACCTGTTTATAAAGCGCACGCCGTGACTTGAACAAACGCGAAAGCTTGTGAGAACAATGTATGAATGTTTGTTATTCTCTCACGAAAAAGTAACTGAACGGATTTTGATGACATTTTACAGCAATATAGCTTATATATCAATATATCGTATTGGTCATTATTAATAAATAAATTACATTTCGACATAATATGAATTGACTTGCGTGTCAATTATTAACAGTCAAAACATATGTAAATTTGTTCACAAGGATGTGCTTGCGCGCCTCTAGCGTTAGTAGATACAAGTCTAAGTACAAGTATTCAGAAATGGAAGAGGACGACACGGGCCGCGCATGTGAACTCAGATATTTTGGTTGCCTATTAATGGCTCTTAAATTGAATTAAACTAATCACAGTACAATGTATTATCCAGTGTGGTTGTCATCGTTATAGCTGTAACTATTTAATTCAAAGCTTTTTAAAATTTTGGCTTGTAGTGCGTTGAATTGAAACTTTTTTGTTGACATCGAACCACAAATGTTCAATGCGGTCGATATCTGGTCTATTTGTTCTGGGTCGTTATTGTGTTCAAACGTACATAGTTCCTTCTTATATTTTTTTAAACTAATGTTAATCAAAGATGGTTTAAATTTTTTTTATAGGATTCATTCAAGTCCCGAAAAGCAGCTCCAAACTTCCAAATAATACCCCCTCCATGTTCAACTTGTTTTCTTGTATAATTTGGGTAAATTTATGATTTCTTACGATGACGTGCGTATTGTCTGCCATCTGATTAAATATTTGGTTTGTTTTGTTATTTAATGTATTGTTATCTATACATTTGTAAATGTAAAAAGAAAACTATACATTTGTCTACTAAAAATCGGCCCAATGTTTGTATTTTCTAGAAAACGCCAACTGTGCTATTCTGTGTGTGTGCTATCTGTGGGAACCTTTCGAGTAACTCTTGCAAACAACCTGGTATAAATACTTGTCTTTTAATGCATACGGAATCTTTAAAAGGGTTTTGGAGGGTTTGAAAATTGTGATCATCTTATGATCTTCCAGCGGGGTTGTTTTTCGTTGTGTCTTCTTTGTGGGAACCGTTTCGGTTGTATCACGTCTTGAAATATTGTGCTGCATTATAAATCGTAATTTTAGAACAGTTTGAATGGTTTTTTTATTTTACGGTATCTTCACTCACGTCAATAGAAATTAATTATAATTTTTCCCATTGTTGCACCGCAACATTTATTTCGAAAAATATGTAATTTAAAAATTATAATGAAAATATGTAAAATTACAAGATGACATTTAAGAATAGGGCCAAACTGAATTAATTTGTAATTAAAAAAATTTTCTTAAATTTTATTTTTGAATTAGAAAATAAACTTTTTGATGTCCCTAATTAGATGGTCAGTAATAGAATTATAGGCAAGAATAGTTAAAGTTGAATTTCAAGAAAATAAAGATGTATAGGCAGCTATTAAAGTTTTAAAAATTTAAAATATTAGCGTAATCTTTAATATTTCTGTGTAATCAAAATTTACTCCCATAAATATACATGTTACATGGCCGAAGAAAATTCTTATTCTTTCAGTAATACTGCCCGTGATTAGTCGACGACGAGTGTATATAACATAGTAAATAGAACTATTCAATATGTGTACTTATGTGGTATCTGCGAAACCTGTTTCTAATCTATAAGGCCATATGGCCGTGGTTCGAATCTGGACGTGTACCAATGAGTTTTTTTTTAACTTAAGTGCATTAACTATCACTGACTCTGTGCGTCGGAGAGCACGTTGAGCTGTCGGTCCCGGTTGTTGTTAATAGATGGCAGTATTTACAATCCGCCAACTCGCATTGGAGCAGCGTGGTGGATTTAAGCTCCAAGCCCCCCTCGTCTTAAGGGGAGACATAAGCCCTGCAGTGAGGTATAAAAAAAGGGCTAATGGAATGGAAAAATGTGATATCTGCGGAAATACGACAATATATGAGCTAAGAAATAGTTCATTTTGATAGAGTAAGCTTAAAAGCCGTTTCCCATTAAATCTACTGTTTGTGTAGTGTAGTCATTTTTGAGTAGAGGGGATGACTCAACGCCCTACCCAGTGACCTAAAAAGCCTATCGCAATCGTAACTTATTACAGTAGCAACTTTATAACTAAATAAAGTTCCACATTATACTCACTAACTTTACTTTATAGCATACTAACGACCCGCCCTAGCTTCGAACGGGTAGCAGAGGTGTCGTATCAGTTTGTAGTGTCGAACATGTGGACTGGATTTAATTAGATTTAAATGTAACGCAAGTTCGTCCTACTTGGATTATTTTTAATGTATTTTATTTTCAATTCTATAAATATTTGAAAAAGTAAAGAATAAACATAGAAACAAATTACAATATTTCTTTGTATACAACATTAATAACTTCAGCCTAACCACGCGCATCGCGTCGTCCGGTATGGCTGGCCGTCGCGCCGGCCGCGGCGGCGCACAGCTTCTTGACGCGCGATATTTTTCGCGATAGTTTCTAAAATATTGATTTAAATTGTATAGTGGAAAGGTCAGTCATAATGTGCATGAAATGCTGAAGGTTAATATCGTATTTAATTTGATAAAGTTTAATACTGTGTCCGTATAAATTGCTTTCCAATTACCTAATCATATGACAACATTTATTTAAACATTAAAATATGTATAGGAAGCTATCTATAAAATATAGACATATGCTATTGCGGACTTTTCTTTAATCCTAGAAAAGAGACATGACTCCTTCATACATTATTTTGTTATATCTCAAAAGGATTAGGCAGCGTTTTCGATGAAAACTCTCAGCCGGCTTAATTTTTTTCCGACTTCTTCAACAGTAATCGTCATATTTCAACAAATTTCCACAATACATTAGTAAATCAATCAATAATATGCCGATCCGTTCGGTAGTTTTTGAGTTTATCGCGTTCAGACAGACAGACAGACAGACGCGGTGGGGAACTTTATTTTATAATATGTAGTGATAAATGAATAACTAATTAAAAAAATTCAAATATGTCACGTGACTTGCATATTTAGCTTGATTTGATCCGCTGTTACATGCGTACTATATTTAGAAATATTTCATAACTTAGTTAACAACGACACTCATATTAACTAAACAGATGTCCTTGTGGTGACAATAAAAACTTACACGAGTGAGTTTGATTCATTCATGACCTTTTTTTTCTGAGGCCAAAGTTCAGCGTCACAGGATGAATGTTATCAATTCATCTTAATACTCGTAACTGTCCAGATAATTCCTTGTTACGTGCTACATTATCTTCTTATATCACGCTACTTAGTGATAATGTCCATGAATGATACCTATTTATTATAGGGGTTTTATAATAATTTGCTTTTGTATATACCAATTCAAGTAATCCATCGCTAGTCATCACTTGAGTGGCGGCTGTTTTTACACAGAAATATGCAGGGCACAGGAGCTTTTGTAATACAGTGGCAAGATTAACACATGCATCAAAAACGTAAAATTAAATATTTTTATAAACCCATAATAAACAACCGTTAAGTGAGGAGAAAAAAATTGAAAAGGTGACCCTTCAAAAACAATAAAATAAAAATAAATATTTTACCTTATAGTCGGCCTAAATCCTATATTTATAAAAATGAAATTAAGCTTGTTACATGTCTCGCTAAAACTCAAAAACGGTTGGACCGGTTTAATTAATTTTGGTTTTGAAATATTTGTGGAAGTCGAAGGAAGATTTAAAAGGTGAGAAAATATGAAAAAATTGCAAGAAAAAAGTACAATATAGTAAAAACAACTACTTCATTTTCCTATAAAAACTGTTTGTACCTGTAAGACAGGGTGCATTCAAAAATCAATTTCTTTACTCTTTTATAGGCTATCTCGCAAACGGTTCGAATGATTTGTATGAAATTTTGTACTTAGGTAGAGGATATTCCAAAACAGGTTTCTAAAAAGATCTTATGGTCATTAAGCACCAAGGGAGGCTGCAGTAAATGTGTATCTTCGAAACGGCTGGACTGATTTTGAATTGGTTTTTTGCATTACATGAGTATCACTTGCGAATAGATAATTAAATAAGTTGTACAGTTGAGGGCCACCAGGGGGCGTTGCAATAGATAGGTATGTATCTTTAAAACGGCTGGGACTATTTTGAAGCAGTTTTTGTTTACATAGATATACCCTAAGAGCAGGTTCATTGATAAGGATTGCGGCTATGAGCCACCAGGGGGCGTTGCGATGAATACGTTTCTCTAAAACGGCTAGGAGGCTCTACGCGGTTTTTTCCGTCATTAACATATCACCTAAGAGCATGTTATAAAATAAAGTTTGCGGCCATGGGCCACCAGGCGGCACTGCGATAAATATGTTTTTCTAAAACACCGGGTCAGCTAGTAATTACTAAATTTTCTCATACAGGGTATGGATCATGCACAATGGTTAATGAACATCTTACGTTTTATTGTTGTAGGTCAATGATGAGGTAACATATAAGGTAAGGTAAAAATAGGTCTAAAAAACTAGCTTTAAAGTAAATACTTATCCGGTATAAAAAACGAAATCAAAATCGAAAATACAAAAAGAAAATACATAAACTGCTCCACCATCTGGTACCCAAAATTGTAAGACATATGTGCTCTGAGGTTATATCTATGTATAGGAAAAATTGTATAGAAATCGATCCAATTGTTTTTTTAAGTTAAATGGTAACACGTGATTATGCACAACCAAATGTACAACTTCTTAGCCCAAATGCATACAACATCGGTCGTGGGTAAAAATAACACTAACTTAGTAAGTGCGAGTACAATTACATTGAATTATATGAACCAAAATTATACTGTAGTTGGTACATATTTTTTGATTTCGTAATATCGAAGTCGACGTCGTCGTATGTGTCTTTTTGTTCTTGACAGTTGACTTATTCTTGACTTGTTTTAGAGTATTTAAAAAACGAAACGTGTTACAGCATTGTCATGTATTTACAAAAGAAAAATTATTAGAAAAACCAAGCTGGGTTTTGTCGGAGACGCGGCAATAACGTAGAACTTGTCCCACAAAGTATTTACGTAGACACCACATACTTCGAACTTGGACTTTGGCGAGCACAAAGACCTTTTGTTTTGTCAAGCAACACATTGCTTTACTTGCTATATACATACATCTACTATTTAAATATTTAACTTCGTATAATTTATTTTATAATTTTGTAAAATTATATAATTTGCGATTAGTGGCTTAAGACCGTTCGTTTTGCAGCAATGTAAAATTGCTGCAAGCTGCTAGCCAGTCTACATCGTTACAGTATTTAATTTTACATTGCTGCAAAACGAACCGCCTCAAGCCACCTGGAACCAACAACGGCGGCCCGTGACCTTTGCCGGGTGTCGTCCGGGTCGCCACTCAAGGACCTTTTCTTCCATAGCGGTCATCGATTCTACGAACCGTGTGGTCTCTATTATTACTTTGACTTTCTAATTTTGTAAGCCATGTCCATCATCCCAGTTTATCCACAAATTTTATCGTCCGGAATAACAACCGTAGAAAGGCTCCAAGCATAAATAGCTCTTTGCATAACATTTTGGGTGAATTTGAGTCATTTTTTTACAAATATGCCATTAGTTTATGAAAGCACCGCAATTAGAACAAATTAGAGCAAAATGAAAAAAATAATAAGGTTCTTGAACAAAATTTGATTCTTTCAAAATTCAGTCAAACGTTTTATTTAAAAAAAATATTCTCAGTCGCGAAATGTCTCCGAAATCGTCAGCGGTGTCTTTTCCGTAATTTTCCAATATAATGAGAAAAATATGAATGTAGCATTTAGTTAGTAGGTACTCGCAATGAAAATTATAAGAAAAATTAAAATGATAATTTATGAAAATATACAAGAGATATTGTCATGCGCTGGTGAACTATTATCGATCTCATGGGCACGATTGTTTTCTTTTACCTTATAACAGTGTAGGAGTCCTAGTTTAACGTTTCACTAATCGTTCTCACAAAACAAGGTGTTTGCGACAACACTGTCAGATATTTTTGACTAGAGTTTTTGAGTTGGTAACCATGTATGTTGATACTTTGAGAATTGAACTTTTGAAACAATATTGTTCATGCGTGAATAAATAGGTGACTGTCCAGGAATAAATAACCATAATTTAAGATTTAGAATTTTGATTTTGAATCCAAGAACCAAAGTTGTTATATCGTTTCATAGCCGAAGCGATCAGCCAGCGAAGTGGCAATAGGCCGGTCACATTTACCGTTGAACCGATAACTGATGGGGTAGACGAGTTCTCGAGTGGAGGCCACGTACCGGCACGCTTCCCGGCCAGGTGGACAGATAATCTAGAGCACCATACCGGGGGTAGTTAGATGCGAAAAGCGGAGGACCGTGTGTGGTGGCGAATCTTAGCCTATATATCCTGCAGTGGAGAGACACAGGCTTATGACGATCATGATTTCAACAAATCGGATTATTATATATTTAAAAAATAATATATTTTATTTTAGCTCTCTGGTAAATCCCTGAACATTTGACATCTGGAATTTTATAGCGGCTGTTAGCTGAACGGTGGCACAAAAAAAATCCGATAATAAATTACAGTGAAGTGATGTTGATCTCGCATGCTATTTGCGGATTGATCCAGCTTCAATCGGCGAGTGGTGTTTTTAGGTCGGCGTTCGGCGCCTCGTGCGCAAACATAAATAACTGTACGGACTTCAACACGCGTTACCTCGCGTAATTAATTACATAAGTACAACAAATGTACCCGCCTCGCATCAACACGACACGCGAGAAAACACAAATTTATTTTCAAATCTTCATTTTACCGCGAAACCAACCCGATCACCGACATACTTTAAACGCGGTAAACATTTCTTGACGGTATAACTTCAAGGTCGACGGTTGAGAACTACATTTTGTTCGTTTTCATTAGTTTTCATTCTGTTCGTCGAATTAGATAAAACATATCGCTAACAGTGAAAGCTATAAAGCTGTTTTTGTAATAATTTACCGTAATTCATGTGTTTCACAGGCAGTCTACTCTATCTCATGTAATTAATTACGGACGTAATGTCGACATCTCACATTGGTGAAAGAAATGTGTAGAAACATTTTACTTTAGATTATGTTCTCGATAATGGATTTATTCAATAGCACAGGTGCTTAAAGCTACGTAATTACTTAATAGTATACTTATAAAATATTAGCTTTTAAGTTATGTGTGCTACACTTTTGTACTGAGATCGCTAAAGGGACGCGTCGTGAACAATTAATCATAAAATCACGTTCCAGTGCTATCCCACAGTGCGTTGTTCCGGGTTAGGAAGTAACCTGTGTCAAACGCCATAAACTACCTCTATCCAAAAAAATCACTTTGATTCATTGCTCCGTTGCTGCATGAAAGGAAGACCGACCAACAAACACATTTTCGCATTTAATGTAAATATTTAAAATGTTATAAGGTTAACTTAGTGTGAAATTATTCATAATTAAACCGAATTGAAATACATGTAATTGAAATAAAATATGTATAAAGCGTGTGTCGTGATAACCCAGAGCCCAACGAACCTGTCTCAAATTTATAAGGCCCCGCAGGGCCATGGTTCGAATCCGGGCGTGTACCAATAAGTTTTCCTGACTTAAGTACACAATATCACTGATACCGTGCTTCGGAGGGCACGTTAAGCAGTCGGTCCCGGACGCTGTCAATAGATGGCAGTTGTTACAGTTCCCAACCCACAGTGGAGCAGCGTGGTGGACTTAAGCTTCAAGCCCCCTTCCTCGCCCTGGGGGAGGCCTAAGCCCCTGCAGTGGGGTAAAAATGGGCTGATGATAATGATGATGATGTTTAAAGCGGTTGTGCTGTAAACAACACATGCACCGGTGTCACGCGTTTTTGTAGTTATAACGATTAGCATTTTTTATCTGCATACTTCTACTATAATGTTATTTAAAGACGACCGGTAAACACGTTTGAAGTAAATTCTAGACTGGAAATGGGAGACTAGAAACAATTAAACAGAATTAGGTCGGTCTTGGGTCATCAGGAAAAACGGTTTTTATAAAAAATGGGAATATGCCCTTATTTAAAAGAAATATAATTAGTAGCAATATTTATATTAAAATGTATAAGTAAGGTTATAATTAACCATTAATGGAGATAACATAGATTAGAAAATGGTAATTTCATAATGAAATAAAAATATTTTACGTCTTCTTTTTATTGACATTTGTACAGTTAGAAGTACCTATATTATGTATTTGATTTTGAAATCTTAACGTTAAGATATGTAGGCATTTTGTAAACAATTGCTCGCGGTGGGAATAGTAAAATGATATTTGTGTAATTATCTGTTAGGCGTGAATAGCAACTAGGATAATAGTCTGAAGTTGTTTTGATTGATGTGTCCTTAGATTTGCGGCGGCGGCGTCGCGTACCTTCGCCTTTGAATTAATTACTGGCTGATATCCCAAGCCATTATATTCAGTTCGAGGTTAAACAGCCCGACGTTCGTGTCGATCCTTGTCAAAAGTACATAAACAAAAGAAGCTTCGCAGGGTGCTCACTTGCATAATAGATGGAACCTTTCTCTATCATAATAATTGGACTCTTTCATATGTAGATGTATTTTAGGCCCTAAAACTGTAAACTTTATTTAGGATTTATTAATACATGAAAATAATTATAAGATAATAATAAGAGTTTTTGCGGCACTCTGTCACACGGCACTGATTTTGATTATATATTTTATTTGTAGGTATTTTTAGTTTTGAATTTAGTATAAGCGGTTTTTTTAATTCATTTAAGTTTAAATGGTAACAAGTATTATATAATTATTAGACATGGTACGGATACCCGGCGGATCCGGCACTTTTTAGGATCCGGCCGGATAACGGGTATTAATGCCGGGTAATTCGCTAAAGGAAAAAAAATGCCTAACATTTATTGAACAAACATTAATCGAGGAAGGAAAATACAATGTACACGAATTTTCTTTTATAGTTACAGATGGTTCAATTATTTTATTTAATATTAATATTCGTAATTTAAAATTGGCAAAGTATGATGACATAATAATACCAGTTTTTCAGATTGGTATTGAGTCTACTTTTTTTCTTCTCATAAATTTGTAGATAAATATTTATGTGTCAGCGCTGCCGGATACCTGGCTGAATTCCCGGAGTTAGCCATGCTGGGTACTCAGTTACCGGGTACCCACCAAAATCATTACCCAACCCATGTTCAATAATAATTATTAGCGATGAGAGCGATACTACGTTTTTAATGAAATGTAAACAGGACACTTTATGGTGTATATACTGTACATTGTTTCTAAATACGAATATATTAGGTGAGAGTTAAACTTGAATTTCACCGATTTTCTGGCTTTGACGCAATTCAGCCAGAGTACTGGTACACGTACAGTGAGAAATCGAAGCCTTTAACAATATATTAGTACCTCACTGTCAGTTGACTAAATGGGCGGACGCTTTCTCGCTCGGCATTCGGCTCGAATTGAATGCCCAAAATATAACAATAAATTTTGCGAAACTTATGTACGTAATCCCGTTCCTCGCGACTGCGAAGGGAAGCGTCGCGTCGTGATGAAATGTCCACATTTGCAAAATAATACTTCCACCTGGGTTTTTGGCAAAATGTGCGATCCATATCACGGATAGGTACTGAGAGGCGGAATTTGTTAATCTGTTAATCATTTTCTTGTAATAAAGCCGTTAATTTTGGATAAAATAATAAATACCCATTTAAGTGCGAGTCGGAATTGCGCATTATGTCCTGTTTTTTTGTTATCGCGTTGCAATTATTTTTACCGTTTTTATTAACAAAAATTATTACTAACTGTTTTCCTCTAATTTTATCGAAATATTGTAAATGATTAATAATTTTTTTAAATTTTATTTTGATAAAAAAAAGGCTAATATTTTCGTGTCAATTACATAAAAAATAATAATTCAAATCGGCGTATGAAAACGTTCTTAACAGTATGTTTCTAGTCATAAACCAAATTAAAAACTTCATTGTTCTAACTCCGTTCACCACGTGGTACAATTTGTAAGAAATTTTGATAATGACTAAGGAACGCATATTGTGTGTGATCATGCAATCACGTTGCATTTTCAGTAGCACAACAATATGGAAGAAATTATTATAATAACAAGATTTCATTAAAAGAATCGGATATGAAAAAAAATATTTATTAATATATGAAATAAGCGTGAACTTTAATAATATTAATTAACAAAAACTAAATTAATGAGAATCGTGAAATACATGCGAGCAAAGTGGCAGGCAACAAACAGTATTTCATATTCTCTTTCCGTTACACCCAGTCGTTTTCTCGCAGCCTTAACATCATAAATACTTAATCATAATGTATTGAATCAATATATTCAAGGGCGTATCGCTTCGTATATACAATATCAAGGGAAGGATGAAAAGACCTTTCTCTATAAAAATGAAAAGAACTCCTTTATTAAGAAATAAATAACGATCCAATTTCTTTTATCCCGTGGGATAAACGTTCCTACCCAGAACTAATAAAATATTTAAAGCATTAAAAAACAAATATTGTACAAGATAAGACAACATGATTTTCTGTATACCAACAGATTCACGTAGAATTAATCTTAACCTATCTTTAAAATATAAAACTGCAAAGAATTAACCACCGAAATGTATTGTAATTTTAAACTTTTGTGGCGTTTGTTTTACAGAAGGTGAATTATGACGATTTAACGTCGTTACACGTCGGCTTTGTATAGCTTAATTCAACGTACGTAACCACATTACGTAACCCTGATCTGTTATAATTGCATTGTAGATATGTATATGACTTATATGCTTGCAGTAAATTTCCTAATATATCTGACTAGGTCGCCCGTGCGAAAAATTTGCATGGTACATTGATTAGTCATCGAATGGCAACATTACGTTGTATTTTATTTTTTGGTTACATATTTTATACTAAAAAGAATTTAAAAAATTGAAGACTCTGTTTACCTCACAACGTTAAAAAATTTAATTTAACATTTTACTTAACCGTCGTCGAATGGGACAACGCTGGTAACTGAAGCGTATCTTTATACTTTTTTTTGAGGGGAACAACTTTATTTTTAATTTTGGCTTCGGTCTTTGCTTTGTTTTTAATTTTACTGATTTCTTTATTATATTTAAAATATTAGTAAGCTTGTGTTTAACAGTGGTACGATTATAGGCTGATGATGACGATAAAACAGTATTGAAGAATCATACTACTTCAGTGCCCCCTGGCGGCTAACTAAATAAGGGAAGATCCTATTCTGAGTTGATGTCCATGTAATGCAATAAAGTTCATTAAGATAAGATAGAGCCAGCAGTATAGAGAAATATATTTACTACAGTGCTAACTGATAGCCTATAACTTTAAAACATATCTAAGAACAAGACCTGAGTTTCACCTCAGGTACCACATAGCTATCAACATATGTTAAACAATAATACCTCATCAAAATCTGTTCATCAAGACTTTAAGAACCTGATCTCAGGTGACCCCTATATGACAGTACTTTTAAGCACTGAAAGTTGACGTGAACGAAAGGTTGCAATTTTGATAATTCATTAAAGATGTTGAATATTTTAATAAAGTTATATGCTGTACATTTCTATCTTGGTGGAAGACATGGCAGCAGCTCGGAAGTTTGAATATCTTTTGTGCCTTATACCCATTACCATAGAGTTAAATATAGCGTATATATCCCTCACTTAGAAAAATTATAGTGATAATGCACAATATTATCAATATTTGTGCCATTAAAAAAGCGCATGCTTATCAATTTTCAATATTTCCGTCAATTCTCAACACTTAAAAAGTCTGTGCCATTTTTAAATGAAAAATATAATTTATCAAAAAAAAAAAAACACTTCTCATTTAATGTACCGCGGGCTCGTGCAGCCGATTCTTTGACTATATTTAGGGATATTTGTTCAGATCTCTTTTACCCCTGTTTTTAGCAAGTGGCTTGATGAATTTTGTTTTAAGAGGTGTCAAGCAATTCGTTCATGGACTCGGGAAAGCGAACGGTTTTATGAAAAAATAAACTGCATAAAACAAAGGTGTAAGACAGCTCCTTACTAGGCGATACCATATTTTAGGACCGACCAAAATATATAATTAGTTTGTACCAACAAATTTACTCTAGGCAATGCCTAAGCTAGGAGTCGCCGTGTAATGACACATTTGTCTATGATTTTATTCGTACAGTTGCGTGACTTGTATATTTTGGCAGAAAATTTGATACATCGCATCGCACATTATATATGAAATGCAGACCACAAATGAAAGCTTTTAATAGATATTTCTTATTTTAAAGTACTTGGTAATATTGTTTAAAAGTATGCTTTTGAAAAGATATATTTCGCTTACCTACCTGTCACTTTCATATTTTTTTTAATTTTCTATAAAACTTTCAAAATTAATTCTTAATGATTTATTTTATTATCTATATATTATATATTTATTTAAAAAGCTCCCATTGTCACTAGGTAACGTATCTACAAGTAAAGTTAAAGTTTATTTCAGTGTGTGTAACCCGTGTAACCCGAGCGCGCAAAATACTATTAAAATAAGTTCTTTGACTTCAATTAGGATATTAAGGGTAGACTTCGTCTAAGTTATTGCATACTAAATTTGTTGCACAAACACAATTAATTACATAACCTATGTAGGTAACGATTTATTTGAAAATTAAAAAAAATTCTATTTTTCTACAAAATTCCATAAAATACTGAAGCTTTAATGCATATATTTGCATGTCATAAATAATAACACAACCTAAGTAAATTGCGTATTTAGGCTATATTTGCGCAACAAATTTAGTATGGAATGGCGTAGGCGAGGTCCACCATTAACATCTAATGACTATCGTAGACGGAGGCCCTTTCGTTTTAGGAACGCAACCCATATAGCTATAACAAAGCTCGAAAAGGGCCTTCGACTGTGATATTATTATTATGTTCATGTATTAATTTGAATCGGATATTTAAGCAAGGAACTGAAGTAGAACTGATCCGCAAGGGTTCTCTTGAATTTGAGATTTGCGAATCAGCCGCGAAGCGATAGGGGAAAAGATAGATAAAGAAAGACTGAACTGGATCCAGAAATACACAAATTCAACTCCTCGATTGCAGCAGTTTCAATCAGCCAGTACGGGTGCGGCCACAAAATAAATTATTCAAGCACACCACAGTTCATTTCTATGCAACGTCATAGCGTTTATTACTGTTAGAGTTATATTGATCTTCTATTGATGTAATGCAGTACAACGCTATCGACATCACGTTGCTACGACTAAACTGGAGAAAAAAAAAACAATATCAATAATTATTTAAATTTTGTTAAACATTGTAAATTTTATGACGATTAGAAACTTTCGTTATATCTGTATCACACAGGAAAGACACTAATGTATTTCCTGTGTGACGCAGATAAAAAGTTTAACGCCGAAATAAAGTTTTTTTTAGGATAGCAAAGTCAAAGAATACTTGGGTACATACATCGATGATGTCAGTTTGTTTGTTTGTTTTTAATTTTTTTACATAACGGATTTAGTTGAACTTCTGCATAGAAGTTCATTAATTGAACCAATTTCTCTACGAAAAAGCGGATATAAATTAAATATTTAACTATTTCTATTCCTCGAACGCATACAATTTCCACGACGGAAAAGTTAAAGAGAAAACCTAACATTAGAAAAAAACATTATAATCCAAAGTTAGCCTGAACATATGCAGGGCTTATCTTTAACGAAAATTAAAATATGTTTAATATTAATAATTATTTTTTAATTACTAACGCTTGTCTATGGTTGCATCCTCATCAAATCCAAATAAACCAACGACAGTAATTATTCGACACTTCAGAGCATTGATGCTATACAAAACAACAAAAGATATAAATTTCGGTTCATCAATTAATTCACCGAATAATAATTGTCTCGTATAAAATACAAACGTGCACGTAATTATAGAGAAGAACATTAATTACTATAAAATATAAACATAGACTACAAAAAGCAATTATGGACGATTCATATACCTACCGTACTGTGGGTCATTAAATCGCGATTCCCTATATATGCGGAATAACGTTGATAACAGAACTTTGCAATATATGTGAACTCTATTTCGTAACGAGTTCATTCTTCCCCTAATAAACCTAGCTTCCGTGTAAATCGGCCTCGATGTATAAAAATGTTAAACCCAATTTCCTGAAGAGAAACTGATTATTGTAAAAGGATATTTTTCATAATTTCCTGTCAAAGTTCATGTCAGTCGAGTTTTAATGGTCATACCCGTAAGCTTTCGATAAATCGTTCAATAAAAAATCAATAATAAATACACAAGGCAAGTTTAAGCATAAAATAAAACACATAATTTTTTGGTTCTTTATTTCATTGACTCATACTTCTATTAGGCCTTACAGTGAATAATTACGCCTGTATACACAAAATCTATGCATAGAATACTTAAAAGAAGCCAGCGTACTCGGTTTTGCTTCCAAATAGGGTGTGGACATAGAGTAAGTAAATTTGACAACAGCGTTTGGTTTTAATAGAGTCAGAAATGTCACTTCACAGTATCGAAACTGTCAAACGCAATTTTGCGGGGTGAAGGCTTTCGCGCGGGGACCTCACGGTCTGAAACTGCACTGAAGCTTGCCAAAGATACACCTGCTTATTAGAAGAAGAGTGGTAAGACGGTAGGCACAGAAGAGTGCTTATAGTCAACTCGTACTGTTATTGGTGCGGTTCTTTTATAAGCGAGTAACTGTAAAAGATTTATCATCAGTCAGTTATTATCATCTACCTGCTCAATGAGGTCTGAAAAAATATATTTCTCGAGTAAAGTGAATTTTCAAGAATTTCCTAAAATCATGTATGCAATTCGTACAATGCAATACAGTTCTTACGCAATTTGAATAACGTTAACAAAAACACGGATAGAGCGTAACGAGCTGCGACTATGTCGACGGCTCGTTCAAGAATTATGTTGAAATGTCTAGCTTTGTCGCCAGTAACAAAGTTCGTTCCAGCAGGTTCGGAGGTGTTACGATAAGACTTCTTCGAGATGACTCGTGTTAGCTGGTAGCCGGCAACTCTCAGACAGAGACATACGCATAATACAGTTTTCTGTATTAATTGTCTTCACAGTTGCATTCCAAATGTATAATCCATGCGCCAGATAGTGCAGCAAGCCAAGTTTCGACCTGTGCACGCAGTGCGTATATTGCACGAATCCATTCGCCGTGTTTTTATGCCCACGTTACTTCTGTTCTGTTTGAACCAAAATGTAAAATTTTGATCATACAGTAATGAGCTCTATGTTATGATACATAAGAAAATTTAAGAATCCAAAGTTTACTCCTTCTAGGACAAATAGACATTTGAAAAGTACACATTTTTCTACACACTGGTTAACTGAGTGATTAATCAAAATCATTTTAGAATAAATCTAGATATTTGGGTACTAAGCGCTCCCCGAAATGGTGGAATCTTTGGTACCTAGGTAGATTGTAAATACAACCAAAGCGAAAAATAAAGATCTCCAACAGAGAATAAGGATCCTTCAGCACAAATATAAATGTGCAAATACATGTCCCAAAAAAGTTGGCCTTTGCATCCAGAACACATGGCCAAGTTTTTTGGCCATAAGGAAAGGAGATTAATTGCCTACATAAATCAACATTTTAATCTCTTGTTCATTTAACAGACATCAAGAATTAAGAGGTTCTCAATTCGACTGTTTTATATATATAACTGTCTTCGGTGAATGTGAACCGGTTTGATTGATTATTTTTTATTAGATGGGCTATATCTCAAAGTTGGTCTCATATAAATTTGAAGAAAATTTTCAACTCCAAGATCAGAAAATTAGGGAACATCATCATCAGCCCGTGTCTCTCCACTGCAGGATATAGGCCTCTCCCGGGGCTCGCCACCACACACGGTCCTCCGCCTTCCGCATCCAATTACCCCCGGTATGGTGCTTCAGGTCATCAGTCCACCTGGCCGGAGGGCGTCCAACGCTTCGCTTCCCAATACGTGGCCTCCACTCGAGAACCCGTCTACCCCATCGGTTGTCGGTTCTACGGCAAATGTGACCGGTCCATTGCCACTTCAGCTATGTCGACAACTTTAGTTCTTCAACGGGTTTCAGTATTCCTGATTTTGTCCATCAAAGAAATACCGAGCATAGCCCGCTCCATAGCGCGCTGAGCGACTTTAAATTTGTGGACCAGTCCTGCCGTGAGAGTCCATGTTTCAGACGAATCGTATCCGGGGATTCTTCGCACCCCTTGCCCTTCCGTTACCTTCCGTTGCCTTTGTGTTTTTGTGTATACCATTGGGAGGGTTTGCCAATAATCACCACGCTTGGCAGGCGGGTTGGTGATCGCAGTATATAGTTTCACAGAAAGACGCTGCTGCCCATCTTCTGCTAGCCTGAGTTAGTCGCCTCTTACGACACGCTTCCCGGTGGCGGTGGGGAATAGTATTCTTTGCCGTCCCCACACGGACCCGCCCCTACACGAAAATGGAAAGAAAATTAGAGAATGAATCTTGTTTATTTGAATTTCATCGAAAAATTCCTTGCTGCATTACGAAAGGCCTGGAGGAAAGGGTTATTAGTTTTAAACAAGTGAACAACTATAATTACTTATTCATTTGTCATTATTTTTATATATATATTTAAAAATAATAACAAATGAATAAGTAATTATAGTTGTTATATATATATATATATTCATAAGATGTAATTTTACTTTGATACCTTGTTACTACAGTCACTTTTTCACCATTTTTATTTTTTCGATTATTGCTAGAAAACAAGCTGTTACTTTTAAGGACCCACTGCGACGCGATGCCTCTTCTCGGAACTATTATCCTCTATACGGCCACAAGGGGTACACGTGCGTGTTTCGGGTAAAGACTAATTAATTGGATTAACCTGATTTTATCGCGTTCTGTTATTGCTCCTCGCTAAGAACAATTCTACCTAAATAAAACATGAAAAGTCTAAAAAAGCAGTGTATTTAAAATTTCCCTTTTGTTCATTAAATTTTCTGAGTTAGGTAAATTGAAAAAGTCTTTATTTAATGAGATTTTCGTATAAGACTTGATTTTGATACGTTCATTAAAAAATGTATGCAGGGTTTTGCCCCTTTTGTTTTATTTGTATAATATTTTTTACACAATATAAACCGTTTGCCGTCTTTTTTAGCGAAACAAAAATCATGTGACATACGTTACTTACCGTTTTATGATACCCTGGACGGTCGTTTCACTGATGTATCAATTTATTTAGTACTTCAGCCACAGTTTTTGTATAATATTAAGTTTGGGAAATATTGATGAAACTGGCGAAAATGTCCATAAAAATTCCTGCCTGAAAGAACTTAATTACGTCTAGTAAAATGAAACTTGTGATTTAATCAATTTGGTACGTGAGTATTCCAAAAACTGTAAGAAATTCCAATTTAGAAAATATTCGAAAGATAACAGACACTTCGAAAAAATGGATTTTTACTTTCATTAGACATAAAAAAGAAGTACTGCATTTATTTTTAACGTTAATAAATATTCAATTTTACAAAAAAATTATGAATTAAAAGTGAACCAAGTCACTTTTAACTATATTTGCTGACGCTGGTATGTTTTATCGTTCGATTTAATATTTATTTTTCACTAAATAAAATATTCTTTGATATTTACAAAAAGTACCTCATCCCAACACATAACAAGAAGAATATATATCCCGTTTTTTACGTATACACGTAAATGTCATGATGAATACATGATACTCAATATTTCGAGGCCGTAAACGATTTGAATAGTCCATTATAATGACCGGAAATAACCTTTTAACGAAATATCGTTTCAAGTTTTTGTGATTTCACCAAAAGCTTAATAAACCCAAGGTTGAGAGTGAAGCTTTAAAGGATTTTTTTATATTTTCGACACAATATACTTTAATTTTTTACCGAATTCGAAAAAGGAGGAGGTTCTTTCTATATTCGGGGCATATTTTTTTTTTGTAAATATTCACCGATTTTTTATATATTTGTATTTACTTTCATTATTGGGATACTCCATAATCACCATAATTTATTTACTGTACATGTTTCTTATTATAATTCTGTGGAGTTTCAAACAATTATTAATATAGTATGCCAAGTAAAGTAAGAGAAAAATATTTCGTAGAGACATTTTACATACAATGGAAGAAAAGAGGACTTGAAAACCACAAAAATATTACCTTCACACCACACCTAAAAATACGATAGGTACTTGGCTAGCTTACGTGAGTAGATTGTTTAGGGGTATCGGAGGTTTACGATCGAGGGCTCATCGATCTCGTCTATGACGTTCGTCTGTCCGTCTGATAAAACAAAGTAGCTAGTAAAATGATATTAACTTTCCGGTTAGAAAAAAATCGGACAAAATGAAAAATCACATATTGTTATTTAATGGATAAAACTCTGAGAAGCAGGATTCGATAAAGTTTGTAAAAAGATTCCAAGGGTATGTCGCTTTAGCTACCGACGAATGTTAATGAAAACAAAACCTGCATGGTATACGTTTTTAGTTGGGGACTTTTTCAAATAAGAGCGACTGTTCTTCATTCAAAATCAATAAAAATAATTTCGTAATCACTTTTCAATTGTTTTCACAATCGCGTCTGCACTCAAACATGGACACATCGAAAAGAAGAATGGTCACGGTTCCTACAAAATTTACCCAGACCCGACATGAAAGAGATATTTCCCAGTTTTTTTTATTAAAGTAAATGGAACGAAAACATGTTACTTTTGTATTCAATATCAGTGGCTAACATATAAATATATTACTTTTTTTTTTCTTTCAGGCGCAGTATTAAAAAATAATTTTTCGCTCCCTTCTACTAGTATACCCTTCAAGTTTAGGCTTATTAGAAATGTCCTTAGTATAAGCCGTGGTAGCCCAGTGGTTTACATGTCTGCCTTTCAAACTATGGCCCAAATCACCATCATGTGCGTCTGAAATGGAGATATTTAAAGGCTGGGAGGATGATCAAAAACGTCCTGAAGGTCGTGTTGGGCATAGGTCATAAATTGCCATTATTATTTGAAAAAATTTGAATACGAATTCCGTCGTGACACTAATTCGGCTAGTACGGCTCGTTGCCGTAACAAAAACGTAAAAAAATAAATATTAATTCTGTGTTTGGAGGAAACATAACTATTGAACGTAGTTGTTTCACATTTGCACAGTAGATATTGTGACTTTAAAATGAACCAACCAATCAACCAACCAACTTCCCCCTCCGTATTCTCCGGACTCCGGACCGAATACCATTTTTTCCGAAATTTAGACAACTTTCTAAATAGAGAGAAATTTCGTTCCCAAAAATAATTTGGAATTTTTTTACGAACTTTGTTAAGTCCTGCTTCTCAGAGTTCTATCCTAAAAAAATTAATGATCTCCCTATTAGGAAGCAGAAATGCGTAGGCAATTAAGTAATTATTATATCAATGAATTCTTTCTTATTAATTTCTAGTTTCATTATTTCCCATATCAAACGGCATTGTAATATTTTAACCCCTAATGTTTTCCGAGCTTATGAAATATTTAAATAAAGACCTCCATTGTTGATGATTGTTGATTGATGTCAATTGTCATTACGTTTATATTCCTTCTGCATCTCAGAAAATACCGCCTCGAACAAATTGTAAAGTTTTCTCACAACAATTGTGCTCGTAATCCAGTATAAGTTTACGCGTATTGCCGAATGATATATTATATTAAGTTCAGAATATTTAAGATGATGGAATCAGCTTTGAGTCCACATATCTCGCCGTTTGTTGAAATGAAAATTGATGACTCATGTTTGTTATGAACGCGCCAGGAACTATTAGGGCATCCCGAAATGATCCCGTCTACTGTTTCAATCGATTGAGTATACTGGATGTACAAATAATCTCGCCCCAGGCTAAGAAGGGGATCAAAGGAGCGGTTCTGTATTTCTTTGACTTCCCTTCACACAGCCGGACTGTCAAATGGCCCGTTTTGGTATAGTAGCGTATTCAACATTTTTTTTTGTTAATAACACGCCCTGGTTGATTATAAGTTTTGTTTTCCGGAAACTATAATGAAAACACTGAAAGCTAAAAAACAGCAACTAGATCGGATTTTTGTGGATTTTTAGTAACCGGTGCCATCAAGATGTAAATGTTGTGGTCGAGGTTTCGTAATTTAATTCGGTTTTTTTTTTTAATATTAAGTTTACAATTGTTTGTAATACAATTTGAAATATGATGAAAATATAAGTAGTTTTTCACTTCCCGCTATTCAAGGGAAGTTATTGGTTGGGTTGGGTCCGATTTTCGAAAATCGAGTTTTCAACAGATCTCCACGTTTTGAGGTCCTGGGAAGCCATTCTATTTCCGGCTGGACGTCTTGAGAACCAACGAATCAATCGATCAAGGACCACGACACGGCGTTCGAAAGAGTTTATCGAGACTTAGATCTGATTAGATTTTAAAGTCAATCAGTCGAGCTGTTTCAAAAATAATAAAAAAATAAAAATCAAACAATGTATTCTTTAACGTTTTTTTTTTGCTTAAAATTTGCCTTGAATGCCGTCAAAAAATGAAAACGAAAGACGCGTTCAAAAAATATAGCAGTTTATAAATTTCCAAAAAAGTGTTTTTATTTTAACATAAAATTGAGATTTTACGACCACTCGATTTTTGACTTTATACAAAAAATTTATGCTTACAAAATTGCATAGAATGAATGTCATAAATAGCATTGGAATCAAAGGAAGCGTTCAAATGATATCGCAGTTCAAAAATTTCCAAAATAACGGATCTCGAAAATAGCGGGAACTTTTAGGGATGGCCTGCATGGTTAACCGATTTTTGTTATAAATTGTTTTGCCAAAAACTTTATGAATCTGTTTCTAATTCTAATATTAGCAATTAGTAGAATTATAAAGAAAACGAAACTTAATTAAAAATAATTACTTTCTTGTATAGTATTATCGCAAAAATCAGTGATTTTTCACTTCCTTCAGATTTTACCTGCTGTGGTATTTTGTTTCGCTGCGAATGATCTGCAAAGTACTACATTACATAGAAAATTTAATTTAGTTTTCAAAAACATATAATACTAATGACATATTTTTGCAATGTTTCCCGAACTGCCAAATGTAATTTGGACGGCAACACTTCAGTGGCGTTACTCTACGGGCCAGTTGACAATCCGCCGCTTACGGCTCGCGGGCGGCGGCGGCGGCGGCGGCGGGGCTTTTTCAGTTGAAGGTCGACTTTCGATAAACAGTACAAACGTTAAGGCTTTCTTTAATTTTTAGCTACCTTTTAATTAAATTCCTTAATTTTATTCAAAATTATTTATAACGTAACACGTGTTTTTATGAATTATTTTTACCGTAATGTTTAAAAAGTTACTGGTTGTTGCACTCAAAATTGCAGCGTAGCAAATTTAATTATTAAAAATTAAATTTTTCGTGTATCAGATGTAGGCGTTCATTCTATTATTATATATTTTTTGTGCATGTAGATTAACTACTTATATCATTGAGAATTGTACACAAACAAACTTATTTATTCATCCGAACGTCAAACAAGCACCTACCAATATTGTTATTAAAAGCGAGAAATTGGACCTTGTGGATTCTACTGTATTCTTAGGAATCACATTAGACGCGAAATTGCAAGGGGATCCTCATATCACTAACTTGGCGAGAAGGCTCGGTTCTGCAGCTTACGCTGCAAAAAGGATTCGTTTCCTTTCGGACATAGAAACCGCGAAGTTGGTGTATTTCAGTGGTTTCCATAGTTTAATGACTTACAATAATAATAATAATAATAATAATAATAATAATAATATCTGGGACATTCCACACAGCGCCATCAAGTCCCAAAGTAAGCAAGTATTATGCTTGTATTATGGGGTACTAGATAACTGATATATATACATAAATATTCCTTTTTTATATATTTATATATTTTATTTTTATTATTATATTATTATTATTATATTTTACTTATGGCATTCTGCTGTGGCGACACGCTGCTAATGTTAATACAACCTTCGTGTTGCAGAAGCGAGCTGTTCGAGCAATTTATAAACTGGGACCTAAAGTATCACTTGGAGAAAAGTTTAAGGAACTTAATATAATGACATTGCAATCTCAATATATATTTGAAAACATTATGTACGTAAAAAAAAATATTATATTATTTAAAAAAAATTGTGATAGGCATAATGTTAATACAAGAAACAAAGATAAACTTGTTAATCATGTCAGCCGCCTCAATAAAATCACGAAATCTTTTAAAGGGCAATGTATACGCTTTTACGATAAGATCCCAGCTGACATTCAAGATCTACCCCTTAATAAGTTTAAAACTAAAATAAAACGAAAGCTTTATGCAAAAGCTTATTATAAAGTATCAGACTACTTATGGGTGTAAGCCGCTCGCCTATCAATTTGTTTCAATAATATTATCTTTTAAGCACTTATTGCTAAAATTTTTTTTATAATTTTGTTAAAAAAGAGCGTCCCTCAGTTTCTTGCGTATTCTTCTGAGAGGAACCAGCATTTTTGAATACGCCTTTGTGGTGACGTTTTTCCACAAAGTAATGAAATTCACTCTTATGACGTATTTCAAGGTTATGTTACATAACTACGAAATAAGGATATTTTGATTTGATTTGATTTGATCCATAATTAATTATTAAACTTTGAATCTAACTTCACCTGCTTCTGGATAAAGTTCTGTTTATTGTGTTTATTTGTGTAATAATAAATGTATATAAATAATTCTATATTTTGGATAGTTCCAATCGTATTGTAAAATAAATTGAAAAAAAAAACTCATTATTAGAATTCATAATTTACAAAAAGTTTTGAAAGTGCCACCCATTATTTGCTATTTATAAACGATGATTCTTAATAAAATTTCACATTATTTTACATAGGTAGTCTACCATTGGGCTGTGTATCAGATACATGTCTGATCTTGTTTTTTTTTTTTTTATTTAACGTCGTTTAACATATTTTCTATTACAAAATCTCCGCGTAAAATGTATTTTTTCTCATGTATCGGGCTTGCTTTTCCCATCTAAGCCCCATCCAGCTGGATTATCGCTGAACCTGCAAACGCTTCGTGTTCGTTCTTTTGTATACTAGTTGTCGTTGTATCTGTTTTATGGACTACCACGCCGCCGCCGCCGTAATCGAGATAAATGTACGAACATTGTCGTTCGAATTTTATTAGCAACGCGGTGCATGCCCACGACGCGACGCCATGGTTGGATTTACGATGCCACTTAATTCTAGACGATCTCGTGTTCCGCGTTATGATTATGTTTTATTGTGGAATGAACGTATTTAAGAATTTTAATTTATTTATACTCATTGATGCTGTGACCGAAAAAAAAATCGAATTATAAAGTTAAAGAAACACAGTTTATGATTTATGAAAATTAATTTAATTATAAATAAAAATACAATTTTATTTTATAACTGACTAATATATTATTTTTTTAATTTTGTAATCCGTAGTTATAATAATATGTACTATTATTTAATAAAAAATAATAAAATGTTTGTAATCAATATTATAATTTTCGATATTAGTACAAAATGAAAAGAACAAAGCTCAATATTGACCCACACTATTGATTATTGTATTAAAAATAAAAGTCTGTCCCTTAAGGAAATCACACAGGTGGCGCGCTCAATTATGATTACACATACCGCACTGTGTCCAAAAACATTACGTACGTCCCGCGCCTGCCTCACTTCCCACCCGCGTAATGTTGCTAGATCGGGAGAGGTTTCCTACTGTTTTTGGGATAATCATATAAAATCAGAAAAAAGGTGTTTAATAAAAATATTAACAGATAGGTATATTTAGGCCGCGTTTATATAACACAAATTATTTCTTGGGGGGCAGCCGCACGGTCGCTGCGTACTTGTTCATTCATAGTAAGTTTTAACTATACCAGGTACTAGGTCAAAACTCACAACATTCAAATTTCCTTCAGGCGCCAGGTGTTTACTTGAGTTCAATGAGTTTTTTGGTACACTACGAGTATAATTATAGAAAGGAAGTAGCATGACCTTCTGACATAACTGTTCTTCATTTAATAGAAAGTTACTCACTACAACTTGAAATGCATACATACCATTTTAGTTAAATACCTAAAGGAAATAAACATTTCTTTTTTTATACCTATTACAATAAATAAAACCCGGCTTCAATAAAGTACCTTTTTAAAGGTAAGGTAAGGCAAGCAAAATTTTTATTAGGTACCCTTTTGTTGAGTAATCTTTTTATAATATTTTCTTTTAGAATTTGAACTGATTGGCAGAATTTTACGTTTAGATAAATAATGTAGGTACCTAATCTTATATCTAAATCTTTTTCAATAACCGCCGTTTCTATGACTTTCACCATTTATGTGGTCATCATTTACAAGGAATATATTATTTTTTTCAATGAATTTCTTGAAAATTGAAAGAACGATTGCTAATCGTTTGATATTTGAACTTATAACAAAATCTTCATTTGAAATTTTTCGGACATGTGCTTCACAAATACGGTATTTATGTAATTAAAATTTTGGGAAGAGAAATAAACTCCATTATTTTTCAAACTAATAAGCTTGTGAATCCATAGCACATCTGAGGCCAATTGCTTCTACACAAAAGGAATATTTTATTGATTTTGACAAGTAATAAGCAACAGTTCCCGATAATAACCTACGATATATTTTGACAAATCATGAAGCTGAGGCGATTTTAAGACAATAATTTTGCAATGCTACCACCATTTTTACTATTATAGATCGTTATTGAGTAGCTTTTTCGTTGTATCACATAGAAAATCCAAATCAGAAATATAGACATCACTAATTTCTGAGTTTGATCGTGTAGGCGATTGTGGCTGTGTATCCTGAAATGAAAAACTTTAAGTCTATCATAAAATGAAAAAGCAAAATGCTTAATCAAAAACAGAAAATCAAATGTAATCAATTAAACATAAAAATTTTAGGTAGGTAAGTACTTACGCACATTTTCCGTAATCGAAGGTCAAGATGTTTCTATATGTGACTCAGACAATTGTGATGTCAATACCAAATCCCGAAATAGCATGCCATTATTAGATAATTCATATATTACTCCATTCACCAAAATTTAATTTTAATCGGAATGCATAGAAGATTCAATAACACGTATACAATGTATTCATAAAGGTATATCCTTTGTATTTTCTGGGAAAAAATGAAATTTTTGGTATAATAGCCACCGAAGTACGGTATTGGATTACCCACCAACCACCTACCCGCCATCAACCCGCATTGGATCAGCGTGGTAGATTAAGCTCCAAGCCTCCTCATCCCGGAAGCCTAAGCCCCTGTAGTGGGGTATTAAAGGAATGATGGAATGGAATGAAATTGGATTATTTCATAATATAATTATGACCTACATAATGAACAGGAAAGGTGCAATATGAATAATATTTAACTAACATATCTTGACTAATTCTACCTTAGTCGGAATAGCTGATTTCTTTAGTTTTTTTAAACTACATTTCGCGTCACAAAAATATTGCTCGTCAAGGTGAATCGAACAAATTACGTTCCGCTCTGATGGTCTCAAAAACTTATCTAGCCGTGCTCTTTGTATGACTTTCATCCAATTCAATTTTCTTTGTTGTTTGTTGTTCACACAGGTGCTTTATTACTCAAACAATAGAGTATTCTAAACAGGTATTAAATAAAAAGTAGATAAAATTTTCGATGGAACTGGCAACACTCACAAAATGAACGCGCCATTTTTTAAGTCAATCACAATATGTAAAACAAATTCAATAATTAAATAAATCCACTTTTGAATACGTTAATTACAGATGAAATGTGATCCCATCCGATTTCTTCGTAAGCCCAGCAGCATTTTTGCATGTAGGAACGACACAAGACGACATTTTAAAATTAAAATTGACACTTGTACTGTACATTATAACGCGGTAAGTGCAACGGAGTGACTAATCGTAACAAAGTGAAACCACTCTGTTTAAGAGTGGTTTTTGTTTCTTCAGTTTCACGCTTACAGGCGCCTTCTGGTTATTCTGAGGGAAATCAGTATTAAAAAACAAATTCTCTAAAATGCCCATTATTATGTTTTTTTATGATTTTATATTTAAAACGCCGTACGCTAATTTGAAATCGAATTAGTAGCTATATTTAGATATTGCTAGAGATGGCGCTATACTGAAATGATAACCAGCTGTGTTCTATAAATCCTAACCATTCAATTTTTAACAAAAACTGTAAGTTTTCAAACAAGCATGTAGTATTTCTGAAAAATACGTATTGTTCGAAATAAAAACATTCAAATGCAACCGTATGACTTCTAGAAAGCGTGCCACATAAAAATATATATTTTAATATATATCTCGATAACGCTGCTTTCTTTAAAATAATATATTTAGCAAATATTTTTCAAAAAGACGAATTTTTCAGAGATATACATTTCAATTTGACACAACTTATAATTACGTAATAATAACTTAGGTCAATTGCATAAGTTGCAATAGGTATGACTTTTTAATTATTTTTTTTGGAAGAGGAGAATCTTTTCTCAGACAACAATCTGCGGGTAGTGGGGGGCAGAAACTCCCTAAACTCCTCTCCCTGACTTCTTACTGTCAGCCACGGGGCTTTCAAAGCGTAAACGGGCGCTTTGGGGCGAGCGGGAAGCTCGAGCCATGCGACAATTGAGAAATTAGACTGGAACCAGATGGGTCCAGCGAAGTCTAAGGGGGTGTAAAATCTGTGAGTTGCGCCAAATAACGCCGATCAAATCAACTGCCTTGGACGGCAGGTGATGGAGGTGGGCCAGTAAACCTATAGTGCAGAACGCGCGCGCCTAGTCTGCGTCTACGTCTGGGTCGGTTTCTTACCCCTTTAAAATATTCGTGCACTTTTCTTTCAGCTGTGTGCATATCGCCGCACCACGCGCCGCTGCGAGCCGCTAAATTGCGGCGGCATGGTGGCGTCCGACTCTGTTTGCACACGGTCGACGCCGCGAGCGACGGTAACGGGACAGTAGTGAATTTTTTCCATCTCTAATATTTATTGGTTTATTTGAAACTAGAAACAAAAATGAGGAACCCGTTATATTTTTGTTTCAATATAATAATATTTTTAAGTCATTTTAACGAATTTCAAAGTTGCTTATTCCAAAAGGTCATATCTGCCAAATGACGTCATTTGTATATATTTTTGTATTATACATGGAGTAAATTAATTTCACAACAGCGTTTGGTTTTAATAGAGTCATAAATGTCAGGTCACAGTATTGAAGTGAGATTTCGCATTTTCGGGGGGTTGAAACCGGTGTGCGGGGATATACCGGGGGTGTAGAGCACCGCGCGGGGACCTTGCGCACTGAAACTCGGGCTAAAACTCACCATCATACACCGGCTAGCTATAGTATGAGTGGTTAGACGGTAAACGCAGAAGAGCGCTTCTAGTCAATTCGTACTTTTATATTATATAAATAAAAATATTTGACGTTTTAATAGTTGAAATTTGTTTTTTGTTTAGGTACATTTGTTACAAGTAACTGAAAAAGTGCATTTCTCAATTATACTTTTTTTTACACAAATACTAATAGGATAGGGCGACAAATGACATTATCACCCTTATTTATGAATCATTATATACTATTGAAAATTCAATATGAATCATATACATATATAAGTATATTTTCGACTAGCTTCAAAAATGCTACAAGCGGTTTTTTATTTTCCTCTTTTTCTTAGGAAATACATGTTTTCAAGCGAGTCTCTGTTTTCATGATATCGCCTTCTATGGCGGGGTTCTACTTTCACGCTGACGACGACGCCAGTCTCGATTCACGTTGCAGAGCAATACGTACCAAGAATTATGTTTTATGCGGCTTCAAAGATTTAGCAGCGGTAGGTATGGCAAAAGATTTCGTGGCTATCCCGAATCGCATTTAATGGTAAAACATTATTTTTAAAATTCTTAATAAGGTACGATGGAAAAACTAAAGAAAAACGCACCGTTTTTCTTTAATTGTGGCAGGTTTATTAGGGTAGGCATTATTTATTGTTATATCGATAAGCGGGTGATTGACAGATATATTAAAATATTATAGTATTTTATTAAAACTATAATAACAAACTTGTATATACGTTTGAATATCGTGGTTAGTGGCGTCCAAGCACTGAATTTCGAAGTTCGTCCAAGTCAGTGTAGAAATTAGTAGAAACGTATCGCTGTCATATTGCTTCTAGTCCGAACGGTAACAAAAGGGGAGCTTATTTGTTAAAAGATGAAACTTATAGGATATATAGTATTTATGAAGACAATAGTCACTCGCAGCGGCATCCCACTGAAAACCTGATACGTCCTAATAGGGTTGCACATAACTTTATACTAAAAATAGGTAGCAAGATATTGCGATTAAGTGAATGATGGCAAATTACTTTCCGGTTTTAGTAGAGGATTCCAACTTTAATTTTGCATTAATGTCATGCTTTAACTAGATGCGCAGATCAATTAATACAAATAAAGTATAGGTTGCTAATAAGTTTGATCAAATTTTGCTAAAGCAACATATTTGAATCGAGATTTTTGAACTTCACGATTTGCTAAGAAGTCATTAATTTATTTCCCATGAATGAATTATTAACCTTCGAAAGCCTGAACCTGGGAATTGATAACATATCCTTATGTCTTGTATGAAATTGTGGCCATCACCCACCTCAGAAAATGCATTTAAGTTTTTATGTACATAAATTATATTGCAATAAATGTACTGCCAAGGGACTGTCAAAATTTTACTTCCTCTAAAGTGAGCGCTTAATTTATATATAACTCGAACGGCTCTTTTTGCAGAACAAATATTTTTTGAATGTCAGCGGCCTTTCCCCAGAGGAAATTTTTAAATTAAAAATTAAAACTACATTATTATTAAACTTAATTTCCCGCCGAAATTTCATCCTATGACAAAAGAGCTAATTTTCTGCTCACCTATCCGCATAGATTTTTTATTTATTTTAAGTTGCAAACTAAAATATAAAATTAATTTAATGTTTTAATCACACAAATTTTATACCGATAAAGAAATGTTCTAAGAAATTACACTGGATCAGTTGTTTTACTGATTCTAATTAAAAGTTAAATTAAAAGCGATGTTCATTTATACGCTAACATAAACTTTAAAAACTAAGTTTATTATTGAGAATTTGATTTTAATTGTGTTATCGTGTCAAGTCAATTTTTATATTTTCTAAAAACTATATATTAGATATCAGTCATCCAACCAATTTATAATATCGAAATAACAATTATTATAGAATAACATCGGGTCGTACCATCAAATACAGTTTGGTGTAACACCGAATTAAATGTATATCTTCTAAGACATCTTTTGCCATACCTATGGGGCTAGATAAAAAAAAACTTCGCTGAGCGAGACCGCCGGTGACGGGCGGCACGGCGCAGACGGTTCCGCGGCATCCCGTCAGTATGAATTTACAACATGGTATTGCCCTTCAACACGACACAGGTTTTACAGTGAAATCGGTCTATGTGAAGAGCGATAATATAGCTACTGCTATATTACCGATGTTCACGGCATCGTCGTCGGTGTGCTGAGCGCGTTTATGCGGCGAAAGTTATGTAAATGAGAAGTAAATCTCTAAACTTGATCTTTACCAGCAAGATGATGAGATCTTTAAGGTAATTTTTTACAAACTATACTATCTTTAAAATGAATCTCGAGAACTTTTTGAATGATCAAGATAGACAGTTAAGTGTGACCGCGTCTGCAAATTAACCCCTAAAGCATCAGCCGCTTGATTCTTAAACCCTCCTGAGGTTGAAGTAACGATCTACGCGCCGGATGTTTATCTAACAATCCCATAATGTAACTTTCCACCCTCAAACCGTTTGTTATTCTGGAGAGTGGAACAGTGCAAGAACAGTTTCATTTATTTAGTTGAACTTAACCATCATCATCAGCCTTTACGTAAATATTTCCTTCTCGTTATTACGTGAGCAAAGTTTACGTAAGCTGATTATGCACATTAGATGTCGAGTTGTACTAAAACATAAGCTTGAAAATACACTGTAGGGTACTTAAACGATGCACTAGTATAGGTGCAGCAGTTGATTATAGGTAATTATATCTACTCCGGACTTATTTATATGTTGTATAGTATTATTAGTAGTAAGTAAGCAATTAGTAAATAAGGTGGTTAAAGAAATAGGTACGCAATATTACAATTGACTGGTGCGAGATACGAAGAAATGATTAAAATAATCCGGCGAAATGTAAATCGGACTCACGTGAAATGGGTTCCATAATCATGACATTGAATACTCTGGTTTTTAAACCGAATCCAAATTTTCTTAAGAACTTGAACCCGATTTCTTTCTTTTTGTTGGTTACCATAGTAACTTTTCGTTCACGAATATTTTCCATTTCCAGCGGGAACTTACAGACATAGAATTTTCATTTAGTTTTTCTGAAAACTGTAAGTGACGCCCTATATTCTGTATTTCTTTTAGTTTCATGCTCAGTTAGTTCCAAAGTATCATAATAATACTCGATTTCAGTAAAAAATTCAAATATACATTTTAAAATTATAAAAAAATATTAACGAATTCGGATGAAACCCTTGTTAATTTTTGATTATGTAAAATAATATCCTAATGTCAATTTCATCACATGTCAACGGCGCCATACCGCCGCGATGCGACGCTACGCATTGCCTATCGTTCACACAAGATTATTGACCGCGAAACGTATCCGGTGACACCTTGAATAGCGATAAAAATACGTTAATGTTACAAAAATAAAAGTAAATGTATTTTATTTTGGACCCTAAGTTTTTTTTAATATTTTAATTGGGCTTAGAAGCTATTGCGCATAACGAGTCTTTTTATTCGATGCGTCACATGATGCACTTGACACACTTTTCTTTTTATGTTTATGACTTTAACTGTTGATTAGATTTTGCTGCAAATTATGTGTGAGGCTAAATGCTCGTTTTTCGTAGAGTTTGTGTAATATATTTTATTAAAAAATTATAAAATGTATATCTCACAACTAGATATTTTATGAGCACACTATACCTATTATTTCTTTAAATATATTACTTACTATCATAGAGTAAATAAAGACAGTAGCGTGAAATCGGACAGCTGACTAGCTAGAAGAAGAATGGTTAGGCGGTAAGCGCAGAAGAATAAAGCACTCTTCTGCGTCAATTCGTACTTTTATGCTTAGGTACCATTTATCCTCCTTACGCATTTAAAAAAACCGGCCCAGTGCGAATCGGACTCGCACACGAACGGTTCTGTACCACCATACAATATAAAAAAACGAGCGCGACGTTAATCGAACTTAACCATTGTTATTATTATGTAATTTAAGAATTATTGTATAAATATATTTCATTTTTATTTCGTTAGTTATTTAGAAGGCGCTCGATCCTCTCTGGCCAATCCGAAAAGTAATAACATGAGTGCACTGAATACTAGAGACAATTTTTATTACTTATTTTCTTACAGTGAACCTTTGACTTTTAGTATAAATTGTGAAAAGAATAAGCTCTGCAAAGGAAAGCGTAAATTTATAGTACCTAGTAATGCAATGTAGTTTTCATCAGAAAATGTTTTTTTTAAATTATCTTTTATAATAACATCACAAAGTTAAAATGCATCTAGTTTTCGCTTATTGCCTAAACGCTGTCATTTTCTATAGGATTTTTACAAAATTTTTACTTATAAAAGTACATTTTATAAGTTCATCTATTACTCGTTAAATAATACAGTCTAGTTAGCTGTGATAGTTTTCCTTTTGACTACAGTATATATACTCCTGTCATAATTTTTTTCCATGTATCCAAAAACAACGGTTTAGCTGGTAGAGTGGGGGAGGACACATGACTCTAACAAAAATTAGGATTTTAGGAGTGTATATCTCAACAACTGTTGAATTAAATAAAAAAAAAATGTTTGAAACCTTGATATCATTTTTTAAGACCTATCCGTTAAATTTTTTTTTCGTACTTCAGTTATATATATGGCGACCTATCGCAACAAAAAAAAATTTACTTAATTTTACTACGTCATTGTGTAGCGGTTCATAGATTACTTCTACCTTCCAAATTTCATCTATATATTGCCAATAGTTTCCGTGAAAAACCCCAGACAGACAGACGGACGGACGGCCGGACATGGCGAAACTATAAGGGTTCCTTTTTTGCCATTTGGCTACGGAACCCTAAAAATGGACAACCTCTATTTTATGTCGTCCGAGGTATCCGGCGCGGCGGCAGCGAGTGTGGTCTTGACACGAATAAAATAAGCTCGTTCTTCTCTTCAATAACTTCTAAAACTTCTCTCGTGCTATAAATTTAGAAAAAACAAGCTGTGAGACGCGAATAGACAGGCAGGAGAATGATCCAATAAAAGTTACGTTCTTCGTCTCGAATGTAGGTACTATAAAAAATTTAAAAATATGGTTTTGCGAGATTGTCATGTTACCGGTGGTTACGGTTCGTTTCGCATTTTGTTGCAATAGAAAAAACCACGCATCGATGCACAAGACCAAAGTTACGATGTTTGGCATTGAAAAAGTTAGCTGTAAAATAATAGAACAACCTCCATATTCACAGGATCTTTTTTGCATAAATTTCTATGATAAAAAAACACTTAAAAGACCAAAAAATTTAAGATGGTGATGCAGTTGTAGCAGTAATACATATTTTTTGGTTGGTCAGTATGAAGAGTTTTTCAAGAAAAATATTTTAAGTTTGGAAAATAATATTAAATCTATAAACGTGAAATACGACTATGTTGAAACAAAAAAAATAGTAATTACTTTTAACTTCTTTTATAACATTCCTCATAAAGATATATACATCCTGTCAACCACTACTTTTACAACAAATTATAGGTATAAAAAGATTATTTAAAAAGCAATAGTTTTTACTAACACTTGTGTTTATTTGTCCAAATACGACATAATTCGTATAATATATAAAATCACCTTTTAACACGTCTTCAGTTTAACAACTATTACGTTGTGTGTATATTTAAAATCTCAGGAAATGCCAAATGGCACATACTGCATAATTATCGTATAGTAGATACATATGCCTACTATATTCTAGAAATATATAGACTCTTTGTGCTGAAAAACTATTTCATTTTAATAATTCTTTTTTTTTGTAGTGTTCATTTTCTTTGTGACATTGATTCAGATATTTTGGTTTGATATACAAATGTGATGAATTCCATGTATGTACATAATTTAAACAATCAAGTGCGAGGCAGGTTGTCGTCCATCTTAGGGATATTTTCTTCGAGATCAGGTGTTTATTATTATTATTTATTAAAATTAAAGTATTGTAATTATATCGGAGCTAATTTGTTATTCTAATTTAAGAAGGTTCTCAGACTTTCCTTCCTTTAATCTAATTAAAGTTTGAAATTTTAAATGGTACAACTGTAGCAAAGGTTAAGAGACAGTTAACGCTTGTCAGTATAATCGTTTAAAAGGTTCGTTTAATCAGATAAATCGTTTAATCGTTAAACGAGACGACTTTTTCGACAATTTGTATATCTAAATATTTTATCATAGTCTCTAATAATTTAAAGAAATCCTTTAATATATTCAAGGTTTTTGGCTAACTAACGCTTGATCCATGGAGGTTGAATAGAAAGACTTATACAGTATCTCAGTTTTTAACACTGAGGCGATGATTTTACGAAAATGACATCCGAAATGGCGTCGAGTGTTAATCAATATAAATAATGACATATTTTTAAATAGCGTTCGTTAGAGCGACGAATATCTAGTTATATAATTTTTTATTTTCTAGGTATAAAATATTAAATGTAGCACAAATAAAATCACAGTTTATAGAAATAGAAAGAAATTAATTAAATATTAATATTTAATTAATTTCTTTAGTTTTAATGAATTAATAGGTGAAAATAAATTGTGTCAAAAAGCAAACAGGTAAACAGGAAAAATTCGTTTGTAATGCAATCCAATGAGAACGCACACATTTGCTGTTTTTTTTTTCAACTTCATATGTCTTATGTCAAATTTCAAACATTTTTATTACTAATATAACTAAGAAAAAATACTCAAAGATGTAATTCACAAGTATGTATGTCGTAGAGTACATAATTTATGTATGCCGTAGAGTAGATTTACAATGTTTGCGGAGGAGGTATGTTTAGATTGTGAAATAATGTATATTATATTATATAGACTATTATCTATGTGTTTTTCTTTTTAGAAATATCCAGTTTTCTGCTTATCCGCATTATCGTTTGGTTATTTTTACTTTACATTTTCAAAAATATACAAACTAAAATGTTACTTCATTTTGTTTATTCAAATATAATCAAAATTATACCACATAATACTTGACTTTCAAATCAAAATATGTATTAAAATTGATTTACCGTCTTTAAAATATTTTAAAACCTTTTTTTAGATTACTCATTTTTCAATAATGGCAAAACATATATTTACATTACATATTTTACGTGTATTTTTCATTATATCTACGTTTATAAGATTAAACATAACTCATGAAAAGTACCTATAACAGGGTGCTAGGTCTCATAGCGTACTGAGCAATTATTATTTTAGTTGAGATAAACTGAATTGCCAGATGCAACACATGATGCCCGCAAGTTATAAATTATAGGTTTTATAGGTTATGTACCAATTATATCATTCATTTTTTTATACCAAGAGCGCGAAACACAATTTATTATGTAGCATAGTGTCATACGTATATACCGTTCCATTTCTGCTATTCATTGTTCGAATCGAAGTTGCGTTTCGAATATCGGACCTAACTAATATGAAAGAGTGATGAAGTGGACTGGAGAGTTGCACAGCTTGCAAATCGAAACGTGTGCACAGATTCAGCACTATTTTTATCAGTATACCTCATACACGTTAACCCTTTAACATATATTATTTATTTTATTATTACAGTTTTGACATTTCAATTTATAAGATCGTTTGATTCACTTGAATTCGAATATCTTATTAGCATTTGTTTCCCTGGTTGTTTTTCTAGCATTGGTAAAGTCCTTAAAACATAGCAGAAATCACATAATTTCATTTTACATATTAATATAGAAAAATCAGAGATTATTACAAAGAGAATATTACAAATACGAAGAATTAATATTTCATGTTGTCCTGACGTCCTAGTTCGTATCAGTACCAAAATAGATAACTTTACAATTTCCATATAATTTTGATACTGTTTTTTGTTGCACCTCGCAGAAAATATGCAAAATTCCGCAATAAGTCCGATCATGCAGAGTCGCATTTGGTTTTGTCGAAATATTTCATATAAAAAATATCCAATTTTTTTAAAATCTAACTTTACGTATTTTTTGTTATGTGAAGCGTTGACGTCACTTATTCTCTTATTAGATAATAGATTTCAAACTCGAACGGCTAATAACGAGGTAGAATTCTGCTATTTTCTCTCTTCTTTAGCAAAAGCTTCGCAACGAAATAAGTATTTTGATTTACGAATCGTTTTTCAACGTTCTATTTTGCCTTTGACTCAGGAATTCTTTGCAATGAACGTAAAATTCTAATGATTTTGCCAAAAGGGAAACGCAAAACACGACAAACAGACAATAAACGATTGTTTTTCACTAATCACACTAAATATGTTGTAATAGGAAAAAAAATTTTGTCCGACTTTAGATGGTTGAATAGAAATCAAATTTTCTGCACTTCATTCCCACTTAAAACTTATAAAGTTCCATTTAGTGAAATTAAACCGTAGTTTGAGCAAGAATAAGGATGCATAATGCGCACATAGTACCAAAATTATATTTAAAATTAATCAAAAACTGCACCCGAGAGCGGACCAATAAGTGAGGTACATTTAAGTAAAGTAGGTAGTATAGATCTTTCACGCGCCAGTCCGCGACGTATTTGGCCGGTTTTTATATTACATAAGTTTAACAATAATTCACTCGCATTTTTTCTCATTTCAAGGGTGGAAAATATCTTTCCCAGGTCTCTTCGGATGTAGCTATTAGAATAATATTATCTTAAGGCGCTTGGTACCATCACACACCGAAAATGGGCACTTTTTAAAGCCCTCTTCCTTTATGGCTGGACCATAAATTTTGAAACAAAATGTATCATCATCAGCCTAGCCCACTGCAGGGGCTTAGGTCTCCCCCAGGGTGAGGAGGGGGGCTTGGAGCTTAAGTCCACCACGCTCAACTGCTCCACTGCGGGTTGGGAACTGTAACGACCGCCATCTATTGACAGCGTCCGGGACCGACTGCTTAACGTGCCCTCCAAAGCACGGTGTCAACAAAATGTATTTGAATTATCAATTTCAATGTGTACTATAATTAATAAATATAAATTTTCGTATGACTCGTATGATTCGTTAATACTTGAGCACTAAAAAAATATTATCAAATAACATTTTTTGTCTTCAACTCCCTATTGCTTCTGAACGGCTAAGGTAGTTTAAAATATTTACATGTTATACTATAAAGAATCCAATGTACTTTAAACCCAACATAGCATTTGTAAATCAATTAATTTTCCAATTTATATAATAATATTTTTTTTATTTGTTTCTAAATTCATCTTATTATAATTTGCCGTGCTGGTCCCCAAACTAGGGTTCCCTATATCAGAGGCCAGAGACTTCCAGTTCACACAACAACTGTCATGCAACCATATAGCATCCTTCTGTGGCAATAAGCAAATATGAACAATACAGAGGCAGCCACTACTTGCAGATACAGAAAAAACAGGAATAATACTTGACAACAATAAAAACAATAAATAAAACCAAACATCAATAACTTAACTCTAAAGATAGTGACAAAATAAGGAGCCGTAATACAAGATGAAATTCCCATCACCAACCAAATTTAAAATTTGGACGTCGATAAAAAATTCAGCCCGCATATAAAGTTACGACACAGTATTCATAAATTTTTCTGTGGCTTCATAATTTAAGCTGAGCAACCATTTCATTTTAGCTCTCTTGAGTGAGTGTCTAAACATTGTACACATATCGTGAATCAAAACCAGCCTGTTATAGGTACAATGAGGAGGAAATGAACTAGCGTTGGCTTCGAGTTTTGGACAAAGAGTGAGGGGTTTTCGTGTATATCTAAATAATGCTAATTTTGAAAGTTTCGGTTAAAAAAGTGCTCTGCAAGGTTGCGACCGTCAGTGGTTATACTAGAAGTTCACCCTGGCTTCACTCGAACTGACATATGACTGTATATTTTTTATCCTGATCTGACATATGACGGGGCCTTTAACAGTACTTGATGACCAATGATTATGCTCAAGGTAAAGAGAGGCGGATCCTAACAATTATCGAAAGTTGATGGCTATTTCCGTAGGCGAAGATTGAGCATGCTAGTCAGGAGCAGGGCAGAGTGGAAGAATTCTGCAATGGGCTGTCCACAAATGGCTCCGTCCTCTGGCCGATCTTGTGGAAAATTCTCATGGACAACTTGCTGAAGCTGCCACTCCCGGCCAAAGCAAAGATCATGGCCTATGCCGACGATGTGCTATCCTGATCCGCTTCGCAAGATTAAGGCTATGTTCACAAACGTGCTTGTATATATCGCAGAATGGGGGAACTGATTGGAGTTTTCTTCTCCGAAGTTTCAGACGATGACTATTGGAGAGTGACTCTGAAGGCCACCTAGCAAAAATATCAGGGCCGTAACGGCGGCTAGGAGTGGTTTTGGACTCCAATCTTTCATTCGCGCTATATGCGGCCGCAATCGGCGAAAGAAGGTCAAACACCTTTGGTAAAATTTCGCGGGTATCGACTTCCTCCTGGAGTCTTTGTTACGGGGCGCTAAGGTGCTCTATGACGTATGCGGCCGGCTGTTGTGGATGCGACAGCGCATCGCTGCATATGATTAAAAATAAATATCAACTTGAAGTCAAGACGTAATAAAAACCGGTTTTGATTTTTGCCTTGGACAATAAAACACACAATATTTAGATACTTGTATTTACGGAAAATGTAACCCTATTTTATTTGTTTATTTATATTATGGAGAAGCAACAGTTATACAAAAATTAAAATAGCAGTGAGTGGTTAACAGTCAACCATTTACAGGTTCTCACTGATAGAAATATCATGAAAAGGAAACCCTCTTCCCCTCTTCCTCAACCCTTTCGCTCTCCCTCCTCACTTCCACACCTTCCTTACTTTTAGGATGATTTTGACATAAATCACATCTATGTTTAGTTAAAATAAACCGAAGTAACAAAAATAGACAGGCTTCTATTTGACTAAAATAGAAACCTGTCATTTCGTTAAAAATTCTGGAAAGATTCTCCCCAATGCACTTCACATTGATACGCAAAAATGTGGTCTCGAATCAAATTTGAACATATTTGAACGCATGTAAAGCATTCATCTTACTTTAAGTTTACAGAATGTTCTAGAACAAGACTTTGGTCGTAGCAGAGAAGTACTGATTGGAAGATTAATATACCTTCAATTATTCCACTTTTCTTGGAAATTATTCAGTTGAACCATCAGCACGGTGTCTGCATCCGCAATTATAAACAAGTGTTCGTAATAATGGTGTATAAAATCTGTGCAAATGTTTCTCTCGGTAAATAATAATATGGTTTTTAATAATTTTTAATAATTTAGAATTAATAGAAAATTATAATAATATATAATAATCGTTTATCGCCCCCAATAAATTTTACAAAATAAATAATTAACATAATAATAAAATAAATAATATCTAATACTCTGCGCTGCTATGTCGACACTGATTTTCAGCTGGCACTCTCCGAATTGTTTATATCATAAAAAAAATTTACATCGGTCGCCGGTCGTGCTTACAATCGTGCTCGATACTTACACAACTTCAACACAGCTTACAGGCGAACTATACCTATGATAATATTTTCTCGCATACTATTAGTTAAAGTTTTATATAACCAGAAAATTTAATTTAATGAAATAAAATTTAAATAATGAAAAAATTAGTCAAATCATAACATACGTAATATTTCCAATATGTGCTTGAATTTATAACAGTCAAACACTTACAGCTTAAGGCTAAACAGAGACCCGGGCGAGCCGACCCCAGGTATAAGACTCTACACCGCTTTTTGCGAGTCCGAGAGGTACGTCTTGCACAAACGTTTGAATGTGAATATCGATTCAGCAACATCTTTTACTGGCGGAGGCAGGTCGTCCCAGCATCTCGATGCCGCTTAACAAAAGCTGTTCTTGATAATGTATAAATACAAATACAAGCATGAACAAAAGTATAAAATTTAAAATAGTCTCTGCTTCTGACTAAATATAGTTTCTTTGATATTGTTTCAGCAAGAACTGAAAAGCGTGACGGAAATTGTGGTGGAGATAGCAGGAAATGCTATCATCTAGAGTCGAATAAAAAAAGTACCTTGAACTATCAATATAGAGAGTAAATAAAATCACTCAAAGAAGACTTCACATGATGGCAACTGACTTAAAAAAATAATGTACATGTTTTTTTAATAAACCACGTAGTTTTTCGCACTTTTAATTACTTTACTATTACGCACTAGCCAATCATAATTGTATGTGATATAATGTGATACAAAGTGATGCTCATTCCAAAAGCATTTCGAAACATTCTCACAAAATACATTATTTTATTAAATATTCTCCGAAACCGTCAATGATTGTGCGTGCATATTTTCAATAAAATAGTTACCCTTTAGCTATAGCAGATCTTTATGTCTTCAGAAGATAGGCTAACTTGGAATTCAGGTTATTTCATCTATAATTTAAAAAAAATGTCATAGTGCAGACGTATCAATGACCATGACCATAGAAATGACACGTATGTTCATCTTTTTCTTTGCTACTTGTTACTCTGTATAAAGGCATTTGTGAAATTCATACGCTTTTGATACTGTTTCCTGCGATTTTTAATTATTTTTTCATATATTCAGACAAAAATGGATAGCAAAAAATATGAATCAATGCACGTGAGCAATCTAAAGTACCTAGGTAGTAATTTGTTTACTTTAATAAAATTTTCTGAATGAAACGCTGTACCGAGTCATAACGAGAAAAACTTTTTAAGTTTACTTAAAATGTGAATAAATAACTTAAAAAAAAATATTTTGTATAATATTGGCAGATACTTAAGTCGCTAGTGGCGCCATTGACGGCAGTTAATTTGGTAGCCTTCATTGTTGTACAATAATTTGTCACGTTTACGTTCACTAGACGTTAATCACATATTTGCAAAAATTTAAAAATACAACCAATCTAAAATATTAAGCAACTATAACATTTTATCTCGGACATACATCGGCCGTCGATTATGAAAGAGGGGATTTGACCCTCGCTCCGGGTCCTTTCTGGCGCAGAGATTATCTATTGCCATTCAACGTGGCAATGCGACCAGTTCTTTAAGCACCTTTGCGTCAGGGGCGACAAGGGTTCGGTTATCAGATTAAATATCTTATTTAGAATTATTACACATTTTATATATTTTTTTAATATAAACAAATTAATTTTAATCTACAAAAATAAATATTTACTTTTAATATTGATCTCTGACAATATATGTAGGTACTTAATATATACTTCGAAATAAATTTTAAGAAAGTTTTGTTTATTCATTCATTTCTACAAGAACAAAAACTTTCATTTCCGTTTTTAATCAGATATTGATTAACAAAAGATTCGACTCAACGGTATATACTACACAAATGGGAAAATCTTTATCCTTCGTATTGTAAACATAAATATCGCAAGAAAATATTTAATTTATGTGTAATCAATTCTGATATTACTAAATAAGTTCTGAAACAATCAGAACGGGATCAAACTTTGCGACTACTTAAATTGAATTGGGAACTCTCCCTCTAACACCTTCAAAAAGTTTGTTTCATGTTAGCCTTAAATATAAATATTCAGCTAAACCTTATTATACATTTTCTATCAGAAGAAAATATATTTTTTCACTGAAAGTAATTTTTGGAAATCTTTATAATATACAAAATTGTTGTAAAATGTTTTGACATTATTGTGTACGGTATCACGTATATTTTAAATTGTCTTACTTAAGATTAAAAAATAGTCTACAATAGTATATAATATTATTTGTAAAAACTAAAAAACTTCTCTTTGGATGTTCATTTTAAGAGATATATGGTTCCGTAGCGAAATGGTAAAAAAGGAACGCTTATAGTTTCGCCATGTCCGTCCGTCTGTCTATCTATCTGTCTGTCTGTGGTTTTTATCGAAAACTGTTGGCAATACATAGACGAAATTTGGAAAGTAGGTGTAATCTATGTACCGCTACACAATGACGTAGTGAAATTTAAAAAAAAAATTTTTTTGGGATAGGTCGCCATACATATAACTGAAGTACGAAAAAGAAATCCATCGTAAAATAACGCGAGAGGTACTAAACGATAGGTCTTAAAAAATATATAAACGTTTCAAACATTTTTTTTTTATTTCTGTCAACAGTTGTTGAGATATACACTCTTAAAGTCCTAAATTTAGTTAAAGTCATGTGTCCCCCATTCTACCAGTTAAACCGTTGTTTTTGAATATGTGGAAAAAATTTATGACAGGAGTATATATAACGTAGTTAAAAGGAAAACTGTCACAGCTAACTAGACTGTATTATTTAACGAGTAATAGATTAACTTATAAAATGTACTTTTATTAGTAAAAATTTTGTAAAAATTTCATAGAAAATAACAGATAGCGTTTAGCCAATAAGCGAAAACTAGATGTATTTTATCTTTGTGATGTTACTGTAAAAGATAATAAAAAAAACGTAATGATGAGAACTACATTGTATTACTAAGTACTATAAATTTACGCTTCCCTTTGCAGAGCTTATTCTCTTCACAATCGATACTAAAAGTCAAAGGTTTACTATAATAAAATATGTAATAAAATTTTTCTCTAGCTATCGGTGCACTTACTGACCAGAGGATCGAGCTCCTTCTAAATAACTAACGAAGTAAAAATGAAATATATTTATACAATCATTCTTAAATTACATTATAATAACGATTAATTATTAAGTTCGATTATCGTCGCGCTCGTTTTTTTATATTGTATGGTGGTACGAAACCCTTCGTGTGCGAGTCCTATTCGCACTTGACCGGGTTTTTAATAGATCAATTTGAAATTTGACCCAAATTGGTTGACGATTCATCATTTCTAAATTGGTAGGTTAGATTAGGTTTGTTTAAGATAATGTGAGGAGCAAAATGGAACGGAGCTATAAGCTATCCAGAAGTGTGTAATGGAATCTTACAATGCGATTTTCACTTACTTTGACTAATGCTATCGGGCTGAAATTTGGAAGACATATGTTACTTCGATGACAACACACTAAAATTGTAAACATGACCTGATGCTGCAGCCAGGGTTGTCTCCTCATGATGACACTCCTCAACGGTTAATAGCACGAACATGAAATTTTGTGTATACGTTGCATTTTGATAGTTAACTATGATTTTTATCACGCGTCGATGCTGAACCCAAGATTGTTTCCTCATAAGGATGCTCCTCAACAGTTAATAGTACGAACACGAAATTTTGTATTTACGTTGCATTTTGATAGTTAACCGTAATTTTTACTACGAATTGATGCTGAATCTAAGATTGTCTCCTCATGAAGATACTCCTCAACAGTTAATAGCACAAACACGAAATTTTGTATATACGTTTGATTTTGATAGTTAACCATGACATTCACCACGAATTGATGCTGAAGCCAAGATTGTCCCCTAATTAGGGCACTCCTCAGTAGTTAGTAGTGCGGATATGAAATTTTGTGACGTCATCGTTTTATAGGTAATTGTAAGTTGCACATGTACGTTTGTAAATTTAGATGAAACGTAGTTTAAAAAATTTAAGACTAAAAATGAAAAAATAAGTTATAGTTTAAAAAAACTAAAAAAAAAACATACTTTAATAGCAAATTGAACTAAAAATCAGAAAATAATCTTATTTTTAGTTCAATTTGCTATTAACTGTTGATGTCAGTTGTTATAAATATTTCATTGCACCCCACGCTTTTTCACAATAACATTAATTTTCTCGTTAATGATTTTGTCCTTATACTAAAGATTTTGATTGACATGGTGATTGTCAACATACACTAGTGCATCTCAAGTTTCGAGTTTTCTCAAGTTAAAGGGATGTGAACAACATCCAAATTAATAAAAAAAATCGACACAAAAAACTAATATTTAAAAAACATGAAATATTAAATAGGTACTTTATACAGGTTTATTGATTTTCAAATGATTTTCGATCCTTAAAGGCAACGCCCTGCTAAGTGAACTTATACCTTAGGGCCTGTACCTATATTTTGTTATGACGTAACGTAAACAATAGTGGGCAGAAACTGAGGTAGTAAGGTTACTTAGCGGTCCCCAAAGCCGTTAAGGGTTAAAAATAATTCGAAAATTAAAGAATCTGTATTACTTTAGACTACATAAATATTTCAATTTTTAATTGAATTTTAATGAAATATATCATCACTTTGGAAAGTGATGTCGTATGAGAAGAAGCGGCTCATGCAGAATTGAACAAACACGAATTAAAGTCTTAATAAAAATCTTACGTTCGTATACAATTTCTAAGCTTATTGATATACAAACATATAGCTGGGTCAATGTATTTCATGATATCCAGGTAACATTTCCATTTCCCGGTAAAGCTTTGAGTTGAGTATTTCGCGGATGAAAGATCATATACTCACTAGCAGTTAAGCAGTTAACGCACCTGTTCACGACGTCCTTTTAAACTGATTTCAAAGGCTAAGTAAAAATTTGTTGGAAGATTCTTCGTTATTTTAGAAAACGGACGACTTTTTGTGTTTAGTGGTACAACAAATGAAAATCTCATATACGAAGTCACGTGCTCTGGGTCGTAGAATTTGATGATGATGATGAATTTGATGTTAAATTAGAAAAAGAATGATAATTTTTAGATTATGTGCAAAGTTTGAGTACCTACATGGATTCAAAAGAATTATTGCTTTGACGATGATTATATGGGTGATGCTTGTTGTTTCACAACATGTCGCACATGTGAAAAATTAAACAATTTCGAAAAAAACATACCGCGCATTTAATTTTTTTTTTTCTGTATCAACATATTTCAAAAACTAAAAACGTGTAAACCTAGCTATGCTGATCTGAATACCATATATTTTTTTTTGCGTCAGTCGGTTAAGGTTTAATTGGGTGCAACCGTTAACGCCGTTCGTATGGATATTAAGCACTACACAATCTTCTTAACGTGTGTAAGGTTTACAAATAAAGACAGTCGGAACTAAAGTATAAATGCATTATTATCACTATTTATAGACATATATTTGTTTATATACGACGGATATTGCTTTTTAAAGGAAATGCTAAGCTAAAAGTGAATTCGAGAACTCTGGCAACACGAGATTGCTTTCCCGATTCCATTTCGGACTGTCCGAGGGATTTTCAAACGGACCCTTTGCGATTCCGTCTGTCTCTAAAGGTAAATGGAAATTTCGATATTGCTACTAGGTACATACCAAATACCTACTAATAGACGAAAAATAACTTTTCTTTTATATATTTATTTAAACTCGTTAGATATTTCGCTGAAAGATGAGGAAACTAATTGAAATTCTCTCATAAAAATTTCACAGATTAAAACTTTTAGTTCGTACTTTCTGTTTTTCCGGACGCCGATGTGTACGCTTTCAGGGAACCAATTTTGCGGCCTCCTCGATTCCGCACGTGCCTCTAAAATCTCCGTAAAAGAATTTTTCAATAGCCTATACGCGCTTATTAATATGACCGACGCGTTCGTCCAACGTTCTGCGATACGCACAGATCGATGGTTCTTAAGAGGTTAAAATTAATTCGCGCCGTCGTCGACACGTTCTATTTTGCAAAAAGTCTAAATATATTTGGCAGCTATACCTATACGAACCTCAGGCAGACTGTTATCAAGATACTTCATAATTTTAAAATATTATTTTGGTGTCAGTGCCAAGAACGTTTTAAATAATCTTTAAAACTGTCACAAATATCGCGTATGCTTTGATCGGTTCACGGCTCATAAGGTAATGTTTAACGAGAATATTTCTTATTTATTACGTCAACGCAGTTTATATTTTAAATAATCGTAAAGGAAACTGAAAATATTCACTACATTAACCATATAATTTATCCGCTGACTAAGTCTGTGCGTATCTTCTCTTGTTTTATATTTTCATTTATTCACTCTAACTTACGGCATACGTAATCAAATTCGCCGTTTTTTTATGTTACAAGTAGAATATTCTGACGTTCGATCAATTTTCAGAAAACTCATCGAGTGTACTGGAGGGCATTTTCATCATTATCTAAATCGGTATATTTCGTTAGCAACAGTTGCGTGTACCTACTAACTACTGCCTGGAGCACGTATAGACGACGAATAATTATGCACGTTTAGTGAAGAATTTAACCAATGGGCTAGGACCAAAATTTTAAATAGTTTTTAAATATTTTTTCCGGAAAATATAGACCAATCTATACCTTCCACTAAAAATTTTTTTTTAAATTATTTGTAATTTTCTTAGTTTTTAATTGTCCAAAAATGTATTAATGAAATATCCCTGTGAAGTCATTTATCTTAGACTAAATAAAGTCATGATATTTTTATCGATTCATAAGGATTACAATTTCATTTGACATAGTGATATTACCTTAATATGTTATTTACTTTTAGCTTCAGTTTTTTCCTGTGAAAAGCAGCGCAATAAGCTCAACCACCTAGATGACGTTACAGGGATAATTACAACATATGATAAATTTTCATAAATTTCTGTAAAATTCGTAAACAGAATAAATGAATATTTTGAAAGGTTATCCCAAAACCTGATTTCAATTTTGATCCTAGCTCATTAAAAATATTCTAATTCTTTTCGTTTTCTTATTCATTTTTTTATTGTCGAAGTCAACCTTGAAATTTTGAATCTAACTATATAGAGTAAATAAATTTGACTTATAAATTATTATAAATGGATATTAACTAACAAAATGAAAAATGTCACTCTACAGTATAAGAACACTAAAATTCAATTTTTCGATGATACAAATACAATGCCTTGGAGAGAACGTTAAGCAGTCGGTCCCGGTTGCTGTCAATAGATGGTGGTCATTACGATCCGCCAACCAGCATTGGAACAGTTTGGTGGAATTAAGCTCCAAGCCCCTCATCTTGAGGGGAGGGCTAAGCCCCTGCAGCGGGGTATAGAAAGGGCTGATGGAATGGAATGCAAAAATTTCACTTAAGGATTCATGGCCTTGAGTATCAGTACCTATCAATAAGTGCGTTATATGAATAAAAACTGTATAGATAGATCTGCTCTTGCTTAGACTTCGACCTGAAACCAGAACCAGTAGGCGCCTCTATGGTCTCATATCACTATAGACGCAGCGTGACGTCGTCTGTATGAAAGAAAGTGCACTTACATCGCACGGGGGTGCGCGGGAGAACTCATTTCTTTTACGATATGACGGAGAAGATATGTTAGCTATTGTAAATTTTTTATACTATTCGTCAACACTTCTCTTATTTGTAAAATAAAAATGTTTTGGGAATATGTTCGTGGGGTTACTTCGTCGCTTGATTAGGCAGGTTTGTAGGGAGGTTGGTTGTATGCGTTCGTAATTCTATGTCGACAGGTACATTTCTTGTACACTTGAGTGAGAACCTACAAAATAAATACGAACAGATAAGGACCATCATATACATGTTGAAAGGTGACCCACCAATTACGTGTTGCTTACACGCGGTCCGCCAATATTGGCGCTATGCCAGACTGCTTAGGTTACGTTTGCAGCATCACGTGATAACATAAAACACGTTACGCTGAAGCTATACTACGCCGTGATGCGACTTGTAATACAAAAGCGAATAAAAATAACTAATTAATATATAAACATATATATAGGTACAAGGTACCCTTAAACAGGCTGGGATTTTAGTCACCAGCCACAAATTTTCTAGATGTTAGGTATCACCAGTAAACCTCATTACGTAAATAAAAATATCTTCTTTCTTTTCTTAAGGCTACCTTCTATTTACATACGAAAGGGCGGGGCATGGGGCGCGTGTATGTGTACTGGCGCCCTCGTGAACGGTGACTAGTATATTGGTAGTTTTGGGAAAGGTTTCCGTAGTCTTAACTGAATATTTTCCTATTGAAAGATACTAAAAAGGAACAAGACGGGCAACAAATTTTTATCAAGGTCATTATATTAAAATTTGGCTGGTCATTAAAGCCTCAACCTGTATATGTTTTACCTATGTTTAAAATTTTCTAGTGACGTGGCATCTGATTGTGTATAGACTACATTGACGATTTTATTATAACAAATTATCGATCCAGTGACTAATTCAATAATTATACACAATTCGATTCAACATTTTCAGCTGTTCGGTAACTTGTCGCCAGACAAAGTTAATCCATGTTCATTGTCTACTGTACTTGGCTTTTATATTCGAGAAATTTCTCAACAAGCTGAGCCAAGTAGAGCGGGAAGTACCTCCCTGAACTTGAAAACGCGCTTTCATCGGAACAGAATATTACGATTTTGCTTATGTCCGCTTGTTAAAAAAAATCATATGCACTGCTAATGGCAACGGAAGATAGCCGTGGACACCTATGAAAACCATGGTTAGAATATTATTACGACCACCAGAATAGGATCATAATTTAACGCTTTTTAGCCATTGATTATCCGTCTTTACAATTTTGTCTTCTTTAAGAAGAAGGCAAAACTATAAACAGTTAAGGACTTTTTTCTTTTCAGTTAAGGGGGTAGACTTTTCATACAAAAAAAAGGTACGACCTATGTCTAATCCTCGCTGTATTTTTGTATCAATATTTACAGAAAAAATATATGTAATAGGAGAAATACTGTCACAGGACGGTATGTTTTTTTTTTTAATATTTTTAGTTGTTTTAGAATAAAATCCTGAAGAACAATATTTCCGCTGGTTCTTCGTTTTTTAAAACAACGAGCCGTAAATTCGATCTTAATGCGAATATTAAAAAAGGAGTACCACCTTAGAGACATTATTTTTTAATGACCCTGCAAATGGTTCCAATTCATACACATATCAGGGGTGGAAATATATTTAATTATTTTGTATTTAATAACATAATTATAGGTATTTTTGGGAATTAGCTCTTATCATCTCTGTCACTCAGGAATAGGTCGGGAAAGAGGGACTGAAACGGAGATAGCGATGCCATTTTGAAGCCGCGGATTGAAAGATTATGTAAGTGGTTTGCAGTCGGGCCTTTTTTATTAGTTTGATAATTTTAGTTTCTTTTTAAAATCAAATCTATCATTAAAAAATAATAAATCTTTACACTTACATTGAGGATAATCTGATAAGAAAAATCTCCACGAGGTTATATCGTTACAAGCGCAATCGATTTCACGTTAACAAAACATTGAACATTGTAGTACCATTATCTTAACACAGTAAAGAAACAATCACCTTCACGCACTTATTCGTTACAGCAACGTTATGCTGAGATTCGCGAACAAATCAGTAGAACTCTAGAGTGCCTGGAAAGTTTTTTGATGGTAAGCAAACAGATTCTAGCGGCCTTTAAATATCGTATAGCAAATCATAAAAAAGAAGACTCTCAAACATATTACTTTAGAGTGTTTATTATGTCAAATAATTCATATACCAACTAACGCGGTCGCGTCGTAAAAAATAATGGGATCGTAAAGAAACTTTTAATATAAAATTTAAAATAACTTCGTATAAATTCGCGTGCCCGTTTCAAATGTTTATAGGCAACAGGCGCATAATAAATGAGATTATAATTTCGTTATGCACATATTTTGTCATTTGAAAATTATATATTTTACATTACTAACAAAAACAGTCGCCAGTTATAGTGTTTCAGCACGAATCACATAAGTTGATGTTAATTGAATAGTGCAGACACAACTGTCGCCGCACCGCCAGTTTCCTTTTGATATTTTTGCAAACATTTACTAATAAAATCTTTATGTTTTGCATTAAACTATTTATTACATTATAAAATATGATTTTACATTAAAATATTTTTATTTCAGAGGTACGAGTTTTCTACCCACGGAACATATTATTATATTGCTAAAATTGGAAGTGTTTGGTTTACGTTCTATATGTACTTACCGAAATCATCATCGCCATCTTTACACAGACGAACCTGCGTGTGGATATGTGCTGAATGGTGCAAACTTTCACATTGAAATGTAAATATACAAATCTGCTTTTGGAGGGTGTAAGCAGTGTGGAATTATAACTGGGTGTATACTAGAAATTATAGCTTCTACTTAAGATGAGACTATATTATACGTACGTATAAAGCTCCAAACCAACTTACGTACAGTACTCGGCAATAAATTTCAACATATATAGTATACCAACGAAATTAATAAAATTGAAAACAAATAAAAATACATCTTCAACCGACTTCCGAAAATGAGGGGATTCGAAAGAAAGAGAGAGACTTATTTTCGACAATTAGACGATTGACGAAGTTTGCCGAGAGACGTTAAAACAATAGAAGCACTGTAATGTAATTGTATTTCTGTTTTATCTTTTGAGCGAAGCATATTTATTATGTAAATATATGTTATATTATTACTTCTACCTACTAGATCGCTTATAGTGTAAATAAAATAATTAATTTCTATTTTTAGGTCGGGGAAAAATAAAATATGCAAAGAGAATAAAAAATATGTTTATATTATGTTTTAATCAGAAAAAGTCTCAATTTCTTCCACTTCACTACCTGTGCTCTCATTCAGTCAATATCACTATCACTATCAGCCGTATTTATCACTAGTCTATCTATGTAATCGTCTACACTGTGTTGAAATTTTCGAGATTCATTCTTATATTTTATTGCGTGATCGCAAACCTTTTTCCACTCTACAGCCCCGATCATGTTTACTTTTTCAGTCAATAATTTTTTCATTGAAATTAAATTCATATCCACGTTTCTAGCGGCTACATAGACTTTCAGCTCTTCAGAAAACTCTGTAAACCTCTTCTTGTGCTGGCATATGCAAAAGTTCGAAAGACTTTTACATACCTATGTTAAAATCTTTCGACCTTGAATTTTCTGACGAAACTTATTAATCACAATCAGAAATTGCAAAGTCAAAAAACTTTATTAGGTATGTTAAAAATTACCGACGAAGGCCATTTTTGAATCCGAGTCATCACAGATAGCCGAATTTGAAAGTGAGCTCTGGCTTGTCTTTGAATTTTCTATGAAAAATGGCCACCTGTCCTTATAAATTGCCACAGTCATAACTTATTTTCACCAAAAATAATAGGTAGCCGACTTTGATTCTATACGACTCAATTTATTGTAAAAAACGGTTGCTAGAGTAAGTATCAAATATGGAACAGAATGAGAATGAAAATAATTTTTTTTCCATCTTTTCTGTAACTTTTGTTGTTCAGCGCCATCTTTTGGTATAATATCAAAACCTGCGAAGTGTAGCGAAATTTTCATTTATTTCGGAGGCTTCTAAGCTGAACTCAAAAGTCGGACCGACTTCATACCCCACTGCTAGATGTCGCTTTCTGAGATAAATAGTAAAACAATTAAAAAAATACTTTTATTATGTAATCATAACATCTAATTTCATTACTGATTTCTATTATTCTGATAAAATGTGAAAAACAATTATAACGAGATCGTATATGAATATTCTTACATTAGGTAGACCTATACTTACTAACCACACATTCAAATAAAATTTTTATAACTTGTACTGACGCTATAAGATAATAGTTTTTGGTAATGAAAAATGTTTATAAACGAATAAAATATGTACTTAGGTAAGTATAAATAATTAAATATAGTGTAACAATCTAATTTGGCTTAAAAATCGTATAACAAACAGTACCTACCTATAAATTCACTGATAATTTACTTTACAGTGACTGATTTGGCTTGTGGCTTTAGGATGGCATAAAGAAAAGAGTACATCTATATAACAATAACACATTTTAAGTCTCGTAATTTCCATGCAATATAGAAATAACACGATTATTCTATACCTCTACCTATAAAGAAAATTTCATTTTAATCATTAAAAAGTAATATTATACGAGGAGCGATCTTAATATTTTGAATTTATACAAAATGTTTGGATCATTGTTACTGGCCAGTGTAGGTTACGGTTCGCGACAGTTAATTATTATTTCGTTTTTTTTTTTGATAACATGATCGTAGGTATAATTTATTAAGTTATTGATTTAATAAAAATAATAATAATAATAATAAAAAATAAAACTAATCCAATAATCCACCCCTCGTCGCCCCCGATGCAAATGTGCCCATGACGTTCATCGCATTGCCGCGCTGAATTGCAATGGCAATTCTTTGCACCAGGAAGGAACCGGAACGGGGGTCGAGTCCCCTTTCTTTTAGACGACGGCCGATGCTCGCGACAAAACGTTTGGCTTCAATCCCCCAACAGCCAGCATCTTCTACCGCAAGAGGGAAATTTTTTTTTAATTGCCATTTTTCCCACAAATCTTATATTATGTACTTTGAAATAAAAATCGAAAATACCTAATACTTTTACGTTATAACAACACAAAACTAAATTAGGCCTTGCTTACCGCCCCTACTACACAAATACAGTTGTCGGTAGACCGAAATGAATTTTATTTAAAAATACATAAATAAAAAAAAATAAAAGTAATTAAATTACGGATAGAAAAAGAAGCAATTGTTATGTTATCTATGACTCATTATACAATATCCCTGAAAATTTAAAAACTTCAGATAAAGCTAAAGGAATTCCTAAAAGAATCATGATTGAGAGGGTAGGGTATTTTTCGCACATTTTGAGGTATATACTTAACACAAAGATACAAAATGGAGACTTTTCTGAATAGGTCTAACAATGGTCAAACTGTTCTTTGGTTCACCTCTTTGATTGCTGAAATGCGTTTTTGAAACTTTTATGATTGTAGTACGGAAAAAAAAATTGCAGCTTGAATAAGTCGGAAATTGAGTGGCGTTTTTAGTAAAATCGGGAACCATGACAGTAGGTTTGTTTACATATATTATTGAATAAAATAGTGTTTATTGTTTACACCGCAATGATACATTTGCTTGCGAACTATACATAATCGGAGGTATGGTATAGTAGCTCACAAAACAAAATTACTGATGTAAATAAAGACGGCACCATGCCGTTTCTTAATACAATTTTTTTTTTTTGCAAACCGTGCAACATCCTCTATAGCGAATCAAAGATAAGACCTATTGACTCCGCCCATGTTTTCATTGTAAGTTTTTATAATAGCCGGTTGATAAATATGTACATATCTCTTCAATTGTTGTCAGTCGCAATTGTTTCTGCATAAGACGTGACACTTACTACACCATTGTGGTGCCATTTGCAAACAGATCTTTTTAGGTCTACGGTCTACTAGAATTACAGATAATTATTCCCCTTTGTCTTCTTGAAGACTTTATTAGCCGGTGGTTGACATTGAGACGGACGGTCGCTTTCAATCCCCTTTCACTCAATTTAAGACAGAGAGCAATACAAGAAAAACAATTTTCAGAAACAAATGAAACCGAGTGCTTGGGTAACGTGATTGTAACATACCAACGAAGCTTAAAATAACATTGACTTCTAAGACAAATTGTTTGTAGCATGCTGGAATATTTGAAGAAACATATCCCAACCTAATTGCATCAACTAACAGCTTCATCCCCACTGGATTATTTTTCCGTATATAAAATGTTTGCAGCTATGGAATACTAGAATTATCCTCAGATGGTGTCATGTACAAATAAATTTATTTCGTGATTGATCTAATACAGTAGTTTAGCAAAATTTATATCACCATGTTCTTCGGGTGACGGTAGTATTGTCGCAGAAATATAGTGTGTATCATAAATGTGAAACCATCCATTGACATGGTCTTACAAACAATTTTCATAGTAAATTTCAGATGAATTATCATCACATCACAACAACGTCTAGGCCCCAAACTAAGCATTAGCTTGTGTTTTGGGTACCAAGCGAAGACACCACATACATATAACAACCAAGACTCGGTACCAGTATCAATATTCATCATATAAATACTGATCCGATCTGGGATTCGAACCCTGGACCTCCAGCTTCGTAGGCAGAGTCGCTACCCACTAGGCCAAGCGTTCGTCATTCTCCAAATTTCAGTGTCATGGGTACCAAGCGAAGAAACCAAATACATATATATGCATACACATTTTACATACACATACACATTTATGAAATGAATATGAGGTTTTTTATGCCCATGATTTCCTTGTTCAAAAGAGGTATATTGTAGAATCACTACAAAATATGAATCAGATTATTTTCATCTATTGTATATTAACACATTGGCCTATTGGCGTTCATAAAACGTGATTTCTTTAGTTGAGCATACGCCCACACTACATTTAATGCAAAAGTACACAAGTTGGTATGTGTTACTTGACATTTGAATGGCTTCCTTCTTCTTTTCGCTTTTATTATTTTGATGAAGTGTTCAACGATTTTTCTTCTCGTATAATATATATAAATGTAAATAAAAATGTAACTAAATAAAAGAACTATGTACAAAATCAAAGTTAGCTTAGCTATCACTCTATTATGTAGAGTTGAAAAACATAACCGAGTACAAAAGGATTGTACCTACTAAAAGACAAGTAAAAATTATCAGATTTTTTTGAGCTAAATGGAATATTCTGTGAGAGAACTTAATTCCCGTGAGTAGAATCTCGCGGGACAGGCGATTACGTACTCGTATATATTGCATATTTTACTCTTTTGTTCTCGGTTGATTTTTCTCACGAAGGACAATGCACTCTGCTATGCACTCATGAAACGTTGACACGTTTATACTGTAGATAAGTTTTATTAACCAGATAGGTACTTACACGGTCACTGAACGTGACGAAACATATTTACGTTTTCCTTACTCAACTCAATAAGTAAATGTTTATAAAAAACAGTTCGTCGTTTTATACTTGTACATCGGGCATAATAATAGATTATTTTCAATTTTCTATCACTATTCTGTCAATTTGTTCTCGTGAAATTATTTTTATTCCAGTCTTAATTACGGAAAGTTTTCTAAGAAATCCCTTTCGCAAATCACGTACCTATTATTATCGTAAAATAAAAAGCTTCTTTTTTGAGGACTAGGTATTATCAAAATACAATATAGAAACTATAACACAAAATTTTAGGTGTCTTAAATTATTTTTAGATCACGGCTTATACGAAATGTCGTGGTCGGTTAGTGAATAGTTTTTATTATCCGACTGGGAGGGTAATGTTTTTCGAGTGTATGTCATGTATGTATGTCTACTTCTGTAGCCTAAAGGGTTTGATGAATTTTTAGGTTAGATTTGTCTTAGTTGTGGAAATGACATAATAGATATATATAATATTTGAATAAGATGTCTGCGAATCAAAAAAGAAGAATTTTAAAAAAATCATTAGAACAATGTGGGTACCTACCTAATGAAAACTAGTGTATAGATATATATGAATATATTGTAACACTTTTGTGTTACCATTTTGAAGCAAAATACAAAATAAAACAACGTATTGGACCGTTCCGTTGTGGATATTAACTCTGAATCAGGCTTGTGTGGCTCTAAATCGAGAAAAAATACATATAGAATTTTGTATTTGAATTTAAAAAAATGCTATACAAGGTACTGCAGGCGGGGCCAAACAAAAACAATAGGTACATATTTGTTGTATAAATTTAAAAAGATTTTCTCTTTAACCATATTTTGGTAATTGGTCTGTCCTCGTCGGGAATACCGTATATTATAACGTTCAAATCATATTTCTATGATAGCGTATTTTACTAACATTTCTGTACATTGTGAAACGCGTTTTTCTCTTTTTAGTTTATTATTTCTTACATAGTCAACATAATCAAACTCACTGCACTTTTAATTCAGTTTCCTATTATTTTGTTATCTATTATACAAATATTAACATAGATATAATATATACTTTACATCCTTATACATGAAACGTAAATACAATTCACGGTATCAATTTCGGAAGACGTAATTCATTTTGTTGTCGCTTTCGCGTCTTTTGACGCCAAAGGCGGTGACACATACGCCAGAGATATTGGAATTGGTTTAAGTAATCCTAGAGCGAACTCGATTTTGCCTAAAATTGAGGCTGAACGGAATAAAGTTAGGAGACCCCCTAGTAATACTGAATACTCCAGGGGCTCGTTGTACGTTTTGTGAGCCGGAAAGACTATATTTTTGTGGTCTGAATATTAATGCGATAGAGACGAATAAAAGAATCATGTTTCTTAATACGTCGATTATAATAAATTACTAATAAAATTAATTAAAATATTAAAAGGAAAAAAACCGAACCTGCTAAATTTTTCTTTTTCATAGGTTTCAATAGTACCTAAGTCGATACTTTAAGATCAGTATAAATACAATCTCACATAAAAAGTATTAAGATGATAATGATGACTTGGCAAGCTATGATTTGAGTCACTTGAGTGACGAGGACGATTTGAAGGTCCTGTTTAGAAAAGAAATTAAAGATTTGTCAGTGCCAGAGTGACGTGTAGATTTTATAAGAGCGAACGTCGGTATTAGTAGATTCATTTGACTGCAAAGTTCTGAAAACTAAACAAAGGAAAATAGAACTTACCTCGCGTTTTACTGAACGTAAACGGAACCTCTGCGGAGCAACACTTACAGCTGGTTCAGCTACACAGTTGTATGAAAAGACAAGAATTATTTTTTTTCATTAATGCTTCCATCATCTTATTTGTACGTGACCGCTTAAACACAAAATTATTTCAATGTTAATGAGTAAGAATTTGTAAGAACTGATCTTTGGTAAGGACAAAGTATATGATATACAACGAATACGTGACTTAAGTTGTAATTGGTGGATTACGAAAAGCGCAGTAATTTATTTTTAAGTTTATATTAGACATTTATCACGTTATCGGTCTGCTTGTTAAATATTCAGAAAATGAATATTGTGATAACTTTATGTAAATGTATTTATTGTGGTAAAACAATTTACATTTACATTTTTTATTCATAATGATATTTCCTTACCACCGACGACAGCGGGAATTCGGTAAACTTAAATGAAAGAAAGTAAAATCGTTCTAGGCAAAAAAAAAATGGAAAAGATTTCTATCAATTTCTCTTGGGATTCCTATCGAGGTCTTGTCAATTTCTTTTCTCGAAGCTTGAAAATTCTAAGTTTGTGAAATATTTGATGATGAAGCATACAAATTTTAGTTTTCAAAAATGTATCTTGAATTTTCTAGATTTCGAACGGTTCCGTAGACTCAAAATTTTTACGCAACGGCACGTTACGTGGCTGCAGTTTTAAAAATGCCCAAACTGTTTTTACTTAATTATCCTTCTTCGTAAATAGACCATAATTCATTTACACGTACATGAAGTAGGATACTTATGTAATTTTCAATTCTATTCAAGCAAAAAATGGTATGGAATACAAATTAATAAAGGATAAGATTAGTTATTGTGCACGCAGTTTCTGATGATGGGTTTTTCCAGGAGCCAGGAGCACTTGCTTTATACAACTAAGCTGAAAAGAGTTGTGGTTATTACAAAGAGACGAATGACTGAATGGTTAAAATCTCAGTTAATATCAAATTTCCCCTCTAGATCTGTTTTAGTCATCGATATGGAGTTACATCACAATATTATGAAAGAAAAAATGCTCAACCAAATACGAGAAAAGCTGAAATTCAAAGGAAAATGTGACTTACACTTTAATGAGTAATTTTTGAAACCTGAATTGTACAATGTAATTAAATAAATATAAAATGATTTTAAGTCATCATTGTTCTGATTAAATTCCTGTCAATTTTCACTTTATGCGACATAATTGTTTATATCGGTGATATGTCTAAACCAATGATGTGCAACGATCAATTTAAAAAAGCCAGCCACCCTAGATACTTTATTGTCAACGGATATTCAGACTTGCTACCGATCTACAGAAAAAATCACTTGGAACGAATAAATTTAGTGGTTGATACATGTATAAATACTGCCATGTCCTAAAGTATCTTATATAGTTCTATTAGTCCTCTTATCGAATATACTTCGAAATGTATCGAAACATTAATCAGTTCAGTCCCATTTTAGAATGATGTTAAAAACCTAATTACTTTCTTTGTATTTTTAGTTAAGATAACTTAGATTTTTATTTAAATTATTATAATTTAAAATATTTTAAACTTAAGTGATAGTGTTATTTCTTTAATGTGTAAAGTAATAACATTAAAATAAAATGTATTTTGTTTTTTTTTTAATTTATTAGATTAGCCCAATAAATTTTGATTAGCCGAATATTTATTACAGCAATGTTTTGCCATCGATTATGTCATGTAGGGAAGTGGGCGATCTTATTATAGTAAGTAATGCATCGACGAAGTAATGACATGAAATACTTCAATTGCCAGTTAAAACGAACCTTATGCCTTTGTGTCATGGTCAATTATTGAATGACAAAACGTTATGGGACCGCCGAGTGATCATATTTTAATAGCACAAGACCATAATACTAAATTGAACTTTATGCTTTTGATAATTTGGTTAATAATAATTAAATGAGTAGTTTTTCTTACGTGTATTTAATATTCGATCAAAACGAATGTAGTCAATGTCTGACGGTTGTAGCCGAAGGCAGTATTTTTTTTGGTACCGTATTAATTGCATCCATACAAAACAGCCAGTGAGTTTACATGATAAACCATATTTTAATATAAGTGGTTGCCCAGCGGTCAACATTTGATCGCACTCACTTTTTTTAAACAAAAAATGCTAATAATTAGGTGAAAGTTAATTCCATTTGCAATAAACGACTGACTTTTAAGCTATGTTCAGAATTGAGCTTTTGGCCCTCTGTAACAAAGGGCTAGGACAGCGACAGTAATTATTGTAACAGATTATATCTAGATTTTAGCTTTATGCATTCCTTTCCGTATAAACTTTAAATATGCCGAATCTTTTGCAAATTACTTCTCCGTGCGCGAATGCTTTGACATTCATTTCATTTCTTATTTTTTCCATTTCTTTTGTTGTTTAATATAATTATATGTAAAAGTGCAAAGAGAATAATTATATGTAAGAGATATAACTTATAAATATGTTTGACCTTATTTAGGGTTAAAATTGATTATGTAATATTTAACTGTAACCCTGTAGGATTACCGAATAAAAAAAAAAGGCTTCGATTCTACGTCGAAGGTACCTACAAAAAAAAAACTGTTTTCAAATTATTTTTATTGATAACAACAAAGTTGGCCAATAGCTCCTAAAAAAAACTAAATTGGTTGAAAAACGGAAAAGAAAAAAATACTTGATTTGTGTTTACCTATTTATGTATAAAAGGTGTGTCTAAAAGCAAAGGCACTTTGTCTGCTAATTAGTTACTTATAAGTTGCATTAATCGATATTCAGCCGATTCTGTCTTAATAGTATACTATATTATCCCAAAAGCGATAGAACTCTGTTAGCGTCGCATACAAATTGGTTCATTAGTTTTCGAGACGTGATAGTTTTTACTTGCAAGTCATATTCATATTCGAATATTAGATGTGATTTTCTATCAATACAAAAAAAAATATAACACTACATAATCACATTCCGTGACATTACGCTGGGTGCACTATAAGTTATGTACCTAATCACAAATAGTTGATTGGTTGGTCATAAATGTTTTAATTTCAACTGTAATATTTAAACAATATAAGACATGATTTAGTGATTAAAAATATTTAGGCAGGAATCCCTGTTTATTAACGCAAATCGAAGTTCGCCGCCGGTAGCAAAAATAAAATTTGGCACAATGAAAAAATTTAGGGCGATGATTTTTTATAATTTTAAAAGTTCAATTTCGCTTCAAGTTTGTACTTCTGGTCTTCAAAATGCTTACACAAGGGAAGCACCTCATCTGAGCGTCGTGAAGCGTTGATTTGCAAAATTTTCGGGGTCGTATTTAAGTAATTACTGAAGTAAATATAGTAACATCAAGCGGGTAATTGAAGAAAACCAACATGTTACCAATGAGGAGATTTGAGGACATTTGGGATATGAACCAAATACAAAAAGCATTTGGGCAATCGATAAGTCGTTCACTATTGTAGAATTTTCTAGAAAAATTATAATCATCTGCATTACATTATAGTATCGGGTAACTTCAAAATTATAGTATGTTCTTTACATTGAAACGGCTCATTAATAAACTTGTAGCAAATATTTATGTTATCTAACGATAGGCATTGTAGACACAGGTCTGGAATGTTCATAGCGAGATTGGTAAATTGGTGGAGTGTTGACAGAAATAAAATATTAATTATATTAAATAATAATAACATATTTACTGTGTAAACAGTGTCCAAGCGAAGCATTGGACGCCCCCCGGCCAGGTGGACACATGACCTGAAGAGCATACCGGGAGTAGTTGGATGCGAAAGGCGGAGGACCGTGTGTGGTGGCGAGCCTTGGGAGTGGCCTATATCCTGCAGTGGAGAGACACAGGCTGATGATGATGATCACTGTGTAAACGTGAAACGACTTTTTTGAAGTGACTTTCTTTTGGTAGAGTTGGAAAAAAAATCGTTATGGTTTACGGATCTGACGTCATCCATATATTTTAATCACTTATTTTTCAAAACACACTAATCCAAAGATTAATGCTCATACTAAACTTTTGGTTTACAATAAATAGGTCAAACAAATTGTAGGTTATACTATAAAATATATTGTTATTCACTGACAAGGCCGTCAAAACAATTTAATAACACCGAGAATAGAATATTATATTATAATATTATTATTATAATATTCTAAGTAAGCAAGAAGAATTTCATCAGAAATACGTGTCTATGTAACTTAAAAGGAAGCCATTTTAATCAACATGCTAGAAATTTCCTGAAAATAGAAACACCAAACACAGGGATATCGCTTATGGACAATGGGACCAACCGCGTTTTATTCACTTTTGTAGAGTTACATTACTGAGACCATGCCAATGGTTTTATGTGAGGGCATCTATATAAATGCGAGAAATTTACAGTATAGTAAAGTACGCATTTCGAGGATTTCGAGCAAGTCTACGACATCGATTTCAGTTGCGTCATTTATCGCCTTACACCCGATCGAATATTAGTAATCCTCTCAACATTTTATGCATGTTATGTTCGTTAAATTGTTATTTTTATTTATATCCTTAAACGAATATTCATTTAAAAAAACCGAATTATGGGGTTATATGACACATTACGTCGAAGCGAGCGTTAGGAAAGGCAGCCCATTTGATAAACTTACCAGAGTTGTGGTAAGTAGATACAATGATGATAGTCACTGACAACGGCAAACCCTTGAAAACTTGATCCGTCGCCGAGGAAGTCCTCACTTCCAGTATGCATTGTAAAGCTTTGTTATAGTAAACAGGAGAGCTCAAAAACCTCGATTAAAATACTCGTAGTTGCATTAGAAAAATTTGATCAAACTTCCATTCTTGAGCAAATTTATTATCTTGAGTAATATTAATTTTTTTCAATTTAGTAAATCCGCTGATTAGTTAAAATATAAAATTAATACAAAATTAATTTTGCAATCGTCTACTGATTTGCAATGGTCTATGACAGAATAATAGTCATCATTTCTTACCGTAAATTTAATAATATAAATAAATAAATAAAACGCTTTTACCAGTACTGCACTAAAAAGCAAAAATAATTATCGTACCTTTTCTCTCTGTCTTCCGCGTAAGAGCCGTAACATAAGCTTGTTTGTAATTCGTAGTATTTTAGTGTAAAAGCCTGGGGCTCTTTTTACTCAATAAAGGGCGGAATTAAATAATTGAAACTTGAAATCTAACAGAAATGTTAATTAATTTGAGAAACAAAATTGTTTAAGCAGAAAAAGCACCCCACGCTTTTCCACAAAAATATAATATTATATTTAATGACAAACAAGCTTACGCTAAGACCCTTGGTTATTAGTAAACGAAGAGACAGGTTCGATAATTATTTTTGTTTTTTTTTTGTAGTTCAGTACTTGTAAAAGCATGTTTATTTTAAACTACTCGTATTAATTTTTTTTTTGCTTTTCCGACTCATATTTCAAAAGATAATTTTGGCTATTCCGACATTTACGTAATTTGGATTGTTCGTATGTAAGAAGTCGGAAAGTTTGTTTTAATTCAATAGGCAATTGAATTTAAACAAACTTTCCGACTTATTGAAAATACGTATTAAGTTACGTATTGTATTTATGTATTAAGTTTAAGGTCTATCTTCATGATTAAATCATACTGAGATAAAATTCTACTTGTTGTGTACTAAATTTCGTCCAATTTCGTTTACTGTTACGCTGTGATTGATTAAAAAAAAACAAATATTTAATCTTTCGCATTTAAAATATTAGTAAAATTAGTAAATAGGATTAATGCCTTACTATTTTACATTGAAATAAACAAGTTCAAACCCGATTAATACAAAACCTATATACATTTCAATATACATCCTTAGTGTACAGGCTAACCAATATTTTCATATAGGTATATATTATATGAGTATACAAATTATCGATTTGCTGAGTACTGTTTCCGTGATAGCCCAGAGTGTCGTGTAGCCCAGAGTGCAACGAACCTGCTTTAAATTTATAAGGCCCCATAGGGCCATGGTTCGAATCCGGGCGTGTACCAATGAGTTTTTCTGACTTAAGTACACAATATTACGGACACTGCTTCGGAGGGCACGTTAAGCAGTCAGTCCCGGACGCTGTCAATAGATGGCGGTCGTTACAGTTCCTAGCCCGCAGTGGAGCAGCGTGGTGGACTTAAGCTCCAAGCCCCCCTCCTTACCCTGGGGGAGGCCTAAGCCCCTGCAGTGGGGTAAAAATGGACTGATTATGATGATGATGATGAGTACTGTTTCAAAATAAAATAAAGAAGGTAAAACTCAGCTGGTATTTGTTGTTCTGGCATTCCATCTTTAGACCCTGAAAGCCATTTCTAGCTAGACTGCATGCATCTCAAGGTAATTGCAACAAGCGCAATCGGGTTTATTATGATTCGTCGTTTCGTTATGGAGTTCCAGCTCATGTGGTTCCACCTTCCGGCTTCAGCATTAGACCCTGAAAACCATTTATGGCCAAAGTGCATCTGAAGACAAACATTTTTTAATCTAAACAACGAAAATCGAGAAAGCGTTGCGAGCGATTGACAAAGGTAAAATCTCATTCTTCATGTATTTTATTGATATGTTTTCAAAACGTACGGAAGAGCGTTTCCGTTTTTTATGGCTTAGGATTTGGCTTTTCACAAATGTAATTTCATTAATTTCGTATTCGTTGTATCTTAATACGCTTACTTGATCTTATGAAACTCTCAGTTCTATAGAACTACAAGCCCTTTAAAAACTTCGTGCAAAGTTAGTTTTAGTAAATAATAATAGAAATCGAATACCGATTATTTCAATATACTCATACAACTGGCAATTTAAAAAAAGCCGGCCAAGTCCGAGTTCCAACTCGCACCCAGAGGATTCCGTACTGTTAATAATGTATTTATCGTTATATACTCACCGCAAAATGGCACATACACGCACATATCAATCTAAAATTGTAAAAAAAAATATGTAATAATATAATTAAAACTTGACGATTTTCGGATTTTTCTCTGTACTTTTGCTGTGAGACCTTGTTACTTACCAAATGTCATAATAATAATTCTTTACATGAAACAGTTTTATAAATAATAATAATAACGTATACATCACAACAACGTCTAGGCCCCAAACTAAGCATTAGCTTGTGTTTTGGGTACCAAGCGAAGACTCCACATACATATTGTATCGTAACAGTGAAACAACTTTAAAAAATAAATCATTATTAACAAAGTTATGTCCTGTTAGCACGGCGTACGTATGTGTGACGTCAGGCCTTTTAAAATATTGTTAAATATCGTTTTGTAAGAAAGAGATAGAGATAACATTTTAATAGCTTATAATTTCCATATTCTTCAACCGAATATAATTTTATTTACAAATATAGTTCTTTAGTTTATAGTATTTTTGTATTGTATATGTATTTTTGTATTTAAATTAAGTCAAATTTCGTATTCTAGATCAACGGAAGTACCTTATAGGTTTTGATTCATTAACAAGTGTCAAAATATGCCGCAAAAATGGCTATGTTTTTTGATTACGTTGACACTGAAGCTTGATTTTTTTATAGCTTTAGGGATCGTAGACTATTTGATATCAATTTCTACTTGATATCTCTGAGAAAGAGGGTCTTGACAGACAGACGGACAACAATGTGATCCTATAAGGATAATTTTTCCTTTTGAAGTATGGAACTCTAAATACTAAAACACAAAACAGCTTTTGTAACCTAATTCTCTTAAAAAAATTGTCCCTGGCAAAGAAAAGGCATGAAAATGGAACCTTATATACAAAATGGTTATTGATAGTTTTACCAGTATGAGAACGGTTCAATATTTGTTAAACTGAAAGCGAGACGTTTGATCGCAGTGTAAATGTTGCCGAGTGGATTGCATTGCGATCGGCTGCGGCACGAATTCCGGGCGATATTGCTTCGCCGCCAGGAGCTCTTTGGCGTAACATACTATTTTCATAAGTGATCAGCGGCATTGGTGGACGTTTTGAATCGAAACTTCTTCAAGCAACAAAAGCGATTCCGGAAAATGTTATTTGTGGTGGTATAGAGAAGAAAGCAATATATCCTCAAGACACTGTACCTACTTGCCACTTATCTATGCGGCTTTAAAGTGCGATGCGCATGCCCTATCGAATATAAATTTTTTGAGGATCTTTTGTGAGGCAATGTATACATGTTGTAAACATTTTAGGTTGATATGTATGCATAGGGTCACACATGTTTCCCTTAAGAGGAACAGAGAGATAGCACCACCAATTATAAGGTGCCAAGCAAACCACTTCAGGCCACGTTTCACCTGTCCGCTCCGATGCACTAGGCGTGATGGCTGGCAAGCCTAAGGCTCCTTCGTCTTCGTGGTTGTATTTGAAGTCAGTTGTCGGAGTTTTGCTTTTTCAGGGAACTTCGAAAGTAAAAAATTAAAAAAGTTTCTGCTGTCCCGGAAAGCAAAATTTGTTGAAACAGAGAGTAGCTCGAAGACTTCCGTGTACCTGAAATAAGTCATTAAATATTTAAATTTTAAATTTATTTATGAGTAAAATACAAAAAAAAACTTATATATATTTTTTTAATATGTCCTGCGCAATGTTCTCAGTTTGTCGAATTTCCCGGAAACTATTAAAACTGGTGATATTCACAGAAAAAAAAGGAATCCTGGTATCAAGAAAATATAGTCTTCAGTATATACAAATGCCGCATATTCTTGGACCAATGCAATTTGCATTGTTAAAAAAATTGTTTTTTTTTTAAATGTGTTTACAGAAAACAAAGAATTCTTAAACCAATGCAAAATGCATTGGTCCAAGAATATGCGGTGTTCGTATGTATTGAAGACTATATATTCTTGATACCAGAATTTTATTTTTTTTTTGTGTGGGGATGGTTGCATTAAATCGGTTCAGCATTACTACACACAGTTCCAACCAAATACATTAAACATAACACAGTCATAGGAAGGTGACAGTAGTAAATCACAATTTAACTTCACCTCTAGTAGTCAATCGTCAACTGTTTGCCCAGTATTTGTGACCACTACGTGATTCTTGAATAACACGTGACAAATTAAGTGTAGAAATATTGTTAAAACATTTAATAGGTAATAATTTGTCTACTACAATACTTTTATTTTTCTTATGAACTAAACTTACTTAAATAGCTAGCAAACACTAGATGACCTAGGATAAAAGTTTCATGATGAATTGTTCTAAACAATCTCTAAGTGTAATTTTCTATTAGAATGCGCAAACGGTACGTTCATGCGAGTATCGAAATGGTATATAATTTACTTAGTAATTATTTTTTACGAAAGTCCGGTGCTAAGCGAACGCGATGTAATATAAAGCATACGTATCTCGCTCTTAACTGGTTTTTTAATTATCGTTTTTGCTGTTCACATGTTTAAACGGCTCCCGTACGTTTAATTAAACGCTGCAAATCCTCTTACATACGATACGCAAGCATACATCGGAAGCCGACCCTCTTTTTATTAGATACAAGAAATAAATTGAGTTAGCGAGATTTTATTTTCGGGAAGATTTCCCGCTTTGGCAGGATTTTTTTAAATCGTATGTACTTTAACTTAATGTATAAATCTATTCAGTAAATTAAAAACAGTGCATCTAGAGCTAAATTATATTTTACTATTAGTAAAGTATTGATGAGCTAAAACATTGAGATATATTGGAAATATTCAAAACTAATCTGATTCGAATATTTTTTTTTTAATGTCAGTAGTCAAAACACTAAAACTTTCCCAAATTGTAAACAATTTGCAAATGGACACTCGAATCAAAAAATTAGTTAAAATTCGAAAAATTTCTTGCAGACATGTTTCACGTTGTTCTCACGGAAAAAAAATCAAAAAATGAAATAAACACTTTTAAAATGTACAATTACGTATAATAATAATAATAACACACACAATCACAACAACGTCTAGGTCCCAAACTAAGCATTAGCTTGTATTTTGGGTACCAAGCGAAGACACCACATACATATAACAACCAAGACCCGGTGCCAGTATTAATATTCATCATATAAATACTGACCCGACCTGGGATTCGAACCTGGGACCTCCAGTATTATGTATACGTATACATGTATTATATTAAAAAAATCGGTCAAGTGTGATTCGGACTTGCACAGAAAGAGTTCCTTAAGTACTATTAATCATCAAATCATACGTTTTCTTAAAACTTAATCAAATTTAGGCGAAATATTTAACAAGAATCCTTCACATAAGTAGGCTACCGTAGTAACCAGTACAGCAATTTTTTCGACACGAACGTTTTCATTTTTCCGCAGAAATTTAAGGACAGGATTTTCGTTTAGGTTTTTCTGTAAATAATAGACGAGGCTATACCGGTAGTAAATTAACTTTTTTTCTTTTTTTAATTTTTAAGATTAGTACCTAAATTTTAGATCTGAATAATAATTAATTTTTTCGTTTTTTTTAAATCAAATCTCTTAAACTATGCACTTTAAAATTACAAAAATAAATATCAATATCTTTAGAAACAAACACTTTTATTTAATTTATCACATACCGAATTTGAAGTTTTTTTTTTGGTATTTCTATTTCCAAATTTTTTCCTAGAGTGAGAGTTTCATTTATTTACGCTATACTTCTGTGAATGGATCATCTAACATAGCTATGTTTAAATACCATTTCAAACTTTTTTTGTGCAGTAGATTAACTAAACTAAAGTAAACTGTGACAGACGGACAGACAGACAGCCAGGCACTACAGTGAACCCTTAAGAGTAAATTTTTTTTAATATCGGATGTATGAAATCCTAAAAATTGTCCAAAATGGAGTTGATAAGATGTTTTCTATAAAAAAATAAAGAAACAAAGTTAATTAAAACAGAAAGAAAAAACAATTTTTTCTATCTACATACTTCATTTTTTTTACGTCATTACCATTTTAAATGATAACCAGTGGGCAATTGTTGTAAAGCGTTGTTGTAAAAAAAAATTTTTAAAAAAGTAACGCATGTATTTCAATTGCAATCCACACAAGCTTGCGTGCGGAAGAGCTCCGTTTTCCAACACTCACATTTCCTCCGAAGAAAGATTTGCATGAATAGAATTTTATATTTAATATATGCTCTGTGGAGCAAGTTACTGGTTTACGGAACTGGTTACGAACATTGTTATGCCACTGTCTTCCTCTCTAGAATTTAGAACCATTTTGTGCGTAGTCTAAGAACAGTTTAAGGTTTTTTTTTTCAAATGTAAATGACTTTGCTAGTGTGTCGGTGCATGGTCGTTTTTAACCGACTTCAAAAAAAGAGGATTTTCTCGATTCGACTTTTTTATGTTTGTTATCTCAGAACTTTCTACTGGGTGAACCGAATTTCATCATTCTTTTTTTGTTTGAAAGCTGGTGTCGTGTGGTTCTATTTTAATTTAGTTCGGGTCTGACAATGGCATCCATGAGAAAACCGGAAAGGATGTACTTCAACAGTAGTTGGATGAGAGTTTGATTATTTGGTTCTTCAGATGTTTGCATCTGGAAGACATCATTTTATGCTGCTAGGCTGATGAGGAAAGCTACAGTACTCCTTATTGGTTAGGAGCAAGATATATACACTGCGATTTGTCGACAGTTTTTGTATAAAGGGCGCTGTATCATTTGAGTAACGCGTTTAGAACCCCTTTTTATTCTAAATACAAATAAATTACTGTTGCTTATAACTAAAAATTGAAAAACGAAATTATTTTTTTTAAACCGACTTCAAAAACATAATCTAAAAAGTTTATAATAAAATTTCACTTTAAAGAAAAGAGCATTGATAGGCATCATATAGTTAATGAAGTCGGTGCCAACTCAGACATTAACTTTATTTTCAACTTTCTAGTATATGTTTTCGAAGTCGGTTTTTTTTGAAAGTTTATTTTTTAGGGTATTGCTTAAAGTATAGGGGTGAGTTTTTTTAAGCCAGTAGCCAATTGTGTGCGATATCGTTAAATAGGTCTCCCGAAATGATTAGGGGTACGTCGTGAACACTTTTTCGATACATACCGGAATTTCGTAACTCTATCGTAAAAGCATTGACGATCTTGCAACAGGATGCAACGACTGTCAGCGATTTCTATTCTTTTTTTGGGAAGAAATTTTTTTTCATGGAGTAAAATATCGAAATTACGTAAAAAATGGTAGAAATCGAGTCCGCGTAGTACAGAGGGTGAGAAGAGTTCCTAAGTGCTGCTTATGTTGCATTGAAACGGTTTCTTGTCTGTATAGAGTTTTGCATTACCTTGGAGCAATAATAGTGTACGTAGATCGGTTGAACAGTCGGGGTTATTTTTTTTTTGATCGATCCTATCAGCTTTCACCGTGGCTTGCAATTCCTAGTTATTAACTTCATAGTGACTAATGATTTTTTGTTCATTTTCTAATTATTTCACTGCAAAAGCGATAATACCAAAAACGCACAGTAGTCGTGTATTCTTCAAATACAGCATTGTCGTTACAAGCCTAGTGGAACTATTATGCAAAAATTACAAGAAAACTTTCACCATGCATAAAATTCATTTTTGTTTAAAGAGACTAGTAATTAGTAGCTAGAACAGCAATTTCACGTTTAAACCTCAGTGACAGCCTCTGTTATTAGTTTGTAGAAATAAAGACATTCTTTAACGAAAAAAAGCACAATTAAACAGGTGTTAATGAGATGTGCTTATTATTATTTTAAATATTAACGATAAGCAACGTTGCTATTTCCAATTTTACACAACTTAAGAAGTTCCCGCTGCTTGTTAAGCCTACTTAGGCCTAACTGTAATTAGGGATCGCATAAAACGTATTTGTCAGACGAAGCTTACGTCTAAGAACGTTAAAAGTGTTTGAAAGTAAAGTTCTTATGCAAATTGAAGGGGGTAATAAGTGTTCCGTCAATTGATCCCCTTGACGATGTCGATTCTGCTTTTCATAAGAATTCCAATGTCTAAATATAGACTAGACTACATTCTGATATAATATGACAAATTAATAAGTAAATTAGAAAAATATATTTTTGCTAGATTATTCGCTCGTCTTTAAAAAAATACTTTTATATATAATATATAATAATAATAATATGGTTGTCGTGATAGCCCAGAGCGCAACGAACCTGTCTCAAATTTATAAGGCCATAGGACCAGTGTTCGAATCCGGGCGTGTACCAATGAGTTTTTCTGACTTACGTACATTAACTATCACTGACTCCGTGCCTCGGAGAGCACGTTAAGCAGTCGGTCCCGGACGCTGTCAATAGATGGCGGTCGTTACAATCCCCAACCCGCAGTGGAGTAGCGTGGTGGATTTAAGCTCCAAACCCCCTCCTCACCCTGGAGGAGGTCTAAGCCCCTGCAGTGGGGTAACATGGGCTAATGATGATGATGATGATGAATACATGAATCTTATTATTTAGGTTGGAATCCCGTATAACTATTTTATTACAAAATTTATTTTTTAACCTAATTAAAATTTCATTGCGCTTGTCATTTAAAACCGTTCGTGTCATGAAGCCTAAATTAAATGTTACAGAATAAAATCATAATTTTCATTCAGCTATACAGAGTGGATTATTGAAACGGCACTGTATGGCAACATGTTTTAAACCGTAAGTGATACAACAAAACTTTCTTTTGGAGCTTTCCTTCTTTTTTGATGAAAAGTAAATTTGCATATTTAGTTTTTTGCTCACGTACGACTTTAACCCGAAAATAAGTTATTTTAATTTTTTTTTTTGCTTCTTTCACTCTAGTTTTCTATAAGAAACAAATCATTGTTTTGAATCAAAAAGATAGTCATATTTTGGGAATTCAAATATTTGCTAAATCCTACCATATAGTTTGTAGGTATAAAAAATGTTTTAAGAAATAGGGTAACTAATTTTTGCTGTAAGAAGTTCCAAACGTTTTTTTCAATTTGTAACTTATAAATAAGTTTAAAGTAAATGGTAAAAGCGATGACCGTTTTCTTGAATGCACATGTGCGCTCTTTTCAGTACACTCTGTGGCTTTCGACAACGAACGATGATCCATCCACGCTCGTTTACTTTACGTCGTCAATTTAATTTTTATAAAAAAAGAGGGAAAGCCCTGAAAGAAAGTTTTTTTGTATTACTTACGGTTTGGTATGTTGCCATAGAGTCCCATTTAAATAGTCCAGTCTGTATAATATCACTGTGACGGTTCGCCATTTACAGTAGAAGTTTCGAAAAGTTTTGTTACCAAGTGTATTTTAGAAAATACTTGATTTAATCGTAATGAAAATACTTTTAATGAGGCAGTGCAATATATGTTTTATCAGCTTTCGCCTGCCACTTCGCCTGCACATCCTGAAGTATATATTTTTCCTACAGCAATAGTGCTTTTTCCTCTCGTAGTACCACATTCTTCTATTTCACTTCTTTAGGTTTCTCAGACTCGACCAAGTCAAACAATAGTCTGTGTTACTATCCGTCCCTTTAACTGTTTCTGCGCAAACTTCATTGCGTCGGTGGGATGTTACGTGATGAAAGTACAAAGAAATACCTATACGTTTTCACTTTAATACAATAACACATAGATTTATTTTTTATTATTATTATTATTTTTGAGTATTCACATAGTTTTTGCGATAATTTATTTATTTACATTGCAATCTTTATGAAATAACGTACAATTTCTTGTATTGCATAACACATAGATAGCATTTCATACAAATATGTATAACGGTACCTACTAGTTAAACACTCATTAACCTGCACAATGAAAATTGAACGTATCAACCAACACTATGCCTATGTATCAACCAACACTATGCCTATAGAAATTTTCGTAATCTGGTTGCGTGATTAGATTTTATCTTTATAGTGACCTACGAGATAAAACATAATGCTTACCGTTGGCCGACGCCGTATTTCAATTATATCTGCCTGATTCTTCCTAATTAAGGGAGCTTTTCATTTGACGATAGGAGAGCTTCTCGAACCTGCCGTATTCATGCCGTATACAACAACTGAAAAAGGGGCCTGGACGACGGTCTATTGCATACTTGTACTTTGTTCCTTGGAATGAAAGTATTGCAGTGGTGTCATAAACTTGTACCGTGTGTTATACGCCACATTTTTCTTGTTCGAAATGTAATATTTATAAACTTATATGGTTTGTTTGAAAAAAAAACTATTTCATTTTTATATAAGATAATATATAAGATAATATTTAAAGAATATTTAAATAAATTTTGTTTTATTAGAAAGAAGAAAATATTGGTCAATTAAACAGTTTGGGTTTTTTGTATATAAGTTTCACTCGCACTTGACCGGATATTTTATATATGAGAGCCATAATTTTGTATATAAAATGATATCATAATAAATGAACCTCAAGATGTTTTTGCCTCGGAAACTTTTCAGTGTATTTTTTTAACATAATTGCTCAACAAGATAAATTGATGGAAGTTCCTTAAGTAAACAAATTACTTAGGCGTAAGAGAAAATTGCCTATATTTATGCTGTTTAATATTTCATTAATAAAAGTTCAAAGAGACGAAATAATTATATGAACGAAAGAAATCCGACCTGCTTTAATTTTTGATTGGGATAATAAAATTCTTGATAAGAAAATGTAAATTTTATGGTATATTAAGACTAGTAATATAATTTCAAAATGTTAATTAAAAAAATATGATTCAGGTTTTTATAATGTTTATCGTAATTGTATTTAAATTGGTTATTTACTATCTTATGCTATGACGATTTAAAATTAAATTACCGAATATAACAATAAAACAACAAAATATTTTTAAATTTTGGAATTCTGTATTTATTGTCTATCTTTCAGTGTATTTTTAAAAGCTGTACGTGGACGTCGAAAAATACGAATAAATTTAAATAAATGAGACAACAATAGAAACGGCACACGTCGAGTTCGGCGGCCACACGGCCAGTAAATACATAGAAGGTTCAGTCCTTTGTGGTTTACACAAAAGTGACAAAATAATCAGCCACAGAACTTCGATAAACCCTCTTCAGCATTCACCCTTGTTGCCAAAATTCTATTAGGGCGTTGTCCTCATTGAAATTAAGTCTCGAAAATTTTAAAAATAAAACACTGATTGATTTCTCAAAAAATATCAACAATATTATTTAAATAAATAATAATCATGTTCTACAAAAAATACTTTTGTAGAAATTTTATTAATGTAGCATTTATATTATATTATATTTGGTATGGCGATCGCATACATTTTTAGATAGCATGAGTTATTTGGAATCTATCGCATAAATTTATTTTTTTCAAAACAAATTTATATAGCCCACATTTTTGTTCCTATACATTTTTATTATTTCGACATGAGGTTCAATTTAAGAATGAAAAATAAATTATGATCAAGTTTAGAGTAAAGTGATTTCTGTAAGTGTTCTAAACAAAATCCAAAAAAATGTAAAGATATCATCTTGAACAGAAAAAAATAGGACAGGAAATGGGAAAGGGATTAGATCGCTAGCGGACCCTGTTTTGATATATATATATTTTTTTTATCGCAGGCCGCAGATGTCTTTTACGTGGGAAGTTTCTTATCGAAGCCTATATACTGGCCTTAGAGTTTGCATATAAGTATGTTGACTTGGATAGATTCCAAACAAATATATATTACAGATACAATAAATGTAGATTCAGATTTAAAGATTTCAAAGTGTATTAAAAATATACGGATAGTCGTACCAAATATTGTGTATATATCAGGTTTTGTATTTTTAGTTTTTTTTTAATCAGATGAGCAAATTTTTAAGGCTAAGTGGCATGCAATTATCTAGTGATCACAGTGTGTGAGTCCTGAACGTCCTCTCAGAATTTGGTGAAGTGTAGGTATTAAACACACGCAACTCAGTAATGAGTCTGCGTGCTCCCATTATTGTGGCTCGACTGACAAGAACGATTATTTCGAAGCCTCTTTCTGTATAGGCGTTCAATTTGTCACGGAGCGGTCATTGAGTATGCAAACGAGACTATTGTTTGTGGTCCGTTGTTAATTGCTGTAGGTAAATTACTTCGTTTAAGTTGCCCACATACAGAAAATTTTCCATAAATCAATGTGCTCAAGTTGTGAGTGATGTTCTGGTATCAGAATGTATTGTACAGCACCTTAACGGAATAATCACATTTTAGGTTCTTATAAACTATTGGTATCAGAATAGTAGTATAAGAATATCGCGACGCGTTTGTTCATATTTTCATTAAATAAAGGTGAAATGTGCTACAACTACGCGAATTTTACTATTACAAGGCATTATCGAATGTACCTATGCAATGTATGTAAAGTCCTATGTCTCTAGTTTTTGCTAAAGGTATATTATTTTATTTCAGTTATATAATATTTGGTAAAATGTTATTTATAATGTAATGCGCCGTATCTCTATAGAACCTCAATAAACATTTGAGCACAACAATAAACAAGCTTAATAATACACCACTCAATTAAAATTCGAAATTTCTAAAATGCTATCATTTGCATAATCCGCACATCGGACTATTACATAAGAACGGATCGATATCTCTCACCAACCCAACCCACTGAAGGTCACACAGTGCTTTGTGTAAAGTTACATTCATTACTTAATTAAAATGATATCATTTGTAGATCTAAAACTATTAGGTGTCTAAAACGTTTGATTCTTATTTCGTGTTAAACACAGATGTAAAGAAATTACTCATGAGTTTATTTCAATAATATTATTTAAAATAGATTGACCCTTGCGAATGTTTAATACACGCTAAAGTTTAAATAACCAGTATTATCTGTTGACTCCTAAGAAGTCTGATGCTGCTTAATTTTAATTTGAAAAAAAAATCCTGCTAGTTGCCGGTCCTGTTTATTGCCTTTGTCGGCTATGCTATGTTAAACATGTAATGATGTCTCTATAGCTATGTTTTAGTGTTTATATTCCTGCAGCAATATAGTTGTTCTATTTAAATTTATAAGTTCTAAGTTCCCCTCCACTGGTATTCCATCTCACAACTTGAAGCTTTGGTTATCATTCATTTCGAAACTTAATCGGTTTTTTACCCCATGGTAACCTTTTCGACCAGGATAAACTGTTCACATGTTATGTTCTGTGGTTTCCGGTATATCCGCATAAAAAATCATGTCGATTTGTTGCTGCGTTATAACTAAAGAAAGGACAAACTGGCAAGCATGCTTTCCCATTTATAATATTAGTTAAGGTACATTTGTAATAAAAATCATGACCAATTATTATTACTTTAAACGATATTATGAAACCCTATATTTTATTTATTATTTCTGCTTCTCTATGTTAATAGACTGACATCCAAGAATCTACTTTGAAATGTCCTCGAGTGTTCAAAGCAGCCGACAAAAATATATTCACCTTGGTACTACTGACTGAAATTAGACTCTGCAAAAAATCCTACTGGAAATCTTGAAACAAATTGTCTGTCTCACTTCAGTATATGAAAATATAATGCCGCATAGTTGGCGGCCTTGTTCTACAAAAAATGTCTCCCAAATACTTAATAGTAGCACCGGGCTTGTAAAATTTCATTTACTTTGACCACAGTTACTTCAACTTCTATAAAACCTCTATGTTTTCTAAATGGCTACGAAATGACTTCTAAAAGGTATACCATTCAATATGTTCAGCTGGAATGCGGCAAAGACTTTACGGAGACAGTTTCAAATCAGTAGTATAATTAATTAATTAAATTAATGCCCACTAGTTAAATTTTTTTAAGTGCCTGCTTTACGTTTTGTGAAGTTTCAATAATTGTTCTATTTCAAGAGATTTACGTGCTATTAGGGAAAATTTTGCAAATACATTGATAAGTACTTTTACATAAATATTGTCAAAGACATTTCGCTCCCTGATATGCGCAGTTGGATAAAAGAAGTGCACGTTCGAGCGATCGTAAAATTAGCCTTAAAAGTTCGGAACTGAGTAACTTTGACACAGACTGTACCACTTGCTACCAATAAGCCAGTATACGTCTATTTCGTCGGCGGACCTTTAATTCAATCTTTTCCAGGCGACTGGATCGAGCTGAGTTTGCGAATTTCGACGCCTCCGATACAATATTCTAAAGTTGTAAAACTTATTGGCCGCTTTGGAACCCGATGTTGCAAATTTTAGCTTAAAAATATCAAATTATTGTAGAGTATTGAGCTTACGACACTAAAGGCCATAACTCAATATGGAAACTTTGGAAAGTTAGTAATCTCAGGGATTAAATGCCAACCGAACACACTCATAACACACACATTCATACTGTTCCCCGTGACCTCGTGGTTTAACATTTCAACGCCAGAACTTCCAGATTCGAATCCTGCGTCGATTTTATGACATGTTTATCGATTTTCGTAGACATGTGAAAGTTGGAAACTGGTTAGTGATCGAGTGTTGGAAATACAGTGTATGTTACTAGATTATAGTGATATGCAAGTTCTAGGTTAATGCTAGAACGTTAATAGACACATAACCTCACATACTATGTCAATACCCAAACTAAGATAGACAACACGCAGATATTCAGATATTCCGCCCGGCCATGCGGATTATACCGAAGCGAACTTAAGTGCAGTTACTTAAGCTTAAAGTAAATTATGTTTGCCGTCGGTAGGTTATAAATTATTTTACTAGCGACCCACCCCGTCTTCGCACGGGTAGCAGAGCATATAAGCCGTAATGTTTTTTTCTGTCGTAGTGTCGTCTCGGCTTGTTGCGTCGAATATGTGGATTGGATTTAATTAGACTGAAACGTAACGTAAGTTCATCTTACTTGGAGTATTTTTAAAGCATTTTATTTCCAATTCTATAAATATTTGAAAAAGTAGAGAATAAATACATATAACCTTACCTAACCACGCGCGTCGCGTCGTCCCGTATGGCGGCCGCCGGCGCGGGCGGGCCGTTATTTTGCGACAGCTCCTAAGACAATAATTTAAATGGTATAGTGTAAAGGGCAACCATAATGTGCATGAAATGTTGAAGACAAATAACGTAATTAATTTTATAAGGATTAATACTGTATCCGTATAAATTGCTTTCCAATTACCTCATCATATAACACCATTTTTTTAAACATAAAAATAGGTATAGTAAGCTACCCATAAAAGATAGACATATGCTATCGCGGACTTTTCTTTAGTCCTATAAAATAGACACAATTCCTCCATACATTATTTTGTTATATCTCTAACTAATTAGGCAACTTTTTCGATGAAAGCTCCCAGCCGGCTTGATTTTTATCCGACTTCGTCAACAATAATCATCATACTTAAACTAATTTCCACAACACATTAATAAATTTTACACATAAACCTTCCTCTCGAATCACTCCTTTCATTGGTGTCAATAAAATGCCAGCTTTCAGAAAGACAGACAGACGCGGCGGGGGACTTTATTTTATAATATGAAGTGATGATTAAGGTATCAATTACCCCATTACTGCAAGCAAGGTAAAAACAAAGGAGGGTAGTTGTTCGACAACATGTGCCTTTGTTGGGATGTATATTTGTCTGGTTAGCTCATTACATGGATGTGTTCCATATGAAGAGTAAACAATGTACTAATTATCTATCTTAAATCTGAAAACTAAAGGTTGGGTATATCTGGTAACCTCAATAGATTTATGACCTCTCGGCGGACGTATTTTGCCTCCAGCTTAGGCCAATAAATAACCTCCGATAATGTTTCGTTTCTTTTAGCACAGATATGACGAAGACTTATTACGCTTACACGAATTAACGTTAAAGTTACCGTAACATATGAATTTTCAATGGTTTCCCAGAGTTTTTTCACTGTGGCGAATCGTGTTGTGTAAGTGGGGGTGCAACCGGTAAGGCCGGTTACGTCACACAGGCGGGTCGATACGGAACGGGCGCTCCCTCAAACCCGCCTCTCGGTTTCGCACGATATTGACAAACTCAGATTTAGGGCATATAAACTCACTTATGTTACCTACGGGACTAATTAAAGGCAATCCTTATGGACTAATATTGATATTTATAGCGGTCATCAGCAATGCAATGAACTTCAATAGACTTTGTGATTTAGTTGGAATAAAACCCGTTTCAAGATGTAAGGTCAGCGTATGCGATTATTTTTTTCATTATTAATATTATGGTTTTTATTGTTTTGTTACAGGTAAGTTTCTATCAGCAGCAGACTGTTGGCGCTTTGTTGGCTGGTAAGTAAGTAGGTACAATATTAAAATCAAGAATTTAAAGTTCTACATTCTCTTATAAATTTTGAAATGGCACGAATTATTTAATTTCAATTTTATTTTATGCGAATAATTCAGTCAAAATAAAATTTGAATTTTTTGAGGTGTTTTCTTTTCATCGGTTTCCAGTTCTCACATTCATAAAGTTTTCCGAGTTTTCCGGTCATAAATTAGAACCTTTGAATTTTATATGTTCTGTGTCATTTATTTTGTTAAGGTTAATTTATTCTTAGACGAAGGTTTAAAATGGAACATTGCGGACATGGCTGAGAAAAATCTACGGTTGGGCGCCGAGGCGTAGTGCCAAAAGCGTGATGTGTTATCACAGATGACATAATGAAAGTTTTTGTGCATTCACTTGCCTTTTTACCGCAATTTGTCGTAACTGATACAGGAAATTGTAATTATAGAATGAAATATCAAGATGCAACAAGCGAGACTGGTTATCAGAAAAATTACCAAGTACCCTAGAAGCTTTTAGCCAGTAGATACTACTTTGTTGGAACGGCTTATTCTGTAATAATTAGTAAAATTAAAAAGAATTTTGATAGGAAACATTTCTAATAAATGTTTTCTTACAAAGTTAATGTCGTATAATCAGTAGTTTCTTTTTCCAACGATTCATTTTATGGGTTCTGTACATTCGATATAAAAAAAACCATTAAATACAGTCTTCCTTGTATATTTTTATCTGTCTGCCCATCTTTCACAGCTTATTTACTCCAAATCTAATGAACGGGAAAGATGATATTCGGTACATATATAATTTGGTGACCCAATCACGCATTTTTTAGATTAATTTCGAGGGACAAAATAAAAATTAAGAAAAGAATTTTCTGAAGTGCATCGGGTGCTGTATGAATTGAAAGTGCTTGTTATGAATTTTTTTAATATAATTTTAAAATGCATGGTTTTAATGATGTTGAGGAAAATATACGAAAATTTAACATTCTTCGAAATTTAACCCTCCCTTTCTTATCTTCGAAACTACCGACCCTCAAATTTTGATAAAAATACAGGCATTAGTAAAACTTAAGCGATTATCAGATTCTTATTTTAGGATTTAATTTGGGGGAGGGGGGCTATTTTTTTATGTGGTATTTCGTCCCTCCCCCGGGCAAGATACCACATTTAAAAAATCCACGTTAAAAAACCTGCTCTACACACTAGACCGGTAGCCGGACCGGACCGGAAGGATAGAATTATCATATAAGTTTAGCCATTACCGTTGCACACTTATAAAAATAATGATGCTATTACTACTGTGAGTTCCAAAAATGACGTTGTTTTTATATTATTCAAAATTTTCAATATAATCTATCTATGTAAATACCGATCCAAAAAAAAAAAAAACAAATTAGTTCCTTAAAATTAAAATATTCCGAAATAAAATATGACGGACATTAGTTTAAAAATTTGGGAATGTTCAATTCGCTGTTTTTTTCGTTAACGTTTTTATTTTTTAACAAGCGTAAGTAAGCAAAATATTTTGTTCTTTTTTGAGGTTAGCAAGGTTTGTAAAGAAAGAGCTTTCATTTAAAAAGTTTTAATATTACGTCGTAACCTATGAATTTGCCGTTTTGTATGAAATAAGTTAAAGTATTTTTTTTTTCAAACATCTTTGTTTCTGTTATTCAAAGTAATCACCCGTGCAATCAATGTATCTTCGCCAACGCAGTGGCAGTTTATCGATGCCCTTCTTGTAAAAATCAATTGGATGGGAGTCAAATCAATTGAAACTCTTCAAAGGCATTTTGTACTATCTCTCAGGAATTGAATTTTTTTCCCGTTAAAAAGTTGTCCAAATTTTGAAAAAAGTAATAGTCGGTAGGTGCAAGGTCTCTTAAGTATGGCGGATGAGAAAGAACTTCCAACCCCAATTCTAGCAGCGTGGAGCCTGTTTGTTGTGCAGTATTGGGTCACGCATTGTCGTGAAGGAGCAGTGGGGACGACCGATTGACCAAAGCTGGTCGCAGACGTGCGAGCTTCTCCAACACTGTCTTCAGTTCTTCACAGTACACATAAGCAGTAATGCTCATGCCATTTTGTAAAAAGCTGTGATGAATCACACCGGCACGAAATCACCAAACAGTGACCATCATCTTTTTAGGGGCTATTTTTCGTTTAACACATTGCTTTGGTGCTGAACCAACTTGCTGAGCGCTTTCGACTGTCTAACAGAATTCATTTTTCATCACAGGTTACAATCCGGTTCAAAGTTCTCTCGTTTTTATGCCTGTTGAGCAACACGAGATAGGTCTCAACACGTACGTTGGGCTGGCGATCGAGCGATCGTTAAGTTCGTGTGGTACCCATCTATCAAGCTTTTTTACTTTGCTAATTTGTCGCAAATGGTCCAATTTGTTTTGATGCTAACATCAAAAGCTGCTGCTATTTCAGCTGTAGTTTGAGTATCATCAGCTTTCACAATCACCTTCACTTCATCATTGTTGACCAGTGTCCGGACGACCACAAGGTTCTTTATTCAAGTCATAATGTCTAGAACGGAAGTAGCAAACCAATAACGGGTTGTGCGTTGGTTTGTTATGTTCTCCCCGTTAACGTTGATGATGTTACGTGCTGTTTGTGCCGCATTAGTGCCACGACAGAACTCATATTCCATAATTACACGAATTTTTAAAGTGTTTATTATAACGAAAAATGTTCAAATATAATGAGAACACAACGCTAATCCATAAAAAAAGACTGATTTTGTAAACAGAATGTCATGTTTTTAAAACAAAATTAATTTGTATTTAGAATTCACACCCAATCAAAATTTGTTTTTTTTTTGTTTGAAATGGCTAGAACTGAAGAACGGCAACTTCATAGGTTAAATATTGTATTGGATATTACACCAAACTTTTCATAATATATTAAAATTTTAAATTTTTGTTCCTTTTAATTATCATAGACTTTCATAAAATAAGCAATAAATATACCTACGCAGAGCTCTTATCAATAATATAAGTAATTATTTACTTCGGTATTACAACATTTTACACATGTATTTTTCTTTAGTACATTTTTTTCTAATTCATATTCACTACGTGCCAAACAGTTGTTTTCCATAATATGGCACCCATAAACGTCTGTCACTAGTCTGTTGTCTGTTAGCAAGCAATAAAGTAAGTAATTTGTGTAAATTAATCCTAAAAGAGAGTAGCAGTGTGTAGGAATATAGCACTAAAGGTTTATTAAGTATCGCTGGAACTTTATGGTTTTAGTACGGTAGTTTTTCCGTCCGTCCGTTCGCGTTCTAACGTCATTACTTTCCAAGTGATTTCATTGAAACTTGGCAGAGAGGTTTCCATTGACTTCAACTTTTACAACTACCATTTTGATCCTGATTTGATAAATCAAAAAGCCTAAAATTATAACGTCATATGATAATACCAGCACTGTTTACCAAATTCTTACGTTTGACTTGTCATATCTCACATTTGAAATTACTAAATGATATATTATACGGTTTGAGTTTTATAAGAAAAGGTTAATTTTATATAATATTCACGGATTGGAGTTCTTTGTTCAGCCAGGAATGATATAGGAAACATGTAAAAATTTTGCAAACAGGTAGTCTTTGAGGTAGAAGGTGAAAAATGCCTTAAGGGCCCACGGCAAATGAGTGACATTTTTGAACGGGCCACGAACACCATATTCACAAACGTTACCCTTATATGGTGTTTTTTACAAAATCTGTTCAGAAAACTTCAGTCGCAAAGACTATTTCGCTGAAACCGTTTCATAGAATTTCTACTCTTTTTTAATTCAATTTCCAACAACTTTTATTTACTATGTTTACCCGCACGAATTCCTTACTTTAAAAAATTAAATTAAATTAATTGTTAACGTCGGAAACTTTAAGAATTAAAAATAACCAGCCAAGTGCTTCAAACTCGCACACAAATGGTAACACCGTATTGCATAGCACGTCGCTTGTATGGAAATTCAATTCTAATTGATGGGAATTTTAATTTATGAGAATCACAGTTTTTAACTTTATTATATTTTTATCCATGAAAATTTCAAGTGTAAGTAATGATGTTACAACCACCATCTGCTTAAAACGTCGAAAAATGTACGTTTCTTGTGTGGGACCTCCTTTATTGTTAACTTTAATTTATTTTTATTATTTGTTGTTATAGCGGCCATAATAAAATACACACTCTGTGAAAATTTCATGTTTCTACCCATTACGCTCCAGACGATACAGCTCTGTGACAGACGGGTGGACGGACGGACAGCAAAGCCTTAGTAATAGGGTTTCCGTTGATACCCTCTGGGTACGGAACCCTAAAAACCATAATACCCAGTATAAAAAATACTAGATTAGTTTATTTGTTTGATTAACAAAGCAGCCCTTGGTCTCGGATCTAACTATTCGGGATATGCCTACATAACTATTTTTGGGGGTCAAATAAAATCAGGGAAATGAAAATAGTAGGTACCGTAATTTATAAAAAAATTACAGTTGGCAATAAAGTTTGAATAGTCAGGTTAGAAATGATGTATTAAGTATCATTTAAAAATATGTTGCATCATCTTAAATTAATATTTATACCCAACTTTTGTAAGGAACATAGAATCTGAATCAATTTAAAAATCACAATAGTCGGTAAGTTTCAAATTGGCTTATCAGTTATATATTCCATGAGAAACTTCAACCATGATAAACAATAGCTTATGCCCTGCCTTGTATAGTTACAAGCCGTGTTATTACATTTGGCAATGTCGCATTTATCTGTCACATGTAGACCGATTTACTTCGTCAGCTAACAAGATTTCATGATTTAATAATTGAAAATATGGGGTTTAAATAACTAAATATGAAATTATAGATAGCATTTAGTAGAAAATTGAAATAAGAGTACGTATTATATGGTACTAGCACTTGCCCGCGACTTCGTTCGCGTGTTATAAGTGGATTTTATGAATAGAACAGAATGAAAGTGTATTTATATCTCATTTCGGTTAGTGTTATTATGGTAATGTGCATTTATTACAGGTTAACTATATCTTACAAGCTAGTTTTATTTTATAATATTCTACGGCGATGTACCGTTGACTTGCAGTTTCTTCCTCTCCCTGGATTCTACGTTCAATCTCAACAGATCTGCTGGTTGCTAGACCATGACAGATATAAGTGTAGTTCTTCGGGATCCTCCAGACTCTATATCCTCGAAACTGCTCGAAAAATGATAAAAATTTACTGTATTTTCCAACCAAACCTGTCAAGATTGTGACGTGAAACGAAAAACGATTATCGTGAAAATATCAACTTACTTTGCTAATTACGAATAAACACCGTGCAACAAGTACTTTTAACAGTGACTTAATTTCAATGAATATCTCTGTTTACGTAACGTTTCAATGGAAGAAAACGACAACTAATAGCCTGCTGATACCAAGGCTCGGACTACACGCAACGTTGCTAAACAATAGCATGGTTTTTAACTATAGAAGGCAGTGGCTTATGTTAATTTTCGCCCCTTCAACTATCGCCATACAAAAATACAAGTTGTTTTGTTGCTTTATTACGACGTGAAAGAAGGACACATTTTTTACCTTCTTCTCATCCTAATATATAGAGATAAACAGTAGCCTCTCTTAGTCTTAAGTGGATCAACTATTGAATTTAGGTGTGTTGGGGCACGAAATGTTGTGAAATCAAAAGTGAATGCAATAGCGTTGTTCACTTCATTAAAAACATGTAGCATTCCTATAATTAAACACAGAGCTGATTTTATTTGTAAAATTCTGCTGTATATATATACCCTGTACCGGTTTGACAGGCACATCTATACAAATCGTTGATTGCGACAGAAATTGCTAATATTTTAATATGGAAATCAATTTACGTATTTATAATTTTTTTGGAGTGATTTAGTCATCGATCATTCGATGTGTGAACAGTGTATTTGTACAAATAGTGACTTACGGCCCAATCAAGGGAATGTCGATATATGATTAAATGTAATTTAACTAGAAACAATAACAAAATAATACAATACTTAATACAAATACTCCATTATTACGTTACATTAAAAAGCATTGCTTCAAAGATATGAGAAAGAGCTATTATGAAATATAAGATATCTAAAAACTCAATTCAATCAATTTTTGACAAACCAAACTTATCGGAAATTTTCACCCATTCAGTTCCGCTACAAATCTTAGTAGAACTATTCTGAATCATGTTAATAGTAGAACTAAACGGAAAAAAGTCAGTTTAGTTCTATCAGTAAGTATTGGTAGAACTAACTAATTATTTCCGTGTATATGTAGCATAATGATTATTAACACATGGAGTTGATTACGAAATAAATTATATTTGTTTATTACAGGAATTTAAAAATACAAAAACACGAATATAAGCAGTCGAGGACACACAAGTAGTATAATAGTGTTTGTTTATGTTGATAACATTACATAATTGACCAAGTGTCATTGCCGACAACTCTAAACACTTTACCTATTTCATCACTATCTGTCGCCTTTTGCCAACATAGCGTATTTTTTTTTGTTTTTAGGGTTTAATATTTCAAAAGGATAAACCCTCATAAGATCACTTTGTTGTCCGTCTGTCTGTCTGTCTGTCTGTCTGTCTGTCAAGACCATTTTTATCAGTAACGCGTTAAGGTATCAATTTGAAATTTGTTTCCACTACGATACATTCTTGTAGCTTGATTGAATGACGTACACACGATTTATTATTTTCTCAACTGTATAAAATGAGATCTACCCACGGGCTTACCACCGTATAATTATTTGTATACAATGAGTAATAAGTTCAGTGTGTTTTGTACTTAATCCAAGTTGACGTGGCAACTGGAGGGTCGGCACACGCGCCGCGCATCGTTGCCCACGACACACGCGTTCCACAGAAGTCTTATAGAGTAATAATAATGGACTACGTAATCACAGAACTTATATTAAGTACATACTGTTCAGAATAAGTCCTTCGCCTAAAAACGGCTCAGTTAATCCATAGAAGTTGGATTAGGAAATCGATCTACGTTTAGGCGAAAATATGTAATAATTAAACCTTGATTATTTTTGTTATGAATTTGTGTTCAGTATAATGTGCACTAAAACACAATGCATTTCTTTACAAATATCTCTCATACAATATGCTCTCAAATTCAACACTGACAAACCGTTTATTTTATATTTAAATTTGACTTTCACTTCAAACCATCGACTTAACTAACATCCTCTAAACTGCATGATGGCTTAGCAATCTCGTATTTTAATTTGAGGGGTTGGACATTTTCGTACGTTCCAGAAAACTCTCATCGAATCAAATTGGTCGTCGCTTGTTTTACCTATAACGTATGGAAATGTTTGACGGGAAAGTGTCGATAATAATGACAAGAATGTGCACGTAACGATATTTTTTACTTCGAATAATAACTTCGTTTGTTTGCTAGGTATCTAATCATCTGAAACTGGCTTTCAGAGCAGTCTTTTTCGGTGGTCACTGTCCAAGGTTCAGCATCGAACAGACACGTATATGTTGTCAGATCATATAGGATCACGTGGCCACTCCAAATCTGTCAAACGTGTTTTAGTCGGTCTTATTATATATTTGTCAATACGTACCATTAAAAATTTAAAGTAAGGCAAATATAATTACTTTTTAGATTTTTTTTTATTACTAAGCACATTTGCTATGAATAATCAACAATTAAATTGAAATCATATACTAATTATGAAATAAATATATTTATTCGAGTCAAATTGAAATATTTCAAAATGTTATGAATAAATACTATCATGTGATAATTATTAAAAATAAAAAACCTTTTCCTGTGGAGGAAGATTATATTAACACAACTAGGGGATGTGAATTAAAACCTCATTCTATGTCGTTTATGGAGTTGGAATACATAAAAAACGGTGTAGGTTGCGATACCTATAACATAAGTGAAACTTCATAGAAAATTCTTCGTTTTTCAAAATTTTGCCTACTTACATTATTCGAATTTTTACATTTTTTAAGTTAAATTTTTTTCGTTTCTCCATTTGATTCCATTTTTCCTTTCTGCGTATTTCTTTGTAAATTTTCAGCATTTCTTCCACTGCTTTACTCACTGTCAGCATCACTATATAAGCTGTATAAACCGACCTCCGTATTCTTTCACTCTCTATTCTTATTCCTTGTACCAATTCATTCTTCATCTCTGTTTCCATGTTCACTATAAGCAATTCAAACTGTGTCGGACTTAACGGACATATTTGTCTTACTCCTAAATTCATCCAGAACCATTCAGACTTTTCCCTCTCAAGCAGTTCCCGTTTTACAGTTCTTTACTTTTTTGTTTTCCACAGATTTTATCTATTATTTAAACAAATGCTGCTTTAATATTCGTATAAATTATAATGCTTTGAACCCTTACTTTTTCGATTCCATGATACAATGAATATATATTATATAATACATCGCCCGCCTGCTGATTCTGAACCCCGCTTGTGATTCTGGCAAAATATCCGTTTCCTCCACTTACTCTCTCATTCTCATAGCTAGTACGCTTGTTTATCTGTACTTCTCTTTGATAGCTCCATTAATTTATTTTCATGCCTTGCTTTTTATTCTGTCTACTCTTGTCGCTTTGGTTTTCTTCATCTTATTTGTCTGTACTTCAATCTCTTTGTCACTATTCTTCTTCCTGTTCTTCCTTTCATTTTTCTATTAAAACATAATGAAAGCGTACAGTTTTTGTAAAAAATAATCACTGGTGAAGAGAAGTGGATTACTGACGATATGAAAGTATGAAAAAGATCATGATGAACATGATTTAAGTGCGGCTAAGCTTCATAAACTGTTTCAAAACCCAGATTAACGCACAAAAAAGCGACCTTTAGTATGTGGTGAGACTGGAAAGGCATCGGTAATTGTAAACTTTTATCTCAAATCCTCCACCAACACCACACCACATAACCATCGATTCGAATTTTTACAGGCAACAGATGATAAGACTAAAGCATACAGTTAAGAAATTGCCGGAATTGATCAAAACAAAAGATGTCTTTCATCATGATAATTACAAATACAAATTTTTAGCTACTCAGAAAAAATAAAGAGTTTTAGACTGGGAAGTGTAAATACATCCACCATATAGCCCTGAATTTGCACCCTCAGATCTCCACTTGTTCGGACTTTTCAAAATTCTTTAGACAGTGTAAGGTTAACAACAAGGGAAAACTATCGAAACTATTCAGCCGCATTTTAACCACAAACCTCAAAATTTCTACTGCAACGAGATCATGTCATTACCTACAACACGACAACAAGTTATCGAACAAAATGGCACAACTACAAATAAACCTTGAATTTGAACAAAAAAATACGAAAAAACTTTTTCCCGAACCCAACAATCAATATATTTTGAATTCCAATGCCTGTTACGGTGGGCCAAAGATTGATAAAACCCAATTAGAAAGATAAGCGTCCAACATTGTTGGTCCCGTAACATTTGATCCACGGTCTATCTAGATCGTTAGCCCGACTAATTGGAACGTACGGAAGCGCCTCTGGAACTACCTAGCTGCCGTAAACCATCAATGTATTGTAACAGTTAAGTAGGGTAAGTTAAGTGAAACACAGTTTAGCTAACTTAAATGCTACATCTTGACGTGTTTACATTATTATTAGCAAGATTGCACTCGGCTTCTTTAGTTCTTTCTCGGAATTACGTTTATTTAAAGTAATATAATTTAGGCTACAGCCACATTAACTCAGAATCAGCGGGTTTTCAATTCATTACTCCACGTCCCGACCGACTGTCTGTCTTAATGTTATCCAAATTCGAATTACTATGAAAATTTATATGTATGATGCATCCTTAAAAAAGGATATCGTATACTTAAATGGTGGTATACGTTGTATAAGTATGCGTTGACTGTATATTTCTGAAGCATACGTTCGTCTGGACGAAGGATTTCTCTCAATGTAATACCGCGTGATAAGAAGCCGCTGGCTGTGAACGAATGCGGCCGAAGCCTTAGAAATGAACGAGTAACCCAAAATATGCATCTATTTTTCAGATATAGTTCGCGTCTGAAGTATGAGTTGGTTAGTTTTGTGTAAAAGCAAGTCAGTGCGGTAAGTAAGTCAATGCAAGCGATTTTCGTAAATATGAATGACATGTTCATGTCTTAGTTATTGGTGTCGATAATCGTAATGAAGCAAAACAAGAATAAGAAAATGTTGGTAGCACTGTTAAAAGATGCGCGGGTACATCTAATGAGGGAACGGGCCGCTAGTGGCTCGCGAGCCGCAATTTATGTATAATATTATCATCTTAGAGTAACGAAATTGATCGCAGCGTACAGTATAGTAGAGTCCGCAGTAGCGTTTGAACTATGAACCGAGCTTGCACTTAAGTGGCAGGTGTGAAGGCGGGTATGCGGCTGTCCGCGAACTGCCGTTTTTATTAGCTTTGCTTACGAATCGGCAACTTGTACACCAGTAAACTGATGTTTTGTAGTTGGACAGAACAACTTAAATGTTACCTTTGCCGTCATTTTAATACTTTATATTTTGTGTTAATAGATATAAAGGCAGATGGATAATGAAATAAGTTGTTAAATTTCAATCGAAATTTGTCCAACCATTCAAAGTAAATTACTTTATAATAAAAAAAAATAAGAGGTCCTCTTTTTGTCTTCAACTCTACGATATTCCGTTTTATTCTTTATTTACGACTCAGATCCAACCTTTGCGTAGAATATCTAGTCCCCACGCCTAGGGATTTAGGGGATATGTTCATGGGTCAATCAATGAGGATTATCTTTTACTGTTACGTACGGCTGGTTTTTACATTAAAATGCGGTTAAAGATATTAAAGCAACATATAGAGTTAGTCTAAACAAAAATAACGCTTCCCGCCATTAAATGTATTTTTTGTAATATATTTTATTTATGTTTTTTATAGTTTTCTACTTGAAACGAAATTTTAAAAATGAACATTATCAAATTTAAAATTTAGTTTATAAATCTAAACACAGGTATAAAACTTAAATTTAAAACGATTGAAATATGTTATATAAATAACATTATTGCGGAAAGGCACGTATTTTTTTCAGACGATCTCTATACATTTGGTGCTACAATCAAAACTTTCGCACATCGTCGGTTCAGATTCTGTGATTTTGCTAGCACTTTTGACTTTTTATTGCTGCCACTTCAATGTTGGAATACTGTTTAATAAGCGTTGATTCTAGTTTTCTTTTATGTACACTCGGCATAGACGTAATAAAAACTCTAGACTCCCTGTCACTGAACAACCGATAAACCACAGCAATGACGTCGGCGTTAGTATGTGCGTGTCGTTGTTTGTCGTCTTAGTAAGTATGTAGACTTACTGTGATATGAACGTGTTCAAGTTGAAGCGTGCGTAGATATCCAGCTGACCTACTAGGGGTGCATCGGCAGTTACTTCGCGATGCTACGTTCGGGTGTTGTTAGGCTTCATGACATCCAGTCAATGTTTTCTCTCGAACGTTTTAGAATGTTCGATATCACAAGCATATAGCCAAACTATTTTTTACGTTATATTAGACATTCTAGAAAATCTGGTTTTTTTAAATGGGATTTTCTTTATTTTGAAATTACTGAGTCGTAAAGCTTTTGTGATATAATTGCAAATTTTTTTTTTCCATTTAAGACCAAGGTAAGGTATATTTTCTTACCGTATACCATAAAGCATATTTTCATATCTTTTATAAAGGGTATTAGATAGATAGCTCTTACATAGCTCACTTAAGCTATAAGCTAATAAATTCTGTAAAGTTCCCGGCAGTTTATCCTTATCAACCACCGGCACCGCAAACCTCTTTGAAAAACTTTTTCAAACGGACATATCTTCTGTACACCGTTATGATTTATGTTCTATAGATTTGAGGCAATTTTCTTTCTGAGTCACATCGATCAAAATAATAAAATTATTTGCAATGAACTGAAAACATATTATTTTTTTAAAGACCTCATATTACTTTAAATTACTTTATACTTTTTTACATAGACTACAAATTGATCTCGCTCCAGTCCAACAAGGAACCTTTATACTTTCTCCATGTCCGTCAGTCCATTTGTATGTCACAGCCTTTTATGCCTGAGCCTTTAACTCACAGACTACATATTATTGCTATGAAGTTGGGATTTGGCTCGGTTATACATATTTGTAATCGCTCCATTTGTCTGTAATAAAATCTTGAAAAAAAAAATTACTGTCCTCTCATGCGTGCGAAGGAATGGTAAAAAAATTACATTTTTTTTTTTCGAGTTTAGTTTTGTTCGTGTTCAATAGCTACAGAATAGCTATCTTAAATTGCTTATTAGCCTAGTTTTTAAAATTAGGTCCGGTTTACGAAATATCTCGCTAAAAAGTGGCCTTTGATACTCCTTAACTCTTAAACTCTTCACCTGAATATCCTTGAAAAAGTCTGTTAGAACAGTATGATTATACTGACATACAGTACAGATTTACCACGAAAACCAACATGATTATCTAGGATCAACCAGCCAACCATGTAATTTCGTAGTTCAATTCTGAACAACCTCGAGATTTTTGTTTATGGTCAGTTTTCGTTCTTGGCAAGAAGGTTATGGAACTTTACCTTGCGTGACCGCCACACACTTTTTGATCGGTTTCTGTGTACGTACAAGACATCTAAAAAACAGTTAGCGATATTTTTATTTATGTTTATTTTATTGCCCCCCCTTTCGTTCTCGCTTCACATTCCTCTTATTGTGCGTTGTTGTTTTTCAAAAGGAAGAAATTGTTTTTGTAGATTAAAGTTGGCGACGTTTTTTTTTGTCTATTCTTTCAGATAATCCTGTCTAAGATACAAACAGTTTCTGTTGCTTTTTTTGTATGTACGAAACAACGATTGTTACCGCGTCACCGCACTTGCTTGTTCTATTGTCTCATGGGAATGAAATGTTCGTACACGGACAAAAGTTTAGTTCACGGGAGAAAGTGATTATCTTGCTCTATAACGAAATTAGAATTATTTCCGCAGTTTCCACCAGTTGATTAAAAAGTTCGAATAAAAATATTCTCTTGGGAAAGAGATACTTTTCCGGGGTAAAAAGTAGGAAATTATACTCTCTTCAACTTTATGCAAAAATCACACAGTATCATTTCTCTGTGAGGACAATGTGAAAAACGGGCAAACAAACAAATCGGCAAACAAAATTTAGGATTAGAATAAAGTTACGAGTAATATACCTAATTTATTATTCATGTTCGTGACTGTATAATCTTAGCTATAAGTATTAAACGTTGTTAACTCGCTTGTTTATTAGGTACTTTGCAGGAGAATTTAATGGATTGTGAGTAAACTTATATATTAAGCTTAAATTCGCTTATATAAATATTCGTTTTTTATAGTGACTTTAATAAGTTTTCATGGAGTATATACACGATGGTTTCCGCGATTAAAGAGCCACGCTAAAGGTTAATCACCTCGTAATTCGATTCTCATGGTACCAGTTATATGACGATACTTGTCTATCTTGACAGGTAAATACGGCTGAAATTAAAATATAACCGTAAATCGATGTTCAAATTAATTTTATTACTTGTATAGTTATTTGATTATCAATTTTAAATGTGATATGTTGACATGTCTCATGACACATAAATAAACTAGGAAACGTTTTGGGTTTAACCTGGAATTCTCTAAATAATTAATGGTGTTTAAATTGAAAAACGATAAATTGTTTAGAAAAAAAAAAAATCTAATTCTTTTGTATTGAAAAGTTGTTTGTGACCTTTCAAAATAATTCGTTTCGATGACACGACAAAACCTATTGTATCTGTAAAGTGAAGTAATTAATCAATTCGTTTTGTTGTTAACATTGGCAATAAACGTTGTTATGAAATATTGGTTTCGCGCGCGACTTCGTCCGCGTCGTTTAGGTAGTTTTCTTTTGCCTCTTCTCCTAATAATGCTAGGGGTGTTGGAAATAAAGTGAGAACGAAATGTTTACTCTTCTTAAACAAAACAATGTGATATTCATACTAGCATGTTGTAGTTAATTTATCTGAAAATTTATTTAAAAAGACAAAAACTGATTCCGTTTTGTTTAAAAGTGTGTCCAAAATTGAAAATAAAGGAAATTTTTACCAAAAAAAATACTTTAAAATTTTATTTATACATATAAACAATAAATTGAAAAAAAATTCCACTTTACCGAAAAGAGCATTAATGAGTGGTTTATAATCTATGAAGTCGGCTTTGAATAATTTGTGTTCATATATTTGTAATAAATGTTTGTTATAATTGTAAATATTATCATTGTTTTAATAGTTATTACCTGGTACGTATTAAAGTATCTATTTAAAGTGTCTGTTGTGAAGCGATGTTTTTGAATCGATCATTTTAGGAAAAGAAAAATAAAATACTTAAATCCTTAAAGAAAATTTCTACTTAAAGCGGCGGGTTCGAACTTTTGATTTATGTTTAGTTAAATTCTGTAGCGTTGATACATGCACGCTCAGAGGGGTTGGGAAATGGGAAAATTTTGCTCTCGTGTTTCGTGAAAATTATCTTAGCATGTCTCGCTTGGTTTAAGAATTGTTACATGTTGAAATTATTTTCTGACATTTTTACGACCGTGTTTATTTTAAATTAATAGCATTATATTTGTAGCTACCTTTCATTTTGCGTCAACTTCATATGTACTATTTATAGTTTGTTGAGACGTACCTAACAGCGGTATTTACTTATAACTTATTATTTTAAGAATTAGCATTTACAAATATTTACGAGCACACGTGATTAAAATGATAGAATTTTTTTCTAAGTATGTGGGTTTGAGCTCGTTTTTATTTAACCGTTTGGCATTTTAAACCCAAGTTTATTAAATGAATTTTTTTGAGTAAATATTTAATTTTATTACTTTCTTTCCCGCAGTAGGTACATTCGTTGTTTTGGCGCACGCAAAGATGTGCTACGAAATTGTTTTGCATACCTATGTCAAAACATGAGTTTAGATTGATGTTATTTGATTTCTTACGATTACAGAAGTCGAAAGGATTTTGTTTGAGATGAGGTCTGCCGTTGACGTTTCTGATGCGTCGCAGTCCGCGCCCGGCCGCCGGCGAGTTCGCAGCCGTGTGGAGCGCTCGCGGTACATAACAACTAAGCGAACAAGTAGCACGAACCCTTCTCTCTACAGTCCTAAAGAACGTGAAGTTGAAAAACACCTAAGAAGTTAAATCATTAAAAAAATTTTTGTTCAAATAAAGCCGCCAATCAAATCGAGCAAAGAAAATGCATCTTTCGTAGTAGTAACTGTTTTGTTTTTATTGTCTTACTAAGCCGGACGCAGCGCGGCGTATGTGCAACGACAACGATTCGGTTTTATATCAACACACGATAAATATTCATAATTTATTGTTTTGTACGCGACGTCTTCGAGCCGGTTTTTCGTTTACCATTTTGACTTGTGGACGACCTTGAGGGTAAGATATACACTACGTATGCATATGCTACACGGAAACAAAGTTTCATTGTGAAGAAAGTATAATGTTTTTTTTTTTAATTATTATTACACCCTGTATACGTAATAGAAATACGTTATCGCGGATTGTACTAATTACAAAAAAAAAGTAATATGTGTAAATTTACTTATCTTGTAAGACGTATATTTATTGACGTGCTAAGTTGATATATCTAAACTTTGATGTTTGCTTTGACAAATTAAATATGTGTGTAGAGTGTTTCACATATTAAAATTAACACCCACAATAACGATGATGTCGCAGTTATCTGTGATCATGAAAGAGACATTACTCGGCCTACAAATGAATTGGAGTCGATACTATACTATAGTTTTAAGTAATTAAAATATTTTATAATAAATCCAAATCGCAGTATTAATGAAGGCGGAATAACAAAAGAGTGAGTAACTTTTCACGAAATATGTAATCGTTGAAATCTCGATATGACTTAATTTTTCTTTAGGTACCTACTCCATTTATTAATATTACTTACTTAACATACTTAACATACTTTATTAATATTATTAATACAGACATATTTCGTTAAAAATGACCCTCAAAGAGTTTAAATAATTTTATTGATATTTAATAATCTTTGCCATTTACTAAATAAATTGACACATCTTTTTTTAGAAAACTCCACTTGTTTTCCACGAGTACATGTAAAAATAGAATAAAATTAGTATTTTCCTAAAACGGTTCCCTCGTTCTAACAAGAAAATCAGGCACGTGCTAAGTTAATGTAATGTCATACGAATAAGGGAGCCATTTGGCTCCACTTGTGAAATGAGCCGTGCTGACCAAAATGTATGTCGCTTTTATTGAGTTTCGGCACCCAATGTGTTTTATTGTTTTGCGCCGGTTATATTTCCAAGGAAAATCGAAAATTTATCAGTGAAGCAATGCAATCAATTTTTATTGCTCGATTTAACTAGACTTGATGCAAGTATTCGGGGCCTATATAATCATTATTTGGAATATGTGCCTTACCTATAAATAATACACGTAACAAATATTTTAATTTGAAGTGTTGGTTGCACCTATATTTAAAATACACAGAAGAAATGTACGACACGAATTTTAGTTGTAAATAAATAATTCAAAGTGTGTCTGTGTCATTGTAAATAAATAATAATGTATAACACAAAAATCGCTGATGCTAAACTGATACGATTTTCTTTACAGTATTAACTTAAAGGGTAGTGCTCTATTATTCATCTCTGTAAATACTATGGAAACTATGTTCTATAAAGAAACAAAATGTCGCAGGGTATTTTGTAAAGTAAAGACTGTGATAAAATAAAATGGTCAAATAGTATTCATGATAATAAGTTTATTTTATAATTATAAACCAAATTATTTAAAGTTATATGCATTAACATAATGTTCAGAGTTTTTAAAAACCAAATCACTTAACAATACTGCAAAATAAATAATGTATATAAAATGTAATATATGCATTTATTATAAAAAAAAAGGATATTTAAGTATGCATACCAGTTGTCTAGTACCCCATAATACAAACATAATACTTGCTTACTACTTTGAGACTCGATGGCGCTGTGTGGAATGTCTCAGATATTGTTATATTATCATTATTAATGATATCACAACTTGGAAATTTTTCGTTTTCGCGATTGCCCTATAGAACGTACACATAAACTAAATTAAAATATTTTATATATATAATTTATGAATTTCGGACGTTAAACTGAATTGGTTAAGTTATTTGTTTATCTTAAAATTTAGTTAAGTAGTTCTCAATAATATAGACAAATTAGCATGGAGTTATAGATACTACTTCAATAATAATATTCAACTGGGTTCAGAACTGTAGACGAAAACGGTTAAATTGTCGTCGGCGTTCTTTAGATGTTAACTCAAGAAATATTCAATTTATGGTCCGATTAATAGCTTTGATTTATATAATTAGGACATTAATAAATTTCGGTTACGCTAGAGAAACTATTCGGTATTATTTCAGTTTGTCCACGTTCCCTAATTTTACCACGAGACTATCCAGCGAAATAAATTATCGTATGGTAACATTAATGTTGTAATTTTACTTAACAAACTAATTAATTTCGTTGGCACAAGACTTCATCGAACGGAAATTTAATTTTCAAATAAATTTATCAGAAATTAGAACAATGTAAAATATGCGAGACTATATTTAAATCAAAACATTTATAAAACACTCGCTGACTTTTAACTATTGTTTTTGACCTCACCTTCACCAAATAGTTTTATTTGAATCTGTCTAACACACGTATTACATCATCAGAATCCGTGGTTCTCTTTCATGCGTGGCCACAGTTTAGGGACAATGCGACAGCTATTTTTTGTTAATCATTTGGTCATTAAGCACAGAATTACGTTAAATCCCGTCTTTTACAAGGATACCTAAACCGCCTTATTTTAACATAGATAGATTGATTTTTATGACCAGAATAGGAGGAGGAGGATTTTTTTGTAATGTTTTATTATAACAAATGTAAATCCTAATTTTTTAGTTAGGTCACTTTTGTTTTGAAAGTGCGAATTATGTTAAACACAGCAAAGTTTAGCATAACTTGACAACAACGTAGTGAATATCACGAAAAATATAGGAATGGTTCTGTTTTTCTGTTTCTATCTATATTCCATTATCTAAATATCAAAAGTAAAAATACAACACCTATTTTCCAATTGATCCAATTATAAATTATAAAATAATTTTATGTATTTGCTTGCAGGAAGTTCTAAAAAAATTCTTTACCAAACTACGTACTAGAAAAGTTCTCATTGGATAATCTTTGTATCTGTCTGTCAGTTGGTCCGGTAGACGAAGTCTTCATCTTCGGAATAACTGCTATGGCAATGTGTGATTTGCTGAGGCCTAAGAAGTAGTGGTCCAAATAAAGAAGTTATTTAGATAAAATATATAAACGTAATGGTAAATATATTTTCTATTTCATTGTATGGACTATCTAATTAAAGACAGTAGAATTAATTTCCTTTAAAAAATTATTAAAATACAATACTAGTTATAAGAATCGATTCCTTGTTTCGAATATATTTCCCTTCGAATCTTTACTGATAAGGAAATTTCTTCGAATTTCAAACATAACAGTAATAATCGTGTTGTTGCAGGTACATACTTAATGAGGGTATTATTATAACAATAACAACAATAACAATACTTGAGACATCCCACACAGCGCCATCTAGTCCCAAACTAAGCAAAGCTTGTATTATGGGTACCAGACATATAATAAACATTTCAATTCAATTTTTATTGCAAAGTTTTTAGCATACATTTACCTTTCATAGAAAATAGACATGCACCGCAAACAAAAAAAAATGGATGAAAGAGAGGATGCCTTAAATGTACTAAAAATATAAGGAAATCAAAATTTTTAAATACTTGCTATAACTACACTTTATACTAGACCTACCTATACTAATTCATACACTTATCTGTTCATAAACAATATTTATTTATTTTTTAATTTATATTATTGCTTATGTATTGGGTAAGAACGTAATTTCTATTATTTTTATTCATGTATTTTAAAAAACATTTATATTATCAGCGTTTATATTATATTGCACGAATAAACTAAATATTTATATTGATACATTTTGTATTTATTACGTTAAAACTTTATTCCTATTAATTTACGCCTAAAGGTATAAGTGATATTGACAAATTCATTATTATTATTTATATAATAATAATGAATTTATAATAACACCTTTATAGGTGTCCTCTAAATATTCAGAATAAGTGTAATAACTCTTTGTATACAATAAGTTCTTTAATAATGTCATACATTTTTTATCGGTTTTTTTAATTTTTTATGATTTCGGGTAATTTATTATATATTTTAATACACAAAACATAGGCACTTGTAGAGTGAAGTGTAAGCTTTGAAGTTGGTAGTATTAATCTTTTATTGTATCGCAAAGAGTAGCTACTTCAGTAACGCTAACTTGAGTAACATATTTGAATATTATTTATAATATATACATATATAGATATTTCACACCCAGACACGGAACAAATAGACATGCTCATGCACACAAATATTTGTCCCGGGCGGGAATCGAACCCGCGACCCTCGGCTTCGCAGTTACATACGTTTAAATTTTTTCCTAGAATTAGGTGGTTTTGTTTTTGAAATTTACCTGCTAAACGCAACGGTTTACCTTATCACAAAACTTTATCAAACCGTTCTTTTTGTTTGATGACTAATGTATTGATTCACGAACATTGCGAATTTCGCGAATTTATTCATCATCATCATCATCATCATCAGCCCATTTTTACCCCACTGCAGGGGCTTACGCCTCCCCCAGGGTGAGGAGGGGGGCTTGGAGCTTAAGTCCACCACGCTGCTCCACTGCGGGTTGGGAACTGTAACGACCGCCATCTATTGACAGCGTCCGGGACCGACTGCTTAACGTGCCCTCCGAAGCACGGTGTCAGTGATATGGTGTACTTAAGTCAGAAAAACTCATTGGTACACGCCCGGATTCGAACCATGGCCTTATAAATTTGAGACAGGTTCGTTGCGCTCTGGGCTATCACGACATCACGACGAAGCGAATTTATTGCTTAATAGATATTTCTCGAAATTCATAGTAGCAAATGAATTAACCGACATAATTTCTTGCGGTGCAGTGCACAGTAAGCGATAATGTAAACGGATTTTCTGTACCAATTAAAAGGCGGACAGACGGCTGTTGGACGACGCGTTTTTGTCGTTCTGCAAAGGTTTCTGTTATCTTTTTATTATTATTGTTTAATGTGTGATTCTTCTTTGTAGTCTAATTTCATGTTATTGTTGGAATACCAGGTAGCCAAATTGTAATTGCTATTATTTTCATTTTGGTTTTTTCTTATAATTCTGACTTCGTCTACTTGGATAACGTATTGTGTCGTTTTGGTCACATATTCACTCTGTTTACCGCCACCGAAGTAAATTTGGTGTTCCGTGGCCAAAGAAACCGTTCGTCTGTCTATCTGTCATAGTCGTGTAACTTTTGAATTAAAGATGTCCGTAGGTGCATGTAAAAAGTATATTTTCTGATTTCGGTGGATTGTAAATAGCTTTTGCCTGGACGATTTTTTACACATCTGAATTATTTCATAAAACTTCGCTGTTATCACTCTCCCCTCAATATTAGCAGCGTAATGGTTATATGCCATATATATTGAACCATGCCTTCATTTGTTTAATATAATAACGGGTGTATCGTTAGAATAACAAAATACTACCTCTGCAGCTGTACAGGATGTTGTCAATTTTGTTCCTCCAGGAATAAATCCAAACTACTCAAAAAAATCTCTAAACAATCGTTCATTATGGTAGTTTCGTCAACGTAGTTTGAAGGGTCCTTATCAGTGGATAGATAAACGTTAAATCTGTAATGATATTGTGTACTGACATGCGCTGCCATTGGGTATATGAGGGAATTCTATTTAATGTACACAAACGTTATCACATGATATTCTTGTGATTTCTGGTTGTAAACTTTGTATTCAATACTCATCCTTGATAACATGAAACGTAGATAGTGACTTGTTGACTTGACAGACCGGTTGGCCCAGTGGTTAGAGACCCTAACTGCGGAGCCGAGGGTCGCGGGTTCGATTCCCTCCCGGGGAAAATATTTGTGTGTATGTGAATGTATATGTAATAAATATATGTGACAGATAGAGCTGTGTGGTGTGTTCCAGATATTATTATTATTATAGTCCTAAAAGGTTATTTCTAATCACAGTTATGGGATAGTGTGTATTTTTATAGGGCTAAACTATTTCAGCTACCGAATACTTTCTCTAATTTCAAGTTGATGTTTTTTTAATTTATAATATCAATAAGATCTTTAAAATACCATTATATTGATTTATACGTTCGATTTGAAATACGGTTTAGTATGAACTAGTTACATCTGCTACACGTTAAAGGTTCTAAATTTTGAACTTCTAATTTGAATGTTTCTCCCGGACACTGTTTTTCAACATTATCTTGAGATATCTGCATGTGACCTACATACGAACACCAGATATTATATTTTCTTTACTACATTGCAATAGGACCTAAAAAACATGTCTTCGAACAAAGGGTTTTTGTCTTTTCATATAATCATTGTTCATGCACATTGACTGTCCGGGATTTTGTAGCAAAATACTGATTCTGAAAATCTTTTGTTTAAGAACTGAATTGAATTTATTTATTTCTAAGGTTTTGAAGCCAAAAATGGAATCATTCACTCAGTTACTTTTCTGTCTGTCTCACAGGCATTTAGATTAGAAACCTTTTGGCGGAGTAGGCATCGTCATATATAATTTGATCCTCACCCATTACAGTATTTGAAGAACCAATTGTATTTGAAGATTGCAATCGCAAAAATTTGAAATGAATCAAATTAGTTTTGCTAGAACTATATTGGTCCTAAAAATTGTGGTGACCAATCGCATTCTTAAAAACGAGAAGATTTAAAAAAAAAAAAACTGTTTTTCTTACTTTTCTATTTTTCCGGTTATATAAAGCTTTGGGTCTGCCTATAAAATTTACAAAATTAAGCACCTTTCTTTAAAACATTTTGTTAATAAAAAACTTTTTTAAACAAAGTTTTCGCCAGTAACATTATTCCACGACAGATGGCTTGTATAGGATGGCACTGTTCGCTAGATCGCATTGTAAAGATTTTTTATTGATAAGCGAGTCAGATATGACGCTAAAGTTCCGAAACCTTCTGCACGTGAGTCCAACTAGCACTTGACCAGTTTTTATAATTTTTAAAGATTTAAATCTCATTGCAAGTGGTCATCTTAAAATACCATTTTCCGCAGTAATCTAGTTGCAAATTTTTATTTTATTACATTTCATTTTTTAATTTATTTGTATGGAAAACTAACAGCTCAATTAACTTATTGACAGACATAATAGCTACAAAAGGCCAATAACGCGTTCTCACTTATAGATATACAGTTAAAAAAGAAAAATATACGTTATCTATCAACTGACAGCACAAAAAGTGTACAATAACAAAAAGAGTAAGAGTTACAAGAACACATAGTGACACACTAAGAAATAAAGAAATCGCAACATAATGCTCGCCTTGCCGATATGACACTCGTATCATGTAAATCAAAATCGTATTGATTGCGTAACTGATTAAAGTTATCACTAGCTGGCCAGCAAAAGAAAAGCGTTCCTTCCATAGTTGGTCGACATGCTCTTGGAAATGAAATTTTCAAAAAGTTGATTAAAAATTATTTGCATTTGTTATTAACAAATAACAAAGAAATAAATTTAGGAATTACACATAAACTATAAGCAATAGCGGAAACTGAAAAAATAATTAAAAAAAAAAAAAACATTTTAAAAAATCCATGAATTTTATCCCTTTCATTTATAATTTTAATTTGATGTTGAAAATAGGGTTCCGCGCGGCCGTTCTAGCCTAAGCCCACCGCCTTTTGAGAGTGCAAATCACACATCCATATCTTTAATATATTTTCTGTTATATCTCAAAGGGATTAGGCAGCGTTTTCGACGAAAACTCCCAGTCGGCTTGATTTTTTCCTGCATTTTCACTTATCATCGTCATATTTCATCCAATTTACCTACAAAAAACATTAAAGAATTATGCACACAAACATTTTCTTCGTATCATTGGTGACTACTACCATATGAAAATCCGTTCGATAATTTTTGAGTTTATCAGACATTTATTTGAGTTCATTTTAGACAGACAGACAAATAGACGCGACGAGGGGACTTTAAATATTGAATCAAACTCGAGATTGAAAAAAAATTATATTTATTACGCGTCCCATTTCACACCACTTCCTTTCCACAGAAGTTCGTTAGAAAAGTATTAAATAAAATTTTATCTTTGAAATTCCCGCGCAGTTGGCACGCGCCGGGCAAGATGTTGCAGAAAGTTTTCACTTAAGTAAGGCCATTTGGAGTTTTTTTTTTTTAAGAAAAAAGCCTACTGATAAGGCGGATGTGGAATTTGAAATAAGGATAAGGGATGAATTCCATATTCGTTGGCGGCGACGTGACCCTTGAGAGATCGTTTTCTCTTATCAAAATTCAAATTCGCGTTAAGGTCGCGATCCACGAGAAATGACGACCAACATGTGTTTTTTGTTGTCCTAAAATTTGAGTTATAAGGCAAATTCAGGGCGGTCAGATTATTTCCTTACACGCTGTAATTTAAGTTTTAAGATGTCTTGAAATTAATTATGTTTTAAAGTACACCAAAAAAATTGTGTGGGCAACATAAGACCTGGTCACAGACAAGTCAACCTTTAGACCACGCTTTAATAAACGTCAGTACGAAAACGAAATCGCCAAAAAGTGGCGGGGTGCGGGGAGAGGTCGGCTAGTTTTCATTGGCTCGTTCAAAATTGACAATTTAATGGCTTCCGACGTGCTTCCAACTGACGGCTCACTAGTGACGTAGTTATGTAGTGTCACTACATAGCCTTGGCGAATGCTACCCCTGTGAAAGCGTGGTCTAAAGATTGACTTGTCTGTGTACCTAGTAGATGTAAAACATACGTTAATTTGTTTGTTTTTATATTGCAATCTTTTTGAATGAAAACGAAAGATCTACGATTGAGTTGTGCAAAATTAATTTTGGTAATAATTAATTAATAATCATATAATTAATAATAGATATTTGCAGGAAAGTAACATTTGGCTGTTTTTTCTCGAGATAATTTTTTTATACTTTATTAGAATGTTTGATTAGCAGTATTTTTTTATATGTTCGTTAAAATAATAAAATTTAAAATTAAATAAATTATATCAAACTGCACTACGTTCATTCGGCTCAGCTGAGTTTTCTAAAATAGTGATACCTACGTTACGTTTTTGTGTTCCTTTAGAGGTGCAACTGACCGTTGTTTTGATTAATTGAAGAGTTCGAAATGGCTCATTTAGTCCGACCCATAGTTTGAGCGCAATTTAATATCGCAAAATAGTAGTCGATTTGCAATAGACATTTTACAATATATATTTTAGAAACAGGTTTTTTATAACAATGTGGACACAGACTTTTGTATTCATTTATATAGGAAATTTACCGGCCTTTAAAAATTGAAAATAACTCGATATTTATCAAAAAGGACTTCGTCGGTTTTGCAATATAACAACTTATATAAAACAAAAGCTTGTGGATACTAACTGATATTAATCTCCCTTCTAGTCAGCGTTATTAACAAATGAAAAAGTATCGGTTCGAGACGTAAAGTTAGGAACGCAAAGTTTTTACGAACCTTCACTGCGAAGTTAATTTATTTCATTTCAAGTGTTCCGTGATGAAGAGAGTTCCCTTGTTTTGCTAGAATACTACTCAGTATATTCGAGCGAGATTAATTTGGTATTGTTCAGAAATGGATTCTTAAACAAAAATTTCGTTGTGATCACGTACCAGGCTAGAATTTCTTTCGCAATAATAAGTAAAGTGAAGTTTCAGTAGAACATTTATATACACACTAAATTTTCTAAATATTGCGTTCAACGTGAAACACTTTGAATGATTCGATGATTTGATGATTTCACATATTATTGTTATTAGATATTTAAACACATTTCGGATTTGTAACCAAACGGGGGTAGTGGAGTATTTTAATAGTTTCAGTAAACTTACCGTCCACCAATATTAATGTAACAAGAGTAATATGTATTTTTTAAATTTAATATGTACCTACAATAGCTTTTTTTAATGTTATATTATTTAATACATTAAAAACAAAAATAAAAACACTTTCTAAACAATAAGAAGGTGCAACACCTTCGTTACCTATTTCAAGTTAATAACTCATACCGAATTTAGTTAATTCGTTTCTGACATACAAATAAATAGTATGTCCTATAATTCTTATAATATACGCAAAAGAAACATGACTTTATTGTTAATTTCGCTTTTTAGACGCTTTGTACTTTAATCGATATAAGCTTAGGAACGTAATCCTGAAAATAAATGTTCACATCTCGGTCTCCCAAAAAATACACACAAAAGATTCTCTAAAAACACAGCCTCGAGCGAAAATGTAGCCGTGTGCGGTGATTTTTTCATTTACCTTAGACTGGCTATACAGCGCGTGTTGGCAACAAACACTTTGATGTCTCGCGCGACTTACATTAATGCCGACAGTTACGGTTTTATCTCACACGCCCGTGTCTATAAAAACTCGTTCATCTGTGACTTCGTGTACATCGTAACTCGAGTCCATTCAATTTAGAAAAAAATAAAACGACTTACATCCTAGATTCAAATCGGTTCGAATCGTAAAAGGTGAACCACTCGTTCTGCAAATGTCAAAAAACTGTTTTGTTTAATAACAAAAAAATATATTAATAGTACTTCAGTATGACATCATTGGTTTTTTATGATGTTTTCGTGTAGACGAGAACACTTTGAGAATATCTTTTGTTCATAATTTAGCATTACGAAAGTATAAAAATATTTTTTTAATTTATACATTGATAATATTTTTTTTTTATAACGTATACATCACAATAACGTCTCGGCCCCAAACTAAGCATGATCTTGTGTTTTGGGTACCAAGCAAACACACCACATGCATATAACAACCAAGACCCGGCACAAGTATCAATAATCATCATATAAATACTGACCCGACCTGGGATTCAAACCCGGGACCTCCAGCTTCGTAGGCAGTGCCGCTACCTACTAGACTAAGAGGTCGTCGAATTTCCTACTAACTAAACTCCAACAGTGCTGGAAACAATACTATTTATTGTTAAATTGTTGCGAGAGTAACTTTATAGTGTAGGTGCTGATAAATGTTTCATTTACGAAATCTCTGATTTATTTTGACTTTCGAAATAAGTTTAGCTATACATCGAGTATGTAAAAATGCAAGTTATCCTTTAGACATAATATGTTAACTGTTACCTTTCCACCTGCGCCTTCACCTCACTTATACTAAGACTGTTAAAAGGTCTTTCCGGTTTAGCCACAAAAGGGTAGCAAACACACATATACATTTTTCGTACACACACACACATATAATTCCTTTCCTCATGGTTCAAGCTATCTCTGTATTAGATATCAAAACGCTACGCTTTAGCTGTGAAAAAGTATCAAACATACAGATATATGCCCGCGGTAGAAAGTAGTCTATGTCCGCCTGTAGGATTTAAGATATCCTCCTATCATGTTTTATCGAGATAGGTTTGCCGATTTTGTTATTAAGGGTACAAACATAAAGACACATTTCCGCTGTAGAAAGTAGGTACCGTATGTTCTTTTTAAGAGTTGAATCTTCTTCTGTACCAAATTTTATCATGATCGGACCAACGGCTTAGCCGTGAAAACGTAACAGAGGGACAGGCAGATTGAGACAATTTCGCATTTATAATATTACACTGCACTAATACTACACTATTATTATTACATATATACAAAGTACGAATGTTGATAAATATTTTGTTCATAAGATTTGAAAACCAACTATTATGTTGTCCACTTCACCTGAATATTTACGCATCATTTTTGGTTTTATCGAGTTTCCATGTGTTTTTCTTTTCATGAATTTATACCCTTTTTTTCTAAAATTTTCACTTCTTATATAAGTTGGCCTGTATTCATTACAATCATCGGTGATTCAGATTTAAGTGTTTCTATGCCCAACCAAGAGAAGCCAGTGTAAGTCAAATAAATAATACCTATTGCACAAAACAATATTGAAAACCACATCAAATTCTTTTGAGTAATTTTTAAGCGAAAAGCGTTAAAATACAGGCAATGATGAATTTTCCAAGATTTTATAGGCGTACTATGGAACTTTAACGACCAACATAATCAAAAGGCAACGCGCATTGGCTTTACTACATACTCAAATTGTTGCTAAACTTATTTCGAAAATAAAAATGCTATACACATATTTTGTAAATGAAAATTCTTTCAGCACCTCGTCTATAGTAAGGAGCGCGTTGTGAATTCCATGTCAGTTACATTTAAACGGAGCATCCATAAATCATAATGTAATATTGCTTACATAAATTCTGACTATCTGTCTATGCTGACGAATTAATTTTGCAACTAGGATATATAATTATGAATTTTAAAACCGACCACGACCTGATGGCGGTCATAGCAATAAAATAGTTAAAAGCACCAAAAACATGTATAAAGAAGTCAAATCAAGTTTGAACATAATTGTGTCGGTTTAAGCTACGATTTTAAAGCGAAGAATCGTTTTTTGTGTTTAAATTGGAAGCAACAAGTAAAACAACCATATAACAACATAAAATTTACATATAATTAATATAATACGTAAAACCGACCGCAAAAGTATTTATATGTTTGAAACGAAATGTATTTAGTGTATGTGGTTAATGAAATTTATTTTATACGATTTTGTTTTTATTATTACGTAGTTACTGTATTTTATAATGTATGTTTCAAGGGATCAACACTGTTACGACGAGTTTCAAGTGGTTTAAACTGTCTCGATACCCACAACTTACGCGATAGCATTAAGATTTGTACGTGAATTGTTAATTGTTTTCAGTAACACTAGAAGTGTTGTACAGTTTCTCCAAACAAATCTTTTGTACCTTCGATACCGAGTGAACAATTTGAAACTCATGTCGTGACAGTGCTGAACTCAGTTTCAAATATATTTTACTTACAGGAGCATTTCTTTGTGTATCTATTAAGGCAAGTTATTTCCAAAACTATGAAATCAAAAAGGGACTACGTGGATAAATTAAACTTTTTTGTTTTGCAAATAGTAAAAAGATCGGTTTCTCCGAAAAACAACCAACCAACAATCGCTAGCAACCGCTTTGATGCCGAATCAGAATGAATAAAATTGTTTTATTTTATGCAACTTGCTACGTATTAATATTTAGTAAATTCAAGTGTGACCTATAAAACTTAGAATAACTTTAGGGATCAAAAAAACTAGATAAGGTAGGTAGACATACTAGTAGAATTTCTGGCTGCATAAATGATTTTGTTTATCTAAAATAGAAACAGCTTTTCTGATCAGACCTTTTTTGATTGTGTTCCCAAAGATTGTGTGTGTGTACCCAACCACAATTTTATTGAGATCCAGAAGTACGTATAAAAATAGCATTTCAATATATTATGTTATTATATATTTAAGATATTGCATCCAATGGACAGTGACTGACAGAATCAACTTTCTTTTTGTTCGAGCTGAGCCTATGTCTCTAAAACAAAAAAAAAATTACAGCGAGACAGTTTAGTTCTTTTTTTGGTTGTAAATATATATACGTATATATAATAAATTACTACATCTAGGTAAATTCATTTCAATAATACGATATTTATTAATGAAACTCTTATAGTATATAAATATCATTACTCCATATTTAATACAAAACCTATGACATTTTATAAAAGTAAAACTCCAACATTTTACTAAAAGTCCTTTCATAATTTTAACTTCCAAAGCTTTACTCCTTGCGTGGCGTCAGTGCCGTCGGCTTTTCCGACAATATTGCCTCTACGTAAATATTTTCACCGTTTAAATATAAGGTGTATACTTCTACATCTCGACAGGGGAATTCGAATGATAAATACTGCCTTCCGCCCCGGAAAGAATACCTCCGTAACAAATTGAAGTAATAAATTTGTGTGATAGACCAAGTGTTATTTACCCTTTTGAGAGCTTTCGTCTCACTGTAGTCAATAATGTCTTACGGTATTTACGAGTAAAAGAATGAATGAAAAATGTATTTAAATTTCTGAATATTCCTAAATACTCATACGGAATTCTTATTTTTGACAACATGAAAGCTAACTACCTATCTCAAGTCTGAATCAGGTTTGCACTCTGAGGGTTCTGCTCATCATTTAAACATTTTTCAAGTAAAATACAAGCTCAGTACTTAAATTTGGAAATAAATATCTTTTTGCATGAAGCTTTTTGTTACATATGTGTAGTTTTTTTTTTATATATATAAATACCCTAACAAATTGAAGTAATAAATTTGTGTGATAGACCAAGTGTTATTTACCCTTTTGAGAGCTTTCGTCTCACTGTAGTCAATAATGTCTTACGGTATTTACGAGTAAAACAATGAATAAAAAATGTATTTAAATTTCTGAATATTCCTAAATACTCATACGGAATTCTTATTTTTGACAACATGAAAGCTAACTACCTATCTCAAGTCTGAATCAGGTTTGCACTCTGAGGGTTCTGCTCATCATTTAAACATTTTTCAAGTAAAATACAAGCTCAGTAGGTACTAAAATTTGGAAATAAATATCTTTTTGCATATTTGTAGTTTTTTTTTTATAAATACCCAACCACAATACATATCATTTATTTTTGATACATTCTTTATGCTTTGAAGTTAGCCGAGACCCTCGTCAAAGTTATATTAAGGCTTGTGGCAAGTTGACAGTAATGCAAGATCTTTTGGACTATGTATTTAGGGTTATCTTTGCATATTCTGTCGTTCATGAAATCTTAAAGTGAAATAGGAACACCTTGACCCAAAATGAAAATTGCACTGAACTTACTTTAGATAATTTTTACTTGAATCACACGTATTTGTATTAAAGTGACTCTACTCTTAGGGCTGCGGAAAATTGAAACATGAATTTTTAAAATTTTGTAAAACTACATCCTTCTTTGAAAAAAATTTAAAAAATAAATCTCCAATGAGGAAAATAAACTATGCATTAATAAAAAAAAATAATTTAATCAAGTCGGGGACATGTTTTTTAAATCTTGAGATTAATGATATAAATCATCAACTAAAATAAAATAATGACATGAATTATCTGGTTTTTAGTATGTGCCAAGGGAACGATACTTTAATTGTTCATAATCTGGATACTTATTTGCGTAACGACGACGCGACGACGGTGCAACGCTAAGTCATAGGCTTTGGCAGCCGAAACGATCGCACGAGTACTGTGTGATACTCGATCCGACGTAATTCGAGAGTGAATGAATGTTATTGATTAATTTTCACCGCTATGTCTCCATTAATTTTTTGACGATTACGTCGTATTGGGAATTTTCGGGGGCATAAGATCGTCTTAAAGCGGCCATCAAAAAAAAAAAAAAATTTTTTTTCTTATCTCGCATGCAAACTACGCGTGCTTTTAGAGTCGCATAAGAAAACGATAGAATATACCAGACATAGTGTGCGTCGTGAACGCGAGAAGCGGTTGTTCCGAAAATGATTACGATTTTAGGAACATCATTGTCAGTTTTTAAACTTGTAATCTTATTGCAAAATAGCAGGTTTATTCGGTTTTTTTTTTGTATTTCTATATTTATATTTATGTCACCAATAATCGTCCGAATTCTGGAAGAAATAAAGTGAAAATTGCAAAATTTAAGTGGTTATAAAAAATATGTTTCCGAAAATATATTGTATGAAATTTTTTTACCTGTAAATTGTCTAAAATAGTTTCATGTTGAACATGTGAAAAATAAAACAATATGGAAAAAAAATTCCTCGCATTTAAGTTTTTTTTTTGATGTATCAAAATTATTTAAGAAATTAAAAACTTGTTACCCTAATTTTTGTTGATCTGAACACCATATAATTTTTCTGCGCCAATCGGTTAAGGTTTAATGGGGTGCAATCGTCAACTGCGTTGGTATGGAAATTTGGCCTCTACACACTCCTCTTAAAAACTCAGAAAACAAATATATAGTGACACAAATGTCCGAAAAACGTCTTCTAAATTATTTCATGTCTCTTAACATTTTTTATATGTATCGAAAATATTTATTTCAATAATTTGTTCTTAATATATATCCACACACATTCTATATAATACCTACCTATATACCTATTAATGACGGGCTACCAAACGACACTTCCGGAAAAGTGTCTGCGGCTGTCTCGCCCATTGCCTAAAAATACTCACTTTTGAGAGTGGAAATCGATAATGGACGACCAAGCATTGGGTATATTCCCACTGCTTTGGGAGACATATGACAGCGATAATCTGCACTCACAGTTCATGAAGGCGAAATCGTTGAACGATCGCCGTCTCGCCTAGAAATCTCTTACAAGTCCGGCCAGACTAATCGAAACTATGTATTAGATAGGTTTACTAAGTTTTGCCTGCTGTTTCCTTCGTAAAAGATTTAAATATGAGTTGGCTGAAAAACAAAATATTGTATACGCCTTTTTTTTGTAACACTCGTTCCGTATCATAGTCATGTTCCCTCTGGAATTTGACTATATACTAGCTATGGAATGAGTTGATAAAGACATAGGAATCGAATTTCAGCATAGAATAAATTAATTTGGCAGCAGTGTTTGGTTTTAATAGAGTCATAAAGTCACTTCACAGTATCGAAGATGTCAATCGCAATTTTGGGGGGTTGAAGACCGGCGCGCGAGGATTTCGCGGGGGTAAAGATGGGCGCGCGGGGACTTCACACACTGAAACTCGCCTTCTTACACGAGCTAGCTAGAGTAAGAGTTGTTACACAGTAAACGCAGGAGAGTGCTTCTAGTCAATTCGTACTTTTATGCATTTCAGCCATCTTCCGATTTATCTTAGTATTTATTACCGGATGTTGGCATTCGTCTCAGGGTTTATGTATTCTCACTATTTAATCCTATTTGCTATCTTTAAAGGTTAAATTTCTTAGATTGTTGACACACAACATAATTTCGTTTTCAACTCAAAGGTCAAATATTAATTTTTATGCATTCAAATTAAATATTTACGAAAGTACCATAAAAATGTTTTTTCACTATTTTGCTGCCTTAAGAGCACTGAACTAAATACAGTAACAGACAAACAAAATCTGTGCGCGTGGCACTATCTATCACCTTATTTCTACCATATTGATTTTTCTACCAAGTATAATACACTGTATTAAGCATGTATTATACGTGTTATGCTTGATTCGTTTCCACTAGAATACACAGCATTGCAAGTATTATTCAAGTATTTAGTAGGTATTATACATGCCGTGACATTACTTGTAATTAAAACAAGTATGGCGGCAACGGTACAAAATAATGTAGGTACAAAAATGAGTTTTGGATGGTTTTTGTTTCGTTCTGTTTAATTATCGACGATAAGTTATGCCACTACCTTTTTTCTTAGCAGTTAATTGATTTACTCGATTTTAACACCCATGACAGCATTTTTTTATTGTAGTTTAATCACGTTTTTGGCACGCGGTCGCGATGAGCATATAGGCGAATGACTGAATGAGTTGTTGACGGTCGGCTACAACGCTTGGCGCAAACATTTGGTTCGCGGCGTCTATTCTACTAGTATATAATTTAGTGCTTAAGAGTTGAATTTTCTAAAATTTTTAAACACTACATATTTTTAAGTTTCTGTTCTAAAGTTGAAATACCTATTTTCATGCATTTAACATCTAAAATGACAGATTTTCATACAACTTTACACTCATATTTAACCCTCCAGGGGTAGATATATCCGACAGATTTTTTTTGGTGGATGCTTAAGTCACAAAATAAATATAATGTCCAAATTTAGTGTGATTCGCTTTGACGGTTTCGGCTCGGCGTTGAATATGAATGAGTTGTATGTCGATAAGGTATAAAGTTTAGTACCGCGCAAAATATTGAAATCATTCAAATTCTTGGTGTGATCATTGTTAGTAAATTTCATCAACAATCAAAATGGTTTTACATAATAAGTTTAAGTTCAAATTGTAATAAATATATTAGACAAATTTAACCCTATTTTATATGTACCCCTTGTTATTTTACAAAACGTGGAGAAACCTTAGAAATGAGTTTACACCAGGTAATGAATTTAATTATAAGCGATACAAAACGGATTATGCATCGGCAGCCGCTGCCTTCAGCTGCTGAATTGAGCAGCAACCCCCGCGACCCGAATACGTTCGCTGAATGCCGAAGCTGGATTATTTATTATTCATAAAGTGAGACAATGGTGAATGCGATTCTGGAAATTGGGAAATCTTTATTCCCGGCTCGTGTTCATCCCCTCAAATTATAATCACTTTCGTGAAACTTAATTGAACGATGAACGTTGTACAATATTTCGTCAAAAATTTTGTGGATAATTTACTCGTTAAATGTAAATTTCTGGATATTACAAAACGAAACGCCATCTATGAGATACTAGCAAATTTAAAATAAAAATTTTAAAATAAAAGGTATAAGAAATGTTATTTTTTTTAAAGTATATTCGATCGTGTATTTGGTTTCTTTCAAATATATTTTAAAAAATTTCAAAGGGCTATTTATATCTGTAATCAAGTAACCTTTACAATAAGCTTCCGTATACTGGGAAAAATGTGTGTGTGCCAAAAACTAATAAAGTATTGAGTATATTGTATATGATTTCATTGATTACTGCGTTTTCTAAATACATAAGTTGCCCATTACACGCGATCACTACGGAATGTTACATTGCACTGGCATCGTGTAGATCAATTGGTCAATGATCCATAGATCTTCAGGTTAAACGTTTTTTTTTTGCTTTTAATATAACGAGAACACAATATAATTCTTTCTAATATCAATACCTACATAAAAATATATACGCTGTAATACTGTACTTGTCGACTGTTCCAAAATAAACTATGTGTGAAAGTTTGCTTTATAATTGTTTTGCAACTGTTGTTAATGGACTTAAGGGGTTTGTTTTATAAACTAATAGCGCTATGACGCTATTTTATCTTGTCAATATTTAACAACGTAAACTTCAATTAAACGCTATAGTTGGACAGTTATATCTAATTTGTTTCTTAGAAAAACAACACCTTTTTCAACGTTGACAAATACGTGTAAAGGAAATTGGCGATATTCGTTTTCACACAAATGTTTCGACATTAAAGAAGAGTGCGATCCGTATCCGCGTTTTTCATAAAAAAAAAACACACGAAGTAACGTATTTAAAAGACCATCACGTAGAAAATCTCGTTAGCGCCGTATGCAAGAAGTTTTCCGGGTTGTTAATAAGAAATATATGTTGAAACTTTCCTAATATAAGGCGAACAGCAATGGCTTTAGTCACGTCCGCGGCGGCGAACACTTATCCCCTTTTCGGTATTAAAGCCCACGACGACGACGCCAGCAGATTATACGTACCTTATGTCTGCGTTATTGACCTTATTATATGATCATAAAAACATTCTTTGTATGTATATAACGGACGAGATGAAGGAATTTTGTTAAGCATAATTATATATATGTATAAACTTTATATATATTCCAAGGAATCGTAGGAGGAACTATAGCTTTTGTCGTAATGAACGCTGCTGCGTTTATGTTTGGGTAAATAATCATTGGGTCGAATAATAGAATTTAAGCTTAAATAAATGTGCTTACAACGGTTTTTTTGTGCAAATTTTTGCGTTTTCCTCGAGAGAGTAGCATGGATTCATATAGTTGAATGGACCATTGGACCTATAATCAAATTATCGAATAAAATTAATAGCTTGATATCTTAAAAACCTTCCAATCATAATAAACCTCTTACGTTACCTCATTTCATCATCAATTGACAGGCCGATTGACCGAGTGGTTAGAGATCCTAATTGCGGAGCCAAGGGTTGTGGGTTCGATTCCCGCTCGGAACAAATATTTGTGTGCATGAACATGTCTATTTGTTCCGTGTCTGGGTGTGAAATATCTATATATATATATATATAGATATTTAATCTGTGAAACAAGTCATATATATATATATATATGAAACAAGTCATATATATATATATATATGAAACAAGTCATATATATATATATATATATATATGAAACAAGTCATATATATATATATGACACAAATGAAACAATCATATATATGTATATTATAAAGAACATTTAAGGACGAGTATGTATATCAGTTGTCTAGTTTCCATAATGCAAGCATAATACTTGCTTACTTTGGAACTAGATGGCGCTGTGTCCCAGGTATTATCATTATATTATTATATGATCACATTAAAGGTTTTGTTAGTAACTCTTTTTGAGATGAATTGCATATATCTTAAAAACTTGGCTACATATCTTATTCAATGAATAACCTACATCATATTTTCAAAGATCTGTCTAATGATGCTCCACAAATGGGTTACTTGTGAAATTTCATTACGATTGATTTAAAGATTATGGAGATATAAGTCTGTGGTCGGATCGGGTAAGGTCGAAATTTTAATGGTTCCATTTTCGCTATTTAGATACTGAACCCTAAAGATGGAATACTTATGATAATACTTATACATTCTCATAATAATATGTCTGCGCGTCTATTTCAGCCGCTTTTCATCGCGGAAGCCTTTTTGTCAACAGCGTTGATACTTCAAAAATATTCGTGCAAGTGAGGTATCGTCAGCAAGCTCTTATACCTATCTATACCTAAAGAAATAGCGAAAATATATTTTTATACCCTATTGTTTCAATAATTTTTAATACGCATTTTTTTTTAAATATTGATAGGCAGTGAAGTTCACTTTTCTTTTTTCCCTATATTAATGTATTGTGATGCTGAAAATAAAATTTTTGTTGTGAAGACACTGGGGAAATGCAAGGAAGACTGTTAGCAAACTTTTCAGAATAATTTATACTTACTATTAGTTAACATTCAATGGAAAATGATAAGAGATCGCATAGAATCTCAAAATAATAATGAGCTGTACAGTACGTAACCGATTTGTTCGGTTCTGAAATTTGTCACAAAAATATCGCAGTAACATCGTATCCCATTTCTTAAAGAAACTTGACCTTACATAAGACATTACACTAACACTAATGTAAGATACTTGTAAGTTTTATATGAAACCCTTAGTGAGTAAATCTAAAACTGAATAAGTTTCCATTTTATAATATTTGATAACAAATAATAAGAATATTTTCTACGTCACGCTAAGAGGTATTTTGCTTAAGGCCACGAAGAGGTCGTCTATCAAAACCGCAACATTTGGGACCCTCTTCAAGCTATTGTGAATAGAATTAGGTAATAGTTCTTGCATTTCTCTGACGAGAGTGTTTTTGCTTCGTAGTCGCCGCGGCGGAGCGTCGTCGCTTTGATTTATGATTATCGAAATATCTTAATCCTTTATAAATGACGACCTTTTGATTCCAGTTTCTGTCGTTATCCTGATAAATAATCTAGGTAGTGAAATTTCAAAGCCAAGCAGTAATCGAGATTCGTTGTAGGTACGACGCGACGTTTTAATATTATTTTATGTCTATGAATATTTTCTCATCATGTATTTTTTTGCTTTTTTAGTCAAAACGTCACAATTAATCCATGTAAAAATGTATATAGTTTATTTAGTATATATCTTAATACTATATATAAGTATCTCAATTATTAATATAATTTTTTTTAATCACAACAGTTTATTATTATATTATTACTACAGATTATTATTACAGTATATTTTATTATTGAATTTGTTCATAAAATATTGCCATCTACTGGTACTATTATGTACCACGTGCATTTGTTAAGTGATTGTAAATAATAAATGCAGCCAGATGGCAGGGTGAATTCATTTCGATTCCATCACAATCGATAACTATTTCACGTTTGATAACTTTTTTATTAAAGTCATGACGTGATTAAAAAATCACTGCGAGTTATTCGCATGAGTACAACCACTAGTGTTCATTATTTTGGAAACAAATTAATATCTCGTAAAACAATCAAACCAATATTTACTTTGATATGAAATTAATATAACATACCATATCCGCCCATTATGCCCTATTACAGGGGCTTAGGCCTCATCTCATGAGGGTGCTTGGAACAATAATAACATATTTCTTTAAAATTCGGCTAATCAAGAGTAAATGTTATAATCATGGTCTTTTACGATGATACAAGCAAGCGTTGACTATCTCATCTGTACAATGCCACTGCGGTCTTGTCGATATCGAGTTATTTAATCTTCAGCTATGAATCATATAAAACGTTTTATTATACCTATCGTATAATATTAAAATAATTACAGTCTTAAGTCTTTTTTGCACTGTTTAATGGCGCTAATAGGTATCCATTGTATATAACAAGTTTTTTTGCGCTGTTCAATAGCTCTAATATCCATTGTACATAATAAGCCAGCTGACACTATTGCTTGAATCGCGTTATCATTTCCCGGTCATCATCAGGTTTTTAAGGTTTAGAGTTGAAATAGCATACAACATGCTTCAATAAGTATCTCACTACAAACTTGAAGTTTCTATGAATAAAGCTATAACTGTGAATTTTAAAATGTTAACGCCCAGCCCAAATTAGATCTTCGAAATATGTATTTACATTTTAGAAATGCCTACCTTTTGCTACGTAGAGACCCACTAACAAAAGAAATGTTTAATTAAACCCTAAAAAGAGGGAAGAGCAGCTATAAGTTTTTCTACATGACGCTCGTGTGGTTATATGGCCTCATAAGTTGCGAATGGGTCGTTCGAGTAATAGACTCCTCATAAAAATAAGAAAAAAACGTGTTTGGTGATTTATGAACGTTCGTCTCTAGAGATAAAAAAAGGGGGACACTGAAGTAGACAAATAGAAAAAAAAAGATTAGGACAAAAAACGATATGGTGTACTACAGTGTTTTTACGAGTATGAAGTTGTTAGTAAAAATGAACACAGTCAAATTATGAATTGAACTCGGGCGAAACTTACACTCCAATGTAAACCAAAACAATATCAATATTTTTAGTTCATACGCGGGCAAAAAAAATTAAGAAAAATTATAAGTATTATCTATCAATTTCTTTTAAGCATTCGCTGTTTTTTCGAGGTGTATTTGTAACCACCTATTTTTATGCTAGATTGAGTATTATATTAAATGAAAAAAAGGAACCCTTAAGGATCACGGTGCCGCGTTGGTGTCTGTCTTTTTGTCGATCTGTCATAGCCTAGTTGCTCCGATTCCACAGTGTGACGACCCAATGTATAAGACTTGAGCAGGGTTTATATCTCGTGAAATATTCAGCTAAATAAAAAAGATACCCTACATAATGAGATGTGCGAAAGAAATTTTTAAAATAATTTAGTAGTAATAATTTCTTTACATATTTAATTGTGTGACTGTTTATACAAGCCATTGGCTTGTAATTTTTCATCGGGAGATTCAAAGCAGGCGGAGATGTAAATCTGTGTCAATAAATTATAAAGTTTCGGTTTTTGCCAATTAGCCACGAAACCCTAAAAAATGTGCTGTCTTCGTAACAGCCATAGACGTTCTCTCGTGACAATTTTTAAGCATGGTAAGATTTCACGAGGTTTCAAAATTTATATTTTTTTAAAGTATGTTTATCAGTAACGTTGCTGACTCGTCGAACATCAAGATACGGTTGATTGACCGTGGTCACTTGGTGTATGTGATAAGACAGACATACGTCTTGAAACGATTTTCTAAAATCTGATAAAACTAGTAGAGTGTTATTTGTTAGTGTAACAAGTAGCAACATGGGGCCGCCAATATATTACGTAATCGATTTTTGCCGATTTTCGTATTCCCCCCCTAAAATTATGTTACCGTCATAATAATTGTATAACTAACCCGTCATAAAAAAAAAATTAAGTCATTTCCATTAATTTTATATTTGTCACGAAATAAACATTTTTCTTTATATTTCACCTCAAAACACCCTTCGACACTAATGTGTAAAATTAAGTCTAAAATTAAAATCGACACGCAACTATACTTACACTGCAAATTACTATATAGTATATAGGTATATTAATTTATAAGTTCAATAATTTATGTTATGTAATATTTTAAATATTTTGGAATCATTCCGTAAGTGAACGTAAATGGACGACGAGGATGATGTCAATTTTGATCAGACCCTCATCCTGCGTTCATCATCTGCATACCGGATCCCCCGTGTCTCTATTTTCAGAGGATGTAATATGGACATCCACTTTACAAGAAATAAGATTTTAGAAAATTTGTTTTCTATTAATTTTTTTAAATTTTGTCGTACGCCCTGACGCACCCATACCTAGCTGAACGACAGCAGTCTGTAATGAGCCTGGCACGTAATAATAGAAGTTAACAAAAAAATGTGAATTACAGTCTAAGAGCCGTTTTACTAATGCAGCAAGTTAATCAAATTCATATAATAAGCTTAGAAGAACTCTAAAAACGTACCTATTAGGAATTTTTTACAGTTCAACAAAAGTATTTAATTGCGTTAATAACGATATTATGCCGAATTTCCTTTCTTTTACACGAACGTGGTTGATGAGGAGAATAATGAAACTGTCCCGATCACCACGAATGGTGATGTTGGGAACAATCCAGGAAAATGAATTCCTTTCTACCGAGGGGCTTTGAAACAAATTTTTAGCTGGCAAAATTATCTTAGACCAAAAACTCATTACTCAACATGCCTACGGCAGGAATCGAACCCATGACCTTCTTTTTATCTACACAAATAACAGTTTTAGTTTCAAAATTGAAATGAACGACCTATATTTTTTTTATTAAGTTTATAGTAGTAATAGTAAACGTTTTTTAACCTTTCAGCAGATTATGTTGTTGTATTATACGAAGAATATCAAACGAACTAGTGAATACCAATATTTTCAAGTGCCCGTCTCAGTTGCCAAACGTATCTACTCGTTTGAATTAAACGTACAGGTCGATTTCCCAGCTAAATATACAAGTACAAATACGGTCTAGTGTAGGTTACCTTGAATATAAGAAATAGAATTTCAATGTAAAAAATCGAAAAAATATTACATCGATTTCTAAGACACAACCGCTATAGTGTGTACATCTTAAAATTTTATATTGGTTCATTTCTATTTTTTTTTTTTAATACTCAAAGGTAGGCCTAATTAATGACAAAAATATAAAATATTCGAAATACGACGCTTTTTTATTCAATATTATGTTGCTCGAGTCTTTTAGTTTTTATTAGGACATGACCATGATCATCCAATACAATATTAATAATCTAGGACATCCCACACAGCGCCATCTAGTCTCAAAGTAAGTCATCTAAGCTACATTTCAATATGTTAAGTGAAAACAAGACCGAATACAAGTGGAAAAGTAATTGAGATAGTAGAAAATAATGCTACATAGTTGAAGTTTGAAGTCATCAAGCACCATAACATCATAAAAGTGTGTGAGATCGAAAGTTTTTGTCATATGCATCACATCACAGTTTCGATTCCCACCCGGGACAAAAATGTTGTGCATTAACATGTCGATTTGTTTAGTGATTAGGCAAAATGTTTATAAATATGTATAACCAAAAAATACCTTTGTATATCAGTCGCTTAGTACCTATAATACAGGTTCTTCTTAGTTTGGGACTGAATGTTCGTATGTAAGGTGTTCCAAGTTCAAGTTCCTATTGTTATTATATAATTTCATTCAGGCTGGCAGATATTATGCAGGCAGCAACTAACAGGTCCTATTTGAAATCAGTGGGGAGGGTCTGTGTCCAGCAGTGAACTTCCTGTAGCTGAGATGATGATGATAATTTTATTTGCATATCACTAAATAGAACGTATGAAGATGTATTGTTACATACACAATTTTTTTAATATGTTTTCAGGCACGGTCAGTTTCGGCGTTCCGGTCGGTCAAATTGTCCAGCCCGAACCTCTTGTCGATTTCTGATGTCCGAATATGTTTTCTGGGCCCGAGAGCGACATGAATTTGCTTCTGTATCGATATGTTTTATTCATGACAACAGTTTTACAATCGATACATTTCAAATCCCATCGAATTCGGTTCCACCCTATCGGGTTTTATATGTAAATCTAATATAATACAAGAATACTTTGGTTGTAGTATAAATAAAATCGGACAAGTGCGAGTTGAATTTACTCACCCAGGTCCCGTTTTATCGTATATATCATAAAATAAGTTTTGGGTAACATGAGGCTCAGAACACAGGTAAACCCACTATCCTAAACTGATTTTGATGAAACTACACAGATATGGAAAGGAAGTGGTCAAAAGTGACATACACTACTTTTTGTATGTCTGTATGTACGTCCATCTGTCTATTCGAGCTAATCTCCAAAACGGTTAAACCGACTTCAATGAAATTTCACGGGTATAAAAAGGAGGTGGTCAAAAGTGACATATGCTACTTTTTGTCCGTCTGTTTGTCTGTACGTCGATGTGTCTATTCAAGCTAATCTTCAAAACGGCTCAACAGATTTTAATGAAACTTTGCAGACGTGAAAGAAGGTTGTCAAGAGTGACATCAGCTACTTTTTGTGTCTGTCTGTCGTTTGTCTTCACTGATCTATCAACGTAGATAAAGCCGAAACTACTAAGTATTGGAAGCCGAAATTTGGAACAGTGGTTTATTTAATAACGTATCATTTTTTTATGAAAGGAATATTTGGAAATTTCATATTTAAGGAGGGAGGGACGGAAAGGCTTTGTATGAGTCTTTGTTCTTTAAAGTTAGAAACATAAAAATTTTGACATAAATAAATAATGATGTCTTTCAGGGTTTTTGGATTTCCACATTTTAAGGGTGGGAAACGGGAGGTGAAAAGTATGGGAGTATCGGTTTTCCTAAAGGAGTGGGGAGAATGAAGATTGAAAGTTTGAATGGGTGTACCCAATATTAGTTTCAGCAAAAAGTATGTATAAACCATTTCGAAAGTTAATACTACCTAAAACAGGAATGTGTAGTCGACGCAAGCGAAGCTGCGGGCGGTCGCTAGTTAATTATACAACAACAAAAATTGTTCAAAACTGATCATTAGGTCTATAAATTTTTCATAGGAATAGAATTACCTATACAATTGATTAAATAAAGAAAATTATAAACGCAGCCAAACTTTGAATAAAATAAATAAATAAATGTATATATATACTAATGTTAAAAGCTAAAAATAACCAGTTCCTGGCGAACCTGATGCAAAGGTACCCATAACGCTCGCGGTATTACCGCGCTGCATCGCTATGGCGAGCCTCTGCATCAGAAACGACCCTGAGCGAGGATCACACCCCCTCTCCTTAAGTCGGCGACCGATGCTCTTAATTAAATTTCTGGCCTCTAGGGTCCAACAGCCCATTGTCTTCACAGTAAAAGAAAATTAAAATTTAAATTCAATATAATTACAGTACTTTAACGCAGTTTTCCCGTATTGCTGAATTGTTAGCGGTGATATTTGTTTAAGCATCAGAGACATTAATTAAAACGAATTTAATATCGGAGCGGGTGCTTATCAAATATTTTTATAAAACAAAAAATAACTTTGGAACGCCAATCGGAAATGTTTTTTTATTTGAAGGTACTCGAGGCACGTGTTTACAAAACATCGATTAAACACTTATATTAATGCAATGTACTCATAAACGTATTCAATAAGGACAGGATAGTCAATGCATTACAGTATCGTCTTGTAAACGACCTCGAAAACTGAAATTGTGACCAACATGAGCTTAGTCGCTCTCGTGACAACATAATCGTTTTGGATTTCATATTCGATTGTCGTCAATGTATATGTAATGTAAAGATTTATTCTTTTGTGATGTAGGAGCGCATTTTCAAAACAATTTATTGTAAATATATCAACAACGTGTCGTGATAGCTCAGAGCGCAACGAACCTGTCTCAAATTTATATAGCCCCATAGGCCCATGGTTCGAATCCGGGCGTGTACCAATGAGTTTTTCTGACTTAAGTACACAATATCACTGACACCGCGCTTCGGAGGGCACGTTAAGTAATCGGTCCCGGACGCTGTCAATAGATGGCGGTCGTTACAGTTCCCAACCCGCATTGGAGCAGCGTGGTGGACTTCAGCTCCAAGCCCTCCCCCTTCTCACCCTGGGGGAGGCCTAAGCCCCTGCAGTGGGGTAAAAATGGGCTGATGATGATATCAACAACCATCAATGCATGTGATACAAAAATACTTTTTCATGTCACATTGTTTAAATAAAAATCACGATGCGCGTTAACAGATGACGCTATTTAGTTTCCGTAGCCAATTTGCAAGAAAAGTAACCCTTATAATTTTACCATGTCCATCTGTCTGTCTGTCTGCGGTTCGTCACAGCCATTTTGTTTGCTCTAAGAGGAAAAGAAGGTATGTGTAATCTATCAACCGCATTGGTGTGATGAAGTAACAAAAAAGTTATTGTGATCGGTCATCATTAATATATTAAACTTTACTTAAAAAGCACTTTCAACGAAAACTGATTTAAATAAGACATATGAGTAAATTTTGAGATATTTGTTTTTAACTTATTATTTGAATTTAAACCATGAATGTTCATCCCGACTACGGAATTCTTCACTGTGCGTGGTTCAATACGCACTTGGCTGGGTTTTTTTTTTACTCTAGTAAATACGGCGAGTGTTTGAGGCAAACGCTTGGATGTGTACGGTGTATTAGTTGAGTTTGAAACAATGATATAATTATGAGCTGATAATGATATAATTATTTGCTAAACACATCTTTTACACGCATTATTGAAATTTCAATGGAAAAAAAATATCGGAAAACGTGACTGTTTTAATGCTTAACAATAAAGTTTGTTCGTTACAAGATAACAATTGAAGAATACACGATTTTTATTGTTTTACTATTTAATATCTGTATTGTAAAATTGCAATATATCTATCTACAGGAAGCTTTCATATCATAAACCATTTCTTTTTCCTGTTTTTATGCTATAATAATTCATTTCTTGTGGGAAATGTCGAATACAACATTACTTTTATTCGTCGTCGTTTACAAAAAATAAACTTTTTCGATCTTTTTCTCTTCTGCTCAGCTATGTTTTGACACAATGATATACGGCTTATGTTATTTCTGAGAAATCTACGAGTCTTGACCGAAAATTTGAGTTAAATCGGTCCAGTGGTTTTTTAGTTCATATCAAGAATATACTATATATGTAGTCATACAACGTGTAGACTATCAAAATTGATAGCAGTATGTTTTGTATCGATTTGAACTATGGATTAAACGTAAACCAAAATGGCGAGTGTGAAGGCAGCGCGCGGGGATCCACAGAAGGTTGTTTGTGTAGCAAAATCTCGTCAACTGTTTTGCCTACGCCCCGGAGACTTATACCAGAGAACTATGTTCTTGTACACTATAGTGTGTTTGGGCGAAACGATCGAATTGCTGCATCTGCTATAATGAATGCCAACTTACTGTCAATTTTGGTTCCTCTACGCATGCAAATTATTAACATAAGTTTGTCGGATGCTACATATCTTTCGTTCGTGATTCTTCCCGCATGGAGATAAATAACGTCGGTATATGTTTCGGTTCTCACAGTTGGGTACCTACTGCGCAGCTGCGTTACATCTTTGACTTTGTTTCTGAGTTCTACTCCTGCTATTATAATGCCTAGACCAAAGAAGCCCAGAAAAATACGCAACCAAAAATGATTTAAGTGTGTATTTGTATGCACGACTTTAGTCATGATCATTTTAGTTGTCAAGCACTATGACGAAACTTCATATTTTAACTCGCAAATCATCTTTTTCATGTACTTAAATTTTTCACCAAATACTTACCTATGAATTTAAAATAGAATAAACATATTACAAACATCTACATATTACGGTATAATGTGCATATACATAGGTAATAATAAAATACGAACCCCAAAAGCCAATAATACACTTACATCATATTTACATAAAAAAGTTATATTTGTCAGGGTTAGTCTGATGATTATTTGTATCATCATAATTAACTGCACAAGTAATAATTTTCAAATATTACAACAATTCACAAAAAGAATTGAAAATTTCGTTTGAAACTTAAGCAACTTACAATGCGCTCACACTAGGACCTTATGGGGCCTAACTTGCTCCCAAAACATTGTTAACCATTTTTATGCAGCTTTCTTTTCCCCTCTCACGATATGTTGGTCTACGAGTATGTGCGTAAGTACGGACGACGACGCTATGTCTATGAATCCAATTGACAACTCGATGCATTGCACCTCATTAGTTCCGAAACTTGGTTAGTTTTGTATCGTAGTAGAACTTGGATTAGAACAAACAGTAACCTGTGTCATTCTCCATCACTTCAGTTGTTTCCAAAAAATCACGTCCTTTCGTTGTTCCGTTACAAGACAACGTGAAAAATAAATAAACAAACCCGCTTCCGCATTTATTGAGATATTTTTAAGAGTGTCCTTATTTTACTAAATATTTATTATCTTTAAGACAGAGAAGGGATATGGATTACAAACAACTAAAATGAACGGTAAACATCGCTCGGACAGCGCCACAGACAGCGCTAACACATAATGTCTTATTAACGTGTCAAACAAACGTAGTATGTGCAAACGAGTAGCGGAACATGATACGCAGATAAGTATCTATTCATAGTAATCCGACGCGACGCCTGCGCCTTGTGTTCATAGCAATTTATTGTAGCACATTATGTTCACAACTCGCAGTTCTGTTAAAGTTCCTTAGGTAATTTTGTTAATAATTAGTTAATGTCTGTTACATCATCTGTATGGTTCTCACGGCTCCCATTATTAAGAACCGCTGGTACTTATAACTTTCTTTGGTCTGGAAGTTTGGCCGTCTATTCGTCCGACCGCGCTCTAACATCGTTATTTTCCGAAGTATTTTTTTGAAACATGGCAGAAGTTCTCTTTGACTTTTCGTTTTGCAAGCACCATTTTAGACCCCGATTGGTTGTATCCGTGCAATGTGGAAAAAATCAGCGACTTACTAAATTCCGAAGTTTGACTTGTAATATTGACGCATATTTTCTTATACGTATTTTCGAAGAACGATTTTTTATCATCTGATCTGTTTTAAAAAATTTACTCTACAAAACTTTATTTATTTTTTAGTTTGCTCCAAATTACACCTACATATCCTGTAATGTTCATATAGCATAATGTTGAAGCAAATTTCATTTATACAAACGTTAAATATTCATTATAATATATATTTTGTGATTTTTGACTCATAAGCATTAAAACAAACAAATAGCAAAAATTTGAATATGTATTTTGGGTTCAGGGGTAACAAGGTAATTATTTGATCCCAATAATTATAACAACATTATTTTTTGTGCAAACATCGCTGTTTTAGAATTTTATAATGTTTCCTAAAACCCAGCTAAAATGAATATCTGATTAGTTACTTTGTTGCAAATATAGTATGATAATAATATGAGCAAGTATATACCTAATGTCATGGCTCCAAGTGGGTATTAATATCGATCCAAAAAAATATATAAAGGTTTTTGTATTTGTCTATATGCATGTATAAACCACCATTTTCGCCCTCACATAAAAGGGTATGGGGACGCCGCATATAAATGCATACTTACCTAAATTGAATCGATGTTGGTGGACAAAGGATGTGTTTTGCCACACACAAACGATCGAACGTATTTCAGAGGTCGGAGTCATTGTTTTATCACTACTTATTATAAAATAGAGCACCCCGCCGCGTCTGTCTGTCTTTCTGTCTGTATGTCTTTCTGTCTGTCTGTCTGTCTGTCTAAACGCAATAAACTCAAAAACTACCAAACGGTTTGGCATTTGATTGAAACCAATGGACGGTGTGATTCAAGAGGAAGATTTGTGTATAATTTATTAATGTTTTGTGCAAATTTGTTGAAATATGACGATTATTGCAGAAGACGGTGTAAAAAAATTAAGCGGAGTGGGAGCGTTCGTGGTCGTAGCAGTCATGGTCATGGATTGTCTGATAGATTGGTTGCGTTCTTTGCGAGATTTCTCTATTCATGGCATTGCGCGTACACTCACACTTCGTCGATGATCTAATGAGGTCTGTCCATCTAGTAGGTGATTGGCCACGGGAACGTTGACCCTCTACTCTTCCTTGTACTACCAATCGTTCCAGTGAGCTTTCGTTGGGTATATGTCCAAACATCTTATAGATTTGCACTTGCACAATCGACGAAAGTCTTTGTTTGATGCGAAGCTCTTTTAGTATGGAGACGTTAGTGCGGCGAGCAGTCCATTTTATTCTCAGCAAGCGCCTCCAGCACCACATCTCAAGGGAATCAATCTTTTTACGATATTTTTAATGGATCGTCCATGTTTCAGCTCAATATAACATACCTACGTTTCTTACAGATTTGTCCGTCCGAGCACTGGGAAATCATATACCTACGCAAAACAGGTTAGGTCTCAATTTAAATTGTGAGGAGTCATTTAAAATATTACCTTTCCTCATCTACTGAGTAACCGAGTAGTGTCTGTACGTGGAATATATCATTTGAAATTTATTGTAATCTATTAATTCATCATCTCCAAATCAAAATACAAATCGTTTGTTGGTTTATTTGTTTAAGTTTACGCTTGTAAGGCAGCCACTGAAGCGTTTTGACTACCGCGATGTAATAGATACAAACGCGGTATGGTATCACACTAAACTGCATTTTTAAAATTAGAGCAGAGTAGAGAAAAATAATTTGAAATGGGTTCAGTAGATGGGTTAGATGTTTAATTTTTTTTTAATGGCTCAACAAATATACGTTACCAAAGACGTATTTATGCAGTTTAAATAAAAACTAAATAATGAAAACCGTAAAAATCAAAAGAACTAATTTGAATACTATTGCTATTTATGTAAATAAAATTTTTCCATTGTATTAAAATTTTCGAACTACGAAAGAAATATTTTTTCAATACAATCTAAACAAATAAACTCCAAGATGGACGGGAGAAATTAAAAATGAAAATGTTTATTCTGAAAGAGTTCAATATCAGTTCGTCGGTATAGAGGGGCCAATAGATTATTCAGGGCGGGTAGCGGGCGCTGGCCGATCCGTCCACACCAAATTGTATTTTCTGAGTTGCGTCTCTTCGAAGCGATCCCTCTAAATTTTCTTTATAACCCAATAAATAAGGTCATCTTTGTTTCTTGACTTTACTTCTTGATCTAATCCAGCTGCTTACAACATTCACGTCTGTGTAGGCATTGACTGGGTAACGACGTCTATATCTAGATGCGTTGATTTTTTTATTCCAATCGTGAAAATACGTCACATGCATACATTAATAGAAGTACATTTAATTATGACACACATTATTTATATTAAAGGGACAGTCTTTCACTCCATGCTTTCGAGTTGGGATCGCTATCTCGGTTTTAATTCTCCTTCCCCGACCTATTCCTAACTGACAGAGATAATAAGAGAAAATTTCAAAAAATACCTATAGTATAATATCTGCGGAAACAGCTTGCGGGCCATCACTGTTTCCACCCTTGAAATGTGAACCAAAATTTGCAGGGTCATTAAGAAAGTATGTATCGAAAGTATCAAAGTATCCAAGAATGAAGAACCGACGGAAATCATGTTTTTTCAGGAATTTATTTTGGGACAACTAAATAAGATATAAAAAAACCAAAAACATGCCGCCCTGTGACAGTATTCTCCTGCCCCATATATTTTTTTCTGTAAATATTGATACAGAAATACAGCGAGGATTAGACACGGGCCGAACCCTCTTTTTGTATAAAAAGCCTACTCCCTTAAGTTAATTACACTTTCGCTTTACTTATGACTAAAATTTTTTTAAATATTACTTAACTACATCACAACAACGTATAGGCTCCAAACTAAGCATTAGCTTGTGTTTTGGGTACCAAGTGAAGATGCCACACACATAACAACCAAGACCCGGTACCAGTATCAATATTCATCATATAAATTCTGACCCGACCTGGGATTCGACCCTGGGACCTCTAGCTTCGCAGGCAGGGTCGCTACCCACTAGGCCAAGCGGTCGTCAGACGTTGGGTTAAATATTGTAATTTTCGTAGCGATCTTTAATTTTTTCGATAATAAAATAAAGCCCTGTCACTCGCTGATAATGTAATTTCTATAAGCGAAATATTTTTTTAAATTGTTTAAGTAGTTTTTGGGTTTTATCAGCTGCAAACAAACGAACATACAAAAAATCAAATCCCTTATCTTTTTAAAATATTAGTTCAGATTTTACCTACCTATAAGGCAATCTCGAACATATGAGTTTAGCCCTTTATGCTCCGAATACATTCGATAAGATCAGTCACTACGTGCTTCAGTGCACAGCCCGTCCCCCATCAACTTGTGGGTCGGCCTTTTTCCGGGGATCGCGATTCATTCGAACCAAAAACGTCAAGTTACCTAAACAATGGATAAATTTATACTACGTTCATAAATATTACTATTGTAGAGTTAACAAGATTTGAATTTTTCATGAAACTGTTAGTTAATTTTTTGGAATTGTTTTTAGCATTGTATTTTTTTTTGTTGGTATATTGAAATAGAGGTGTCTTATGTTATGTTATGATGTACAATCTCGAAAACTATAAAATGCCATTGAACTGCTCCTCAATACAGGAGATGATTTTCTAATTTCGAAATATACCAAAATAGTATAATTTAATGATTAATAAAGATCGCTCCAGTTCCGTTTATTTATGTCCATTGCTTCTCTGTAAATACAATGTATTTCATAGATACTTAACCCAACGGGATTTCTTGATACTTTTGATCTAATTTTAGCGACAAAAAACTTTAAATAGAAAGATCTAATGTTGTTAAACTCTAAAAATCTAAAACTCTAAGTATTGGATGAAATATTTAATGTTGTTCAATCAATCAAATTAAATTAGGTAAAGTAAGTAAATAATTATGTGCATTGGTGACTAATTAAAATTTATTACACAAAGTTTTTTTGATTTCTGCATATAGGCTGATACGTATAGAATCGGAAGAAACTTGCTGTATGTTCTACTAAATTTTGAATCAAATAAACTATCTAACTTTACCAAAATCTTGACCTGATAAATTATTGCGTTGATATATTGTGTAACGAGGAAACAATTTTTTCCTTATATTTAAAAGAGAATTTGCTTATACAGTTAATTTTGCTTCAATGTGTACCGAATGAGGTTCATTACGTATATAATAATAATACAATAAAATACATGGGATGTTCCACACAGTGTCATCTAGTCCTAAAGTAAGCAAGTATTATGCTTGTGTTATGGGTTACTAAACAACTGATATACATACTTAAATAATATATACATATATAAATATTTTACACCCAGATACGGAACAAATGAACATGTTCATGTACACAAATATTTGTCCCGGACGGGAATCGTATCCGCCACCTTTGGCACCGCATTTAGGTTCTTTAACCACTCTGCCATTCGGTCAGTCAATGTCAGTATAAAGAACACTCAATGTTCGGATAAATATTTTGGTTATTACCGTATTTATTAAACTTTCTCCACCTAACCCGGAAATGTGTATTTTAATATGAGCATCGCTTAGCATACAATCTTCGTAGTTCATTTCTGAAGCGTGGGGATGAGTCATCGCCCCCACCTACTGCGATCTATAGAGCGTATTGCAACCGTCACTTATTAGCATGTAATTGCATTTCATTATTGTACACACTTTACAGTGTTATATTATCAAATAAATATATATTCAGTTTCAAATTATCTGCTGCTTAGAATTACTTTATTGAGTTTCCTAGCCCAGTGGCTTGCTCAGTTTTCTGCTGATATATGTACCCATATTACACTGGAGTTCCGTCGCACCATTGTGTGTGGTTGTCTCAGGGTGACATATATTTTACCCTTCTCACGCCTTACTCCTTTCAATTTGGCAAACTTTTTAATCGAAAATCTTTAATTTACTATTTAATCTAGAAATTCTCACGGAGATTGTCGACGGAATTTGTTGTCGTAAAACTTTACACATTTTATCCTGATTATTACTAATTAAACTCGAAGAAAACATTTTCTTCATAGAACATCTATGACTGTTGGACATATAACTGATGTCCTAATATAAGTGACCGGTTGGTCGAGCGGTTGAATGTGTCCCCTGCAGGAAAGTCGCAGATACGATACCTGCCCGTGACAAATATTTGTGTGCATGAACATATCTATTTGTTCGGTGTCTGGGTATAAAATATTTATAATATTATTATAATTTATGTATGTATATCAGTTATTTGTTTACGGGCATCGTCTATTTTAGATTACTATGATTTTGTGTGACATGTTAGAGAAATTTCAATTTTTAATTGAATATCTACATTAAACCGAAAACAAATGTATTTATTTTAGTGGTGAAAGATACTGATCGTGGAAAACCTGATGAAAAAATTTTTCCTTTTAAACGCATCTACTAGTCGATATTACTGGTTTCTTTTTTTTCTCTCTCTCTCTCTCTTTTTGTTATGTTCTTTAAAACCATGAAAGTCGTCAATTCCACACATATTCCCGTTAACCCTTCTTTCTTGTGCTTGTTTGTTTTGTCTCTTGGGTCGTTCCGTTCTTGTTCTCGCATTTATACTGATCATTTGCTAATGCTATCTCAGCATCAATTATTATCGTTGATTCTAAAGGTCTTTAGGGTTAAATATTAACTGAGTAACCTTGTTGCTTTGTGTTAAAGCTCACATTTGAATAACTATATAAAAAATCAACGGATCTCCTGCTTTCGCACGAACTTCTTACGACATTGGAAATGAACTTAACGGAATAAAGTAAGCACGCCTATTTTGAATAATATTTTTCGAAATAAATTTTTTTAGAAAAAAAAAAAATAACACAACTGTGTCTAATATAACATTCTGTACGACATTTCAATCGAACCGAATTAGTACGAAATGTAACACCGACGCATATCCGACTTCCAACTAAGGGCACCCTTAACCGCTACTTCCGGTAGTCCGATTCTAACAATTTTAGTCTCAGTCGATCCCCCGTCTAATTACCCCGAGCTGTTTTTTTAATTTTTTCTTATTCGGACCAAGTTCTCGAGATATCGGGCTCCCAAAAATAAAATCTAGGAAAAAAAATTTGCATTTTTTTTTTCGTTTTTTCCGATAATTTTCTTGTTTTTGATTTTTTTCCAAATTGTCTTATGTCATCTTGTAGAACTCGCCGAGCTGCGTCTTTTGACACCACTTTCATCCCGATATCTCAAAAATTCTTTGTGCAATATGCCTGTCTCACAAAACTCCCAAGTGACCCCCTATACTCCAACGAAATGAAAGTCATTTCCAATGACAAAATTCCACCCCTCCTCACTTGTTTCGTCCGTCTTGGAAAAAGGCGAGAATTTTTCTGTGTAAATAAACTTTAATTATTATTTTATTTTATCGGGAAGATTAACAGCGTTAAATTTTACATATAAACTATAAATAATGTAACTTACAAGTATTATACCAATTACAAATCTGCACAACACTAACCGCAAACAACAAACAGCACACTAATCTAGTATTCTCTGATATCTGAAAGTGAGTAAAGATTTTTTTCAATAGTTTTCCGTGTTCCATAAAAAACTTCACAAAAATTAAATAAACTCCATAAGCATCTCGATTATATAATGTCTAGATGGACCATCGCTATGCAATGTCAACCAAAAAAAGCTGGCCAGCTTTTACACACTTGTGTGTGACTCAACAGACTTCATATTCTCGCAACGTCATACTCTTTGTGGTCATACTTACCACTAACCGAACAGTTAGATGATATTTTTATATACGTTTCTTCACGTTGACTATCCAGACATTATATAATCAAAGATAAACGGATAAACTGTCTCAGTAACATACATAAAATTTGAATATAGGTAGTCAATACATTTATTATAATTTGATTAATATAACTGGTATATGCGAAACAATTTTATTTATACAACACGACAGTATGTAACTACTGGAAAATAGTAATTAAATAAAACCGAGGGACGTGTTGAGTTTGTTTGCAGACGATTAGGAGCCACTCGAGTAGGAAATGCGTTGATAACGAGTACATGTGTGTTGGGACATGATACGGTCCCAGTTTTATGATAATGTCCTTATTACAGCATTGTGTCCTATCGGGTAAAATTTATTGTAAAATGCTGTTATTTTGTTATTCATTGACACCCACATGACACAATTGTTATTCATACTCGTACAAATTATGGTGATCAATTGATGACCTTTATAAATACACCACTGATATTAAAAAAATAAACTTGTTACACACAAGAAAGTATTGATAACACAAATTAATGTTAAAATAATTGAAATAATAATAATAATAATATAATAACATACACAATCACAACAACGTCTCGGTCCCAAACTAAGCATTTGCTTGTATTTTGGGTACCAAGCGAAGACACACCACATACATATAACAACCAAGCCCCGGTGCCAGTATTAATATTCATCATATAAATACTGACCCGACCTGGGATTCGAACCCGGGACCTCCAGCTTCGCAGGCAGGGTCGCTGCCCACTAGGCTAAGCGGTCGTCTAATAAAAATAAAAATAAGTAAAACTCTTCATATAAATACAGTTATTATAGATAAACACAAGGTTCACACACTGTATCACACGAAAAGTAGCGGGACGTAAATGTCCATTTATTACGTGTAATTCGGGGGCGTGCCTCGCCCGCGCTGTCCGCTCTCTGTAAACAAATCAAGGCTCATGACATTGCGGTGTTTATTCACACGTAATTTTACATCGACCGTTGACCGTATAAATGGTATAGTAAAATTACTCAAATTAATTTTATATGTGTCGAGGCTATACCAACCGTATGTAGGGGGGAGGGTTGGGGATGTATCTACAATTTGTATCTATAATTTCTTGGCAATAACTACAACTAGCATTCACATGATTTTATCAAATTTGGATGATTTCATTACCGTGCATCGGTTCATTAGGCTGTGGGGTATCTCGGTTAGGTTAGCCATTTCGAGATTTCCTACATATATGAATCTATACAGACTGAGTTTGTAAATTATTTTATTAACCACAATAGGAACTTTGTATGTTAACTATTAATATTAAAACTAAACTATTATAATTAAGATGTCTAGAATACGATCGAGGAACAGCGATGGACCGCGATCGTGGGCGAGCTTTGCAAAATCCTTGGGAAATAGCGTATATACCTACTTACATTGGTGTGAGCTGCGATATCTCAAAGACACGGCGGTTTCTTTATAGAAATATAGAATGGTGTAGTTAACGTGTGCATCCAGTTTAACATAATATTACCAAATTATCCAAGTGTTTAGTTTTGCCTACCTACTGCCTTTCTCTCGAGCCACATCAAATGTTGGAATACAAAAGATGTTTTTCTAACAATAACATACAATAATCGTTAAGCTAGAGGTGGGACATAGTTCTCTACGCGGAATATTTTAATAATAAGGTGCAATGACAGTTAAAAGAAGTACTTTACAAATGAGAAGTAGTTTACAAGTTAATGTGACTGAGGGCTACATAATATTAGTGTTCAATTGCTAGATTTATATGGACGTTTATATAATAATGTAAATATAACAACGTGAGCTGTGCCGCCAAAAGGCACATCTTATAAATTTCTCAAATCGATGCTGATATTAACTAACAACTTTTTTCGTGTTCCTTATATCGTAGCAAAAAAAAAAACTATAAAGCTAAAGTAAATGTTATTAGTTCGAATAAAATTAACCGATTTGAAGTGATTTCATAATAATTGTACGCAGTAAAACAGGTATTCGTAATCAAAGATAACAGTCGAAGTTATCGCTCGCAGAAGCGACGTTATGGTTACAATGATTCGCTGAGTATGCAAACATTTCCAGTTGTTTGTTCAACCGTGTGGATAAGCAGAGTCCTTCCCCAAGCGAATATCACCCCGAACAAATGTTTAGGTACGTATATTTAGGGAAAAAAAAACAATGGTCAATCGGTCTGTTTAACGCACAGAATAAATATTAAAATCAATAAAGCATTTTCGTATCCGGATATGGTTATTTGGGCAATATCTAAATAACTTCGAGGTGTCTCTCGATAAAAATTAATTTATTCATTTCCATAATATAATTTGACTGACCAGTTGGCTCAGTGGTTAGAGATCCTGCGGAACCGAGGGTTACGGGTTCGATTACCGCCCGGGACAAATATTTGTGTGCATGAATATGTCTATTTGTTCCGTGTCTGCTGGATGTAAAAGTATATATATGTAAATATTATTAAAAAAAAGAATATTTAAGTAAGTATCTCAGTTGTCTAGTACCGCATAATACAAGCATAATACTTGCTCACTTTGGCACTAGATGGCGCTGCGTGGGAAGTCCCAGATGTTATTATTATTATAAAAACAGATATTACGAAGCTCGTAGAGCAGGTAAGCGAACGACGCGAACTGTTTGGATAATAAAAGTTCGAGCGGAACGACGTTCTTACACGTCCATCGTTTACTTATATTGCCCTGGTGCACAACAAACTAGACGTTGTTGTATTACAGGCGGGGACAATCAAAACTTAAAAAAATATATTTAGTAAAAAGTATAATCTAGTTTCACTTAAAGACCACCAGTAAACATCTCTTGACAAGTAATTGGTTCGTTTTCGTCTGTAATACCTTATATAACATTCAAATCATATTTCATATATAAATTATTTTATACATATTCTATATATAACAGGACTTCATAATAACAACATGACCAACTAACTTTCGCATTTACATAATTTAGTATGAATATGAAAATTGATCTTTTTCTTACTTGTTTTCATGTAAGTATTCTTCTTTCACAGCTATCCTGCACTAATTACGCCATTACGGCTCGATACATTCTTTTAGTTCAATTCTAGCTTCCAATCTTAATGTTGTGCTTATTTTTGTGTCTAGTCCTGAACCGATATTAACACATTGAAGGGTAGTCAGTAGTGTCTTGTCACAGATTATATCAAAAAACGGTAAGCCAGGGTATGGTTAACAAAATTTTGAAACACCTAAACCTTACGGATCACTTGTAAATACATGAGACACGCATTGAGACATTTGCACCAAAACCTCACCGACCACTGAGTGAATAAAAGTTTCTGTGCACCTGCTATCAAATTTTGTTAAAATTGTTGCATAATATATTTGTTACGATGTCTTTCTTAGTCGTTCAGTTTTCTCTCGGGACCAGGTCGAAGTTGGGTAAAATGGAATCGATTCTTCAACTAGATTAATTTTGAATATTTAATATTAATATCCTATTTCGCATGACTTTAAATCATTACTTGAAATCCTTACATGTGATGCGCATTTCCATTCTTGATCCAGATTTCCCTGTGGATCATTTGATTCAATTTGAGTTTGCATTTCAGATAAATACTGGCGCACGAGACAGCTTCACCTGCTATATTCCTTTGTGCGACGGCACGTCACCTCAGAATTTCGAATTCACGCGTTTTTTCCATACAATTCCCAAATCTGTTTTTAATTTGTTATCCGAACTATTTTCTTTGTAATACTCTTTGGATTCATTTAAATGTCGTTTCCAGCGGCGGTCAATTATCGGTCCATGTCAATGTAATAATAATTATAGTAACCAACGAATTAAGAACAGACTTGAAATGTTTTGTTGGCCTGTTTATATGGAATCGAATGTTTCTGGTTGGTTTTGGATGAATTTGTTTGCAATTTATTATATTTACTAAATCTGTCGGTTTCCAATTTAATTATTGTTCAATAAGATATTATTTAACTGTAAAATAAATAAGTTGCATATATATATGTAGTCATATACAGGCATTAGGCATTGTATTATAGATACATCTAGAGATTTTGAAGAGATGCGTGACATACAATAACTTATTCTCATTTTTGACATTATATTTAATAGTCTTAAACCCCTAAATTCTCTACATTTTATGATAAGCACTTACATAAATACACACTAACACCGAAAACTGCAATGTACAGTACATGAAAAAAAATTTCAACCGAACTCGAACACAGAACCTTCCACATTGCTTAGGTACCTGTTGCGCCACAAAGGCAGGCATAATATGAGATACGGATTCCTAGATTTATTACATTGTGGTTATACGGAAAGTAATTAATTCGACATACAATGTTGCTTGACTGTTCCTCGTCTAATGACATGGATAACTAATCATATGTATTGCGTGCCGGCTTCTATTATCCAGTGGCGCAGTTTTCGCGCCAACAAATTGGATAATTTTATGTCGAGCATATAATTAAAGGTTCTTTGATCGAAAGACGGTTTATCACGGTAATTTAGGCGCCGAGTTTGAGAACATCGTCGCTATTTGACTGATAAAAATGTAGATATATGAAAAACTAATTTGTTTATAAACAAACGATGTACAAATAAATAATCTCGTAATAAAGAATAAGGGCCCGCGGCTTCGCCCACGCGGTGCTTTTTAATACATTCTTAGTATTATTTTATTCTGTTATCAAAGGAATTCAGAAGCACCTATAAAAGGAATTATCTTCTGAAAAGAATTGAATTTAAGCTGTGTGTATCTGTATAAAAAGGTATGACCTTTTCAACATCGACGACCGCTTAGCCTAGTGGGTAGCGACCCTGCCTACTTAGCTGAACGTCCCGGGTTCGAATCCCAGGTCGGGTCAATATTTATATGATTAATATTGATACTGGTACCGGGTCTTGGTTGTTATATGTATGTGGTTTCTTCGCTCGGTACCCAAAACACAAGCTAATGCTTAGTTTGGGACCTAGACGTTGTTGTGATGTATACGTTATTATTATTATACTAGCTTTCCGCCCGCGGGCTTCACTCGCGTTGAGCACAGTTGTACTGGGACAGTTAAAGGAACGCGACGCTCTAGAACATTGTAATACTTTCTAGAACGTTCTGAAAATTAACTGCCTAAGAAATATTATGAATTTTTTATGAAATTAGGTAATATGACATGGTCACATAGATTTCGTCAAAACATCAAGTTTGAGTACCAACACGATAGGTCTGAAATTGATGGTTTCGAAAAAATAAGCATTTAAATATTTGGTCACGCGGTCACATAGATCTCGTCAAAACATCAAGTTTGAGTACCAACACGATAGGTCTGAGATTGATGGTTTCGAAAAAATAGTTATTTAAAAATGTGGTCACATGGACACATAGATCTCGTCAAAAGATAAAGTTTGAGTACCAACACGATTGGTCTGCGATTGATGGTTTTGAAAATATAAGCATTTAAAAATTTGGTCACGTGGTCACATAGATCTCGTCAAAACAACAAATTTGAGTACCAACACGATAAGTATGCGATTGATAGTTTCGAAAATATAAGCTTTTAAAAAATTGGTCACGTGGTCACATAGATTTCGTCAAAACATCAAGTTTGAGTACCAACACGATAAGTCTGAGATAGACAAAAAATAGCCTTTGTCACCCCCGATAATGCGCACTGCACGTCTGCGAAGTTTCATTGAAATCGGTACAGTCGTTTCGGAGATCAGCTCGAACAGACAGACAGAAGGACAGACAGAAAAACAAAAAGCAGCCTATGTCACCCATAATAACACCCTCTGTACGTCTCCCATGTTTCATTGAAATCGGTTCAGCCGTTTCGGAGATTACCCGGAACAGACAGACAGACAGACAGACACTTCAATTTTATTAATATAGATTATTATCAATGTATTTCTATTTCAAGATGGATGCTATTCCTTAAAATTTACCTACCTCTGATAGCTCGAGAACGCAATCGAATCCGTATGAATATTCTGAAATATTCATGAATTTATGAGTCATCTGTGGAAAAAGAATTTAAATATCTTTTAATAAAAATACGCTATAAATACTAGTGTATATATATTTTACAATTTATTTCAAGTAATATTTATATGTATGAAGAATAATCTGTAAGTACGATTCTACGAAGCTAAAAAAATATACGCCGTAGACCCTGAGCGTAGACTCATTTAAACCATAGTTGATGTTACGAAATATTCGCTGGGAAATAGAATTTTGTTTGATCCACATACGAAATTCGAAAAGAAAAAGATTCTGAACTTAACAAAATTTTCGTTTAAAATATTGATAATCACGTACCTTTTTGACCTGTCCAATTAGTGAGTGGTCTAATATGCTCGCGTGTCCGATCATTTCATAGTTAGACGCTCCTTTCTAATTATTATCGAATATCTTCATTTGTTTATGGACTTAATCCATACATAGCTGAAACTGAACTGATAGCATGTATACATAACATTTTGTTTTTCACTCCGCATACTAAGGAGACGGAGGGAAATGCGTTTTCGCTCCCTAGGAAGGAAAAATGTTTTGTATTTTGAAAATGAATAAATGTGTGAAACACATGGTGAGATTAATGAGGTTATACTTATTAATCTATAATGACGACCGCTTAGCCTAGTGGGTAGCGACCCTGCCTACGAAGCTGGAGGTCCCGGGTTCGAATCCCAAGTGGGGTCAGTATTAATATGATGAATATTGATACTGGTACCGGGTCTTCGTTGTTATATGTGTGTGGTGTCTTCGCAAAAATATTTATATATGTATATATTATAAAGAATATTTAAGTATGGATATCAGTTGTCTAGTAACCCATAACACAAGCATAATACTTGCTTACTTTGGGACTAGATGACGCTGTGTGGGAAGTCCCATGTGTTATTATTATTATAAATTTTATTCATATGAGCTTATTAATTTAGAAAAGGAATTATTCTAAAATATTAAGTAAAAATGTCACAGTCAAAGAGTGTTAATTACTTATAATAAAGCTTAATTATGACTATATACCTGTAATACACTAAAACCATAGAGACAGTTTTGTGACAACAAACAATACAGCCGCAGACCAAATATATTTTGAAATATTCTCTGTAAAGTGAAATTTTGTGTGACCCAAAAATTCGTACTGGAAAAGAAAGTAAAGATTCTCTAATAGCATGTACTATTACCTAAGCAATTTTTCTTTACAATAATGATAACAGAATACGGTCTGTCTAATCACTGAGTATTTCATTTTCCTTTCGTTTTCAATCGATTCCAGGTATGAGACCCTCCGTCGTGATGATTAGGCTGTCTAAGACTAAAACACAAAATTTAAATCCAATGTTATACTTTAGTATTAATTAGAATATTATTTTCTTTTAATGCGATAGAGGGCGTATAGGCGACTGCGCTTAAAAAAACTATCAAAACCATCATGCTACAAAAACTGATTAAACAAGTAAATTTTTTAGCAATAAATATTGGAAAAAAATAGTGCTCCTTATGGTTGGAAAATAAAAATATATTCCAAGATAATGCTCAGCTGAAAATATTGAGTCTTAATTTTGTACTTATATCTTAACCAACTAATTACAAGAATATTTCGTTTTCTGAGTTCATGCCTTACCTGACTTTCCGTCATGATGGAGTCCATTTTCGTAGGTATATAATAAAAAGAAAAATCAACGCGGATAAACAATACAATGTACCAACAGCAATGGCCGAATCGAGCCCAAACGCCTGCAGCGATCTCCACAATTTTATTAGCTTTGAGTTTTGTTTACCATTATTACAAATATTTCTTTAATATTATACGAGTATAAAATAGGACTGGCTGAGAAGATTGAAAAAAGAAAAAATTAAAATAAGCCGTTCTACACTTTTGGAAAATCACCAAAACCCGAGAGTATTGAAAAGTATTGGTCATTCTAGGCGAAAATGGCTTCTACACTCTCGTATTCAGCAAATCTCGATAAGCTCAGGCAATAATGTAGAACGGCCTTTAGTTTCATAACGAAGGCTGCACGCGACTTTTTAGAAAATAAAGGCACCATCATTTTTAATAGGAAGGTATACTTAAATGAATGTACAGCTAAAAGGTAATTGAACTTATAGTACTATAAAGAATATTTATGTTTTAAATGTTTTTCTATTTATTTTCCTCGTGGGAATGAAAATTATTTTCCTCGCAAACGGCACGGAATCTTTCAGTACGTGTATAGTATTGCATTATAGAATATTTCGCTGAGCTCTGGATTAAATATTTCATCACTAATCTAGAAACAAGACTAATAAATATTTCAAAAAATCTATTATTTATTTTTATAATTAATTTATAATTGGACTAATGGGCTAATGAAAAGTCGTGATAGCCCAAAGCGCAACGAACCTGTCTTAAATTTATAAGGCCCCATAGGGCCATGGTTCGAATCCGGGCGTGTATCAATGAGTTTTTCTGACTTAAGTAGATGACTATCACTGACTCCGTGCTTCGGAGGGCACGTTAAGCAGTCGGTCCCGGACGCTGTCAATAGATGGCGGTCGTTACAGTCCTCAACCCGCAGTGGAGCAGCGTGGTGGATTTAAGCTCCAAGCCCCCCACCTCACCTTGGGGGAGGCCTAAGCCCCTGCAGTGGGGTAAAAATGGGCTAATAAAGGGAAGAAGTGAATTATTATAATACTTATAACCAAAACAATTACATAGTATTTCTATATTCACCAAATCCGCTAGTAAATACGTCACAGAAATCTCCTGTTGTTCATCGTTTGCTCTTAATTACGCGATTTGTGTTTGTTTAGTTAATCTACATTCTGTGTATGAATATAGATTACCGAATTATGTTAATGCTTTGATTCTACTTAGCATCGTTTCATTTCGCTTATATTAGCCGAAACGTAATAACATAAATTGAATTAGAATTTATATTTGCCACTACGAATTAAAAAATGGTATTAATTACTCGTATAGGTACTTAAATTAGTTTTGATTGCGGCAAGATTTTTTTAATAAATAAAATTTTAAATATTTGTCGCCAATTATCTAGTTTTCGTATTTTATGCGTAAATAATTGATGTCAGATGTTGAAATATTAAGATTGGCTTACTTTCTTTGTATAAAAAGAAACTAAAATCGCAGATTTTTTCGGGGGGATAGATTTAAACATTCTCGTACATAAATTAATTGATATACGGTGACATAAATAAATCAAATTAAAATACGTCCTCTTTTATTCTTCCTTCATTTATTTTATTTATTCATAGTTAGTAATGTCCTTTCTCGTTAATTCAATATTTTTATTACGAAATTCCTATTACATGAGAACAATAATATCTCTAATAATGTCTGGAACGGTACAGATCGAGCGAAACTTTATGGCCGATCTGAGCATGACGTCGTGTGGCGTCGCAATAGCAAATAGGTGTCGCAAATAGCAATAGGGTGTGAACAGGGGTGCTATACTGCCGCAAACTCGCATTCACCTCGTGTTCAAAGCGGACATAAAGTTTTGCTCGATCTGTCTCAAACTAGTGTACTGTGAATAATTTATAGGATGCCATTTGATATCATGTATTCCATCGAGATAGTATCTAATCCAGTGACGTCAAATAAAATAAAACTTACAACAAAAATCCCATACTATATGGTTACTGAAGTATCTAATTGTAATTTTTTTCTTTTAATAAATTGACCGACGTAACATAGTTTAGGCATAAATAAAATTATTAAAGATATGTAGGTATTAATTCTTATTTCCCCTCGTATAACTGTGATTTTGTGAAGTGGTTCACCTACTGTATTATTGTAATAAAATATGTCGAACTATTCGTGTTTATAGTTTTGTACCATAGTGCTAAAGCTACGTCACGTTTAATAAAATATATTCAAAACAAAAAAAAAATTAGTTTAACAAAAATTCCAAATATAAACCACCGGATTTAGATACATGATATTCGGATAGTAAAGTATTAGTTTTTTGTAGTAAACTGGTAACTGTTGTTTCAGTATTTTGAAAAAAAAATGGCCCCTATAGAAATGCATATTTTTTACGATTTATACCTATCATAAGTTACTAAGAAAAACTCTACCGAAATGTTAAATAAATGTTTTATCAAAAAGTACTTATTTACGTTTACACAGATGCTGGGTAGCAAGAAAAAGTGTGCACGAACAGTGTAATCTAACACTTCATTCCCGCTAAGGCGAATGGGAGTTGCGGCCTCCCACATCTTCAGTGACGGAGTGGGTAGCATTCCGTGGGAATATTACACAAATCTGTTCTCGAGCTGTGAATGTACAATTTGGTGTTTCTGGCCGCGCTTTGTTTATGAATAGTTCGAAAAATACAATACTGCACATGCTTTTGGATTATGGAAAAAGGTGATTTAAATAAAACTAGCTAATTTTGAATATTCAAAACTGTTTATATTCCACAATCGGCACTCGGTGAGTAAACATGTTTAAACAAAGAGCGCTACAAAGGGAGTACAAAGAACATAGTATGAGAGCATTCATTAGTTTATAATTTATTATAACATACCTACGAGTAATTTGTTGCCACTCGAGGTGCAACCTAATGCGACATGTAAAACAACGCTCTTGTTCAGCGTGCTTGTGATCGGAGTCAGCGCGCTCGCGATTAATATATACAATTGAATGCAATCAACACATGCACCATGCAGTGTTGTTAAGTGTCGATTAGTACCGAACTGGCACGGAAGCTCTAGAAACCCCTAATAGCTACGTAGTGGCTGTGCATAAGCTGTAGCAACAGATCAAAACCGTACGGCAGCTTAAAAATATCTCTGACCGCGTGGACTACATGTTCGTACATTTCATAATTAAACTTAGCCAATTCTTAATAGGGTAAGAGAGAGATCTCTTTCTTTTCATCCTCTTTTATATTTATTACTTTCTTTTACGTTCTTGAGGTGAATAAACTCATATAAAAAAATCTCCATTATTCTGAAATCGCAGACAGACACTTCTATTCCATTTATATGTTACATAAAATGTTACTTAAATTACAATACGGAAATCCTCTATCTGCTAATGAAAATCCCATTAAAATCGGTTTAGCCGTTCTGGAGATAAGTCCGGGCAAGCAAACAGACAGACAGACAGACAGGCGCGATATTATACAGCCTCTGTCCATCTAGAAGGTTCATTCTAATTAGTGAAAGAATGTTTTAGAGCGGGTGAGTGATTTCGGAGATTACTTCCTAAATCAAAACTTACAAACTTTACCTCTTTATTAGTGTAGAGCTAGCCACAACTTTGCCAGCCTTTATCAATACATACAATATCGACCGCTTAGCCTAGTGGGCAGCGACCCTGCCTGCGAAGCTGGAGGTCCCGGGTTCGAATCCCAGGTCGGGTCAGTATTTATATGATGAATATTAATACTGGCATCACCGGGTCTTGGTTGTTATATGTATGTGGTGTCTTCGCTTGGTACCCAAAATACTAGCTAATGCTTAGTTTGGGACCTAGACGTTGTTGTGATTGTGTGTGTTATTATTATTATTATACAATAGCTGTTAATGTACAGATTGTACAGCTCTTAGGGGTTTATAGAACTCATACACTAGTGGACAGTAAACAAATAAATTGGGTCACCTACAAGATACCACCTAAGTAGATAAAACGACTGTTATAGGCATAATTTTGCTTTTTTAAGGGCATATAGCGAATATCGCGGGAGGGCTTCATTTGTGATTTTCACCCAACTTAGAGCATAAAAGCTACTGTTCATCCCAGCGAACTTTCTCAAGGGTTAAAATACTCATTAAGATTCGAAATTAATTAATATACGTGAACACAAGGGAAGCTTCCTATTGTAAGTGGGAATAAAAGTTTATAAGCTCACAAAGCAATAAATTTCAGAAGCGAAATAGACGCAGAAACGGTGCTGGAGGCAAAACGGAAATGGGGAAAGGTCGATATAGTGACATATTTGTTCAACAAATGCATACTGTGTTAGTTGTATGTTTAGTCAGTAAGGAAAAATGCCTAATTGTAAATGTTTAAATTTATATTTGAACTTTATAAATAGTGTAGTTTATTTTTGTGTAAAACCACAAAGCGAATGAAATGCGTATTCTGTAGTCCTGTCAAGGAATACTAAAACGATTAGTCCTGACTCTTTTCAGGAGTAACTCGAACAATTCAATTACAGTTCTGCGAATGCAAGTCACCCACTCAACTGTGTGTAAACAACCCGCCAAAGTTTACATTATGCGGGGCACGTATGAAAATGTCGAAGTGTTCCATTTCAAAAGTCCCTAGTACGCAATAAAACGAACAAGGTCTCATACTGACGTAAGCCGCCCTACCTAGTGCTGTTCCGAGGTAATACGATATGTATCCGGTAAAAATATTGTTCGCGTGTATATTGTATTAAAGCTTAGAATTTTTCTCCATTTTAGTGCTGGCGGTTCTGTTAAAGAACGTAAAATATTAACTTTCAATATCTGTCTTTATTATAAAATATTTCGATTATCACACTTTACTTTAAGCAATAGATGTAAATCACATTTTTACATAGATTAGAGTACGTTGAACTAATAGAAAATTTCGTTTCAAAAGAGTGGCACACAAGAATAATGCGTGCACACCATTCGCCGTAAATAATTTTCGTCCCACAATATATGAGAAAGGAACATCTGATATTTACATCCATGTATATTTCTCTGAAAATCAGAAGTATGATTGTTATGTTAAATTGAAAGTCTGTTGTTGTAATCAGTATAAGCAGAATTAAATACATAATTTGTCGCTTTATTATATAAGACTACATAGTTTTTTAATAGGTACATCTTATTTTCATTTTTAATACAGAGATCGCGCATTACCCATTCTCTACTCAACCAAAGATTCCATGCTTCCATGCAAGCATCGGATAATTTTTATTCTCACCATTATTTTTTCAAACTTTTCTTTACCTTCTTCTATCTGCAACTTACCTAAAAATGTTTTTTTATTTCAATATACAAATAAGCATTCAGAGTTCTACATATTTATAAAACGGACCTGGAACTCGAATTCCTCGTTCGAATTCGTAGGAACTTTGACGCGAAATATGCGTTAATATTTATTTAATTTAAGAACTACCTAAATAATTTGAAGCATGAAAACCATCTGGAGAAGTAGGTAGCAAGCAAGAGCTAGTACGATAATATTTATTATCACTTCAATCTAATTTCTTCAGTTCTTTTTTAGCGATGAAAGCCAAGCTATTTTTTATGGAAAGCAGTGTAATAAGCAACATGATCTGATTTGGACACAATACGTAAATTAACTATTTCTATCCTAGCCGCATTACCGCCAATGAAATTGGAACGGAGTTATGTTTAACATTCAACGAGTAAATTGTTTGGTGATGCGAGTGCTCAAATTAAACTGTATTAAGGCCCAGTTCTCAACTTTGTAGCAGTTTACGTCTTGAATTAAAAAGGTTTTCAAGCGTTAGTGTTCGATTTTAAATTTTTAAAAATAAATAAATGTTTACTGTAGATCTTAAGGAAGCGACGAATAACCGCTGAAACTAAGAAAAACTTATTTTATTTCTCTGTAAAAATGACTTTTTAACTTTAACATCTATCTCTACATATATATCGTATATCGTCTCGCGTATAAATAAATAGTACATGAGATATGCAACAAAATTGTCTAATAACCAATAACTTTATTTATCGCTTTAGCTCTAAATTAATCATAATTTACTACAAAATATCCTATTTCGAATATACAAGAATAAGTAATAAATATTTCACAATGACACTAGTCTCTTTCTATCCTTTGTGTATCACCGCATGACGCCACACCCTCTAATTTTAGCGAGAACCGGGCCTTAATAATTTATCGTATGTATTTTGTGGTAAGTGTGATTCATACAATTCATCAACATTAAAACGTACTTTAGGTGTACAGTCGTCAGCAAATCGTGTAATTAAACGCTCTCTGTTTTGCGTTTAGTTTAGAAACTGACGAGGACGACGAAAAATATAGGGCTTCATAGTGTCTTGTTACTTCGCACCACTTTGCTTCTCGCACTGACACAAGCTAAACCAAACGTCACTTATTATTTTTTTATGGTTACCAACTCTTTTTATTTTTATATTCAATTCAAAATCGTTTATTGCTACAAAAAAAAAACTTAATATATACATATTTCGTTACACTACTTCTTAATTTAGTTTTAATGACAAACGGGATCGGCTCAGCATGTTGATGGACTGCCACAAACAGGCATGCCCATCGCTGATATTCTGCCGATCCCGAACACGAATAAGTTTATCTACACTTATTTATTTTTATTTTTTTTAGCTTATTTTATATAAAATGAAGGATTTCATAATTTGCCTTCGGTAAATCGCAAATCAGTGATCCTTTAGGAACTGACGGCGTCGTTTGTAATCAGACGAATTATACGATTTGCCTGTAAGCGGTACCTATAAGCTTTTGATCGATACGAGATGCCTTTAGAAAGACCCAATATTATGCACTCGAAAGTGACGAGCCTGCACGCATAAAAAATTTGATGCAAATCGAAAAAGCAAATAATATCTATTTTGTAATTACCGTATCTAGAGGACATATAAAATCTCAGCCCTGTAAAAAAAATATACGAAATTACTGGAATATAACATTTCTCGTAAACCGTTATAAAGATTTGAAAAAAAAAAGTAAAATCATATTACACTAAAATCTGTACGATCATGTTTATACTCAATTTGTTTGTTGTTTTCCTAGAATACGTGGGTTCTTAGTTTGATTTATCGTTTCTTGTTATACTTGTACTATAATACTGGACAATTATTTGAGTAAGGACTGGTCTGTCGCGTTACTGTATAAGGGAAACTCGTGTTATCTATGTACACAATAGAAGGCAACGAACGTTTCAAAGTTGTTGCTGTGCTAACATTTTGTAGGAGTAACTATGTGCAGACGTTTTATTCTTGATTTACAATAAAGTTATATATGAAAATATCATATGATTTAAAGGAATTTAACGCTAGATTTAAAGAGGTTTCGCGCTCGAAAATAGGAAAGTGTACGTGTATTACGAGTGATTTACGCATTCATGATTATACATTTTTAGTTGTGTACCTACTACGATGGATAACCTAGTTAGTTTAAATAGCTAAAAATTAAGTACTTACCTATTTTTTAATAAAAGTATCCGAAAAACATAAATTTTTTGTTCACGATGAAACGTAATATTTACTTACCTATATTAGCTAACAGGACTTATGTGTTAGTTCTCATTAAAATTAAACGATGTTTCGCCTATCAAACAGTCATAAAGACAGACACGCGTAAACTGCTTTTATATGTAACAATAAAACAGACGTATTTTATTTAGCGCAAGGAATACACGTAATTTTTATCAGCATGCCGTATTGACCATTGTATTATTTTTTTAATTTCTAATTAAAACAATAACTCCATTAAAACTATTAAAATGAAGATAGGTAATGAAAAAAAATATTCAATTATCGGTCCTATTTATTGTATTTTGCAATGAAAAAAAATTGCGTATATAATAAATATGTAAGTAAAAAGAAAAAGGAAACGCCTGATTGGCAGTAAACGGCAAACATTGAACGATTCGGCGACTCGCGTGCGATCCGGTACTCAGGCGTTTTGAGCACGCAAAGGTCGCGATCTTAACCGATTAATGCCATCACATAGCCCTACCCTACCCCAGCTGTATCGCCTTCACCTTAGTTATGAATGTCGATAACTTAATAGTTTAAGGTCAACGGTGCTTTTGCTACTGATATGAGACTGAATAAAAATTCTTTTAGTATTTACTTAATTTTCAATGTATTCAACATTTTGTTTTTTGTACCTTCTAATCCAATCCGGTAATAGCACGTTAAATTCATAGGTACGCGAAAGTTTCGGTTCAATTTAATAACATTCTAGATATTTTGAAGTCAAAATATAATTATGTACAAAATATGTTTTTTACTCTAAGTTACATTTTTTTTTAATTTAATTAAAATGTTTTGGTTTGGTTATTTCAAAAGTGAAGCTGATTTTGCCGTATATTTCATTAAAATTGCGATAAAGTTTAATTATATTTATACCAGTAGGTACAGTATTTCAACGAACTAGATTTATTTAGAATGAGCATGTCTTCAGCTGCAGCAAAATTATGTAACCATCTCGGGGGTATTTAGGTACTTATTGTAGAAGTTATACATATATTAAATATTTTGTATGTACAATACTTAATTGTTTTGAAACATAACAATTTGTAAAACTTTTTTGATTCTTTAAAAAAAGGCTTAATAAAAAAGTTTTTTTAGTCAAAGGAATTACGCTATTCACACGCTAGAGTATAACAAATTGATTACTACACTTTATGAATTTCGGAAAAATGTCGATTATTACAGGAGACATAACAAATAAAAATTTGTGTTTTTATGACCCGCGGCCGGTGCCGCTACGTTACAAATTATCCACGTCAGCCGATAGTAATATAACCGAGTGACGTCATAGCACGATTTATTTTAATTTGTATCTTCGGCATTTTGGTAGAAGTCAATGAAATTCTTTCACTTATTAGTTTTACTTAATTTTAATATATTTCTTACAATGCAAATATGACATTACTCGCTCAATGCGGAAAATATTGTATTTTCTATGTCGAAGTAGGTCGTACATAGCATACTGAATTACATAAATTTTAAACTTACGTCATAAAAATACGAAAATAGATTCAATATGGTGATGTTATGGCTTTCTATGAAATCAATAGGTATCAACGAGCGACGGCCCATCGTCCGTGCGTCCGTTAGTGAGCAGCTGTTATAACTTGAGTTTCGAAACTTGAGTATTGAGAAGCCATTTTACTCAAAATAACGGTAATAATTTTGGAAAAAAAAGTATTGTGTTTGAAATGAGAACAGCAAAATTATTGTTTTTGACGTAGATTTTCAATAACTATCACTTATAAAAAGTAACCTCAAGGAGACCTCCAAAAATTTAATAACTTTTTTATGAACTACACCTACATACATATATTTACATTTTGCATAGTATTTAAGTAATTTTCAATGTTGCCTTAGAGTAACTTTTTTCTTTTACGTATAAAACTTTTCATTTATGATTAAAATGTTTCAAGATACACGAGGGGGCACCCGGGCGTGCAGTCTTGCCTTAATATTCGATCTCCTGCCGGTGAGACGGAAAACTCGCTCCTCAAAGGACCTTCGCTTTGGACGAACGTATTTATTGAAACATTATTTACATGAAAACAAATAGTAATACAAAAAAAAATTGCGTTTGTATTTTGTTATATTTTTTTAAAAACAGCACCGAAAGAAAATGAGACAAATACAAAATAAAACGAGCAATCTTTATAAATAAAATTTTTGAAATTTTCACGTACTTTTGAGTATTATATAGTTCGCCTCAAAATGTATGGCTGGAATACAACGCTATAAGCGTGCTTGCGCAGGGCCAGTCATATATCGCTCGCTCTACTGCGTCCCGCTACACCTAAAACTGATTACTGCGACGCAACTTGTGCCTATGTATTTTGAAATGAAGTTTTATTAATATTTCTCATGTCATATGCATTGTAATCTTAAGTTTTGGAGGTTTCTTGAAAATATGATAATAAGTTACCTGGCGCCTATTACCTGGAAACCGAATTTTCTGTTGTGACATAAATATATTACAAACGATTCCGGTTGCATTCACAATAAATATACCGATAAGTGAACGGAATTAAATTTTTTCTCCGTATTCGTAGCGCTAGAAACTTAAGCGGTAACATTGCGTGTGAAACTAAAACAAAAACACTACTAAACTCTCAGATTAGTTTTCATCGATAAATAAGAGTAATAAAAAAGCAAACCGGCTACCCCCATTATTTACTAACTTTATTTTATTTTATTATTATAGAGGCCATAGATAATAATAATAATAGTAATATACAGTGTGTAACTTTCAATAGTCATCATCATCATCAGCCCATTTTTACCCCACTGCAGGGGTTTAGGCCTCCCCCAGGGTGAGGAGGGGGGCTTGGAGCTTAAGTCCACCACGCTGCTCCACTGCGGGTTGGGAACTGTAACGACCGCCATCTATTGACAGCGTCCGGGACCGACTGCTTAACGTGCCCTCCGAAGCACGGTGTCAGTGATATTGTGTACTTAAGTCAGAAAAACTCATTGGTACACGCCCGGATTCGAACCATGGCCTTATAAATTTGAGACAGGTTCGTTGCGCTCTGGGCTATCACGACACTAATCAATATCAATATCATACTAGTACAGTTTAGATGATACAGCTCTGTGACAGACGGACGCACGGACATCGGAGCCTTAGTAATAGGGTCCTCTTTGGGTACAGAACCCTAAGAAATTAAGCACAACTTTATCTCCCTTTACATTTCGTTTACGTCTATGTGACAAAGGGACATTACTAAATTACTATTCTCGCTTTATCACACCAACTTAGTCAAAAGAGCGTAAATTACTTTAACGGACTCGTCTCCTGATATAATGAATAACCTAAGGGCCATCACTAGTCTCCTTAATTAGAGGTAGCCCAAGTTCTAATAACCACCGTCGGATTTTTTCCGGCCGACATCGCTAAAGCGATTTGCAAAGACTCTATTTAATTAATGTCGGTGATGTTACGTTCAGTCTGTAACACGAACGGCCGATTCAGCCTATACCGCGCGTATTCGTAATAATAATTAATACCAACGGATTGAACGAGTTCTAATAACTGAATACATCTTGGTTTCGAATAATATTTACTCGACGTTTGAAGCCGAGTTTTAGTTTGAATTTTGAATTTACGAGGGGAAATCATTTGAATATTACAATAATTCTATGTTGTCATAGTAATTGCGTGCACGCCATAGAATAATGTCTTAAACGCGTTTAAATAAATCTGATTTTTATTATACAAATTTATTTCGTACTCACTTTTTCCGTGGCAGGTGTAAATATCTTTTACCCTGAGATCTTCTCGTTCTCATTCCCGCAGCCGTACCATTTTTTCTGCTTCACTTCTAGAACACTTTTAATTTTTCATATCGTCATTTATTTCGGATCTTGATCAGTTTTGTATTCCATGGAAGCCTTCAACCAACATAAACAGTAGCCTACTACATTTCTTTATCCATTCAGCTAACTCCGTGGAAAAAACTAAGTGATTTTATTGGTCTGTTCCAAAATGTTGTAAGAACCAATAAAGAAAATATAAAAGGGCTAAGTGCGTGTCAGACTATGAAGAGTGAAGGGTTCCCCGTAGTCAGGATGAACCTTAAATATAAGTTTAAAAACAAATGTCTCAAAAATACTCAATATTTATTTATTTATTATCAGTATGTTTATTAATATACTTCATTGATACCAACTTTCGTTGAAAATGTTTTTTAAGTTGTAGGTACTAACTTAAATTTTTTCAGGATTTTCGACACCATAGTGGACAAGTTAAAGCGAAGAGGCACCTATTTTAGGGCTGCGCATATCTCAACAATTACTGACTTAAATCGAATTAGCATTGTGAAATTACTAAATCTTTAAAAGCTTTAATACTACGCGTTAATATGCACTTGGAAAATTTGGCGTTACTCAATTGCATGTGTATAACCTACCCCAATATTTTTCGTAATTTACCTACACAATTCTACAGCGATTCATAGATTACACCTAATTCCAAATTTCACCTTTATAGTGCCAACAGCCTTCAAGTAAAATGATTGGGGCAGATGGAAAGCCACGAATACGCCGAAATCGCTTCCATACTAATATTATTAATGAAAGTATATTTGCTTGTTTGTACTTTATTAACGAAGTAACGATGTATAATTTTTTTTTACATAAGTACAGATAGTTAGAAAATCGAAGAATACTAACATAGGTTACTCTGTTTATCATGATATAAATAAATAAATAACATAACTACGAACTACAGTGTCGTGGTAGCCCAGAGCACAACGAACCTGTCTTAAATTTATAAGGCCCCACAGGGCCATGGTTCGAATCCTGGCGTGTACCAATGAGTTTTTTTGACTTAAGTACACAATATCATTGACACCGTGCTTCGGAGGGCACGTTAAGCAGTCGGTCCCGGACGCTGTCAATAGATGGCGGTCGTTACAGTTCCCAACCCGCAGTGGAGCAGCGTGGTGGACTTAAGCTCCAAGCCCCCCTCCTCACCTTGGGGGAGGCCTAAGCCCCTGCACTGGGGTAAAAATGGGCTGATGATGATGATGATGATAACTACGAAAACTTTTAAAAATATTAATCAGGATAATTGACAACGATATGACATAAAATTTATACATATATAGTAGTTGTCTGAAGTAGTTATAGACTAAAATTATTCCCAGCTACAATATCTTTAGAAAAGTACTAAATGCTGTAACGTTCCTCTAAACACAATTTAAGCAAAATTTGTGTGCCGTAATTTCACGGAAAACATTGGACGAAATAAGAGGATGACCTCGCTTTTATCTCCAGCGACACTGTACCTGTGTGCTATCTGCATTCGCTCCTTAAAGTATGGAAATATTAGGGTTGGATAAGAAGTACTTATACACACCCACATGCACAACAATTCTTCCGTTGCCGTTAGACAGATATTCGCCGTCTAGGGGTCAGGGTTGGGAATAGGCACGCGGCCAACAGATGGTATTACCTGGGCTATCAGTGACCGGCGTAGGAAGGCGTGACCTATTTTTATACAACAACGACGACTTAATACATGTATACCTATACGACTTAATACACAGGTATGTATACCTATATCTCTGGTGTTTAAATGTCTTGTAAATTTAAGAATTATTTCAATTGGATGTCATTATATTTTTCCGTTGTACCTACTCCGAAAAGTGTTATTATTGACCTGTGGAACGGGAACAAAATGCTGTTTCAGCTAAATAGAGAAAAAAAAGTTATTTGTATTTCGAATCTTATTAAATCAAGGAAAAACTAATATCGCATATAGTAAAAACTAACAGCTATACTTTAATTAGAACCATGATGCATTCTATTACTGCCCTTCGTTGTACCAGACATGAAGTTATCATTAGTCTAATCATAGTATAGCTGTCAGTTTTATTTTATGCGATATATACGTTTACGTTATCTTTTTTGGTGCAACTCGCTGATAGTGAGACCGAATAGGTCGTATGTGAAATTTGAATTGGCTACAAAAAGATATTGGTGAAGAACGCGGTTTCGGTGTATTATTAAATTATTACCAAAAAAACATTTATTGTAAACAGGATAAACAGTTCATAACGCAATTCAGTTAGAGAGAATATTAAAAACTTTATAAACCAAATATCAACACGACTTCGAACGTACACCAAAACAAAACTTGAATTGTTTAATTTAAATCCAAAATTATATTCGTACAGAATTCTTCTATCATTAAATAACTCAAAATATACCTAATCATGACAAACATATATTTTTATTTTATATAAAATACCACTTGCTATAAAGTAACATTTTGACACATTTTGGAAACGAAAAACAAAATCAGTGTTATAGGTATAACAGGAGAACTAGACCTAGATATAAACGGAAGATTCTTTGAAAAATAAGGTTTTTGGCAATATTCAAGACACTACAATGTTAAGTAAGTACCTAATAATGAATGTAACATTTCAAGCATATAAAACAGTTTTATTGTGAATATTTGTTTAAACGGTCGACCAAAACCTCATTACCTACTTGATCCCAGCGAGTTGAAACGTTAGAAAATAACATATATATGAATATACTTTAATACAACCACTCTTGAAACTTTGTTTCCGTAATGTAAAACGCTAGTTATCGATTTAACATTATGTTGCTCACATAGAAAATATTTTTTTAAGGTATGCAGACGGAAACGGATGAAACTGGATGATATCGTTTGGTGACTTTATAATTGGATGTGATAATTTGAAACGATGTGACTTATAAAACATTTTTTCTTCCAAACATGCAAAATAACAAAACTGTTTCGGAATGTTTGACTTGACTATGGACAATGAAATGTGGTGATATGTCGTTTATTGGTGATCGGTGTCACCAATTTTGGTGATGAGCGGGCACCGGCACTTGCGCGTGCCGGAGGTGCGCGTGAGTGGTGCAGCCGAAGATGATGATCAACCAGCCACGCTGCCACCCTTCGGACTCACTCTCGCCAACATACCGCGCCGGCGACATTCTTGGATATGCGGGTAAGCCTGCACTTTAAAACACCGTGTCATGTTAATACAACAATACGTTCCTAATTACTATACAACCTAAAAATAGGCCACCTCGTGAAGAAGGCCTGTCGCGCACTATCTAAGTTCTTCACCTCAATGTTGGCACAACCGAGAATAAAGTTAGTACATTATGAGCATCATACCGCAAAGTAGATTTTATTAATTTTATCAAATAGGTACGTAATATAGCAAATACTGTTTGGTAATGCTTGTCACTTTTATTAAGGAACTAAGTCTTTTTATTTACTGTTATTATTCTATGTGATTGTATTACTTCACTTCTTCACTTCACTTCATCAGCCCATTTTTACCCCACTGCAGGGGCTTAGGCCTCTCCCAGGGTGAGGAGGGGGGACTTGGAGCTTAAATCCACCACGCTGCTCTACTGCGGGTCGAGGATTGTAACGACCGCCATCTATTGACAGCGTCCGGGATCGACTGCTTAACGTGCTCTCCGAGGCGCGGAGTCAGTAATAGTAATGTACTTAAGTCAGAAAAACTCATTCGTACACGCCCGGATTCGAACCATGGCCCTCTGGGGCCTTATAAATTTCAGACAGGTTCGTTGCGCTTTGGGCTATCATGATTGTATTACTAAAAATTAGTAATAGTAGATTGTTCACCGAGGGAATAAAGTGACCGATTAATGCAGAAAGTGCAGACAGAGGGCTTTAAACACACAAAGCGGGAATCGTACTTTCTCCAGAGTTATACATATACCACTTTAGACTATTACCTACGAGGAAAATGAAGCAAATCAAATGTTTATGAATCAAAGTTGATATTAAGATTACTGCAATTATTAAAACTTACAGCAATTCTTTTCCCCGGTTCTAATAAGTTGTCAATGACAGCTTGAAGAGTGTCAGGGTAGCCTTAAACATGTGATACGAAAAGCTGCCTAGTGTCATTTTTGACAGATGCCGCAGCCTCATTTGTTTTTAATTTTCCTTTTATTATTGTATCTTGAATTAAAAGCTCATTGATATATTTGTGAATGTACAAATCACTTTTAACTATAGTAGCGAGATAGATTTTGGTATAGCACAACGAAATGGCCTGCTTCGCCTATTGTGTTCGTCCGCCGACGGTCATACCGTCACCTTCAGCGTCCACCACATTCGATAGATAAATACGTTAAATATTCAAGAATGAATGACTGGAGTAGTTGTTTGTCTATGAGTCACCTGGTTCAAAAATACCTTCGAATTGCAATATTTTTAAGAAATAATACGACTTAGATTAAAAAAATTTAAAAGTTTGCTTCATTGTCATTGGTTTAATTCTCATTTACAAAATATATTTGCTAACGAGGAACACTTGTTTCGAAAGTCTTTTACAGTCGTAAAGTCCAATGAATACAATATTTATGTACATATGTGCTCGTCGCTTGAATCGCTAAATATACATAACTGAAGAAATTAAAAGTGAAACTTCTGTTTGCGTCTGTGTACTTAAAGCTTGTATGGTGTAGGTAAGGATTATTCACTTTTTGGTGTGAGAAATGATAGCAGACTATCTTGAGTGTCATATTATAACTGAAACCAAAACGGTGTTCCAGCATTAACACAACAATGGACGGCCCGTCATGTCAGTCGAATGCCAAGGCCCAGGCCGCGGCCTTTGTCGACGCATTCGTCTGTGTTTGTCTTTGCTACGTCACGCTTTAACTGAGCCTGTATGACGGATGACGTTTCCGGCGAATCGATTTGATACACCATGTCATCTATATGACCACAATTTTTTGTTGTTTTTAACATGAAAAATAAAAAATGTTTTCAAATTGGTACGGCCACTGACAAAATGTATAATTGGAACTGAGACATAAATATTTAATTCACAATCGGTATATTATTACAGCTTTCATAAAATTGTCAATAACATAAAGAAAATTAATGTTCTTACTTTGTTTCAGATAGAATCGTTAGAGAATTGTAGCAAATTTAGGGCATATTAGGCACAGGGCATTTTAGGGCTTAAATTGATGAAATAAAATTTTATTTTAAATTTTAAAATTTAAAAAAAATTAATCAAATCAAATACAAGATTATATATAATAGCCAAATATAAGGTTATATATTATAGCCAAAATAAGCTCAAATGTCGATAATCACTAAAAACTAAAAAAAAAAAAAATCATAACTCTTAAACAACAAAAATTAGATAATATACATAGGGGCGATTTGAACACCCCAAGGGGTGTTCTACCTCTACGCCACCGCTTATCAGTCTTTTTTGGGACGCACTGTATAATAACAGAAGATACGATAATCGAAATTGCAGAATTTTCCATAATATCAAGCAGGTAAATGAAACAAAATTGCAAACACGAATACTGGTATAATCACCAAATATTACAAATTCAGAGGCCGAAGTTATCATGAACATAATTTCTTATTTTACAGCTATACTTCCTTTTATTTCTCAACTCGAAAATAAAGGAATTCTAAGTATTAGCCTCTCGTTCAAACCATCCATCTGCGACAAGTAGGTCGGAATGCTTCATTGCAAAAGATTAATTTCTGACAAGTCTCATCCACCATTATGAAGCGAGACATCTATATGTGAACATTAGCCGCTTTCATATGTCGGTTTCTTCTTTCTGGCCTTTTGCAAAACCATTAAGCTCGGGAAAGCTTTTTGTTAACATCGACGTGGCCATTTATTATTTTTACGTTAGGTATACGAAAGAGAATTCTTTTACGTATTTTTTACTAATTTATAGTGTACTACTTGTATGATCCATGGTCCGTACACTAGGTCGAACGAATGAACGAATCTTGGAGGTAGCTGTATCCGTGTATGTATATATATATATATATGTTTTGTATAATGAAAATACGTGAATGAAAACGGCACTTTTTCAGATTAGATTGTATAAATTATAAATAGATACATAAACAAACACACACAAGTAGGTAGGTAGATAAAAATAACTTTTTAAATAATGATATTATTATTAACTATGCCCCATAGTTTCACCCGCGTTAAATTTAAATTGCCCGTTTCATAGTTACCGCGTTCACCGCCTCCGCACCCTTGTCGAGTTATTTCTAACCAAAAGGTTACCTACATACCAAATCCCCGTTTTCCCCGTAAGGGACAAATTTGTATAATTGCACAGGTCCTTCTCAATTTTCAACCAAAAGGCTAAATAAAAATTTCCATGATTTTTACCTTGAAAATGACATTTACGTATAAACCTTCATTCTCTATTTTACTCTCTTATGAGTTAAATTTCCATAAACCTTGAAACAGATATTTCTTAATTTCTGACCACAAAACCAAATTATAAATTTCATGGTTTTAACTTTAAAATGACAGAAATACCGTACAAACTTTCTTATTATTATTTATTACGATATATTTAGTTTCTGACACAAAGTTCAAACACCAATTTTCAACTTCAAAATTAACAGAAGTCCCATAAAAAAGTTCATCCCGTATCTTTTATTTCAGACCATAAAGCAAAATAATAAATTTCATGTTTTTAACTTTAAGGACGACGAAATTCCCTTAAAAATTTTATCCCATTATGAGTTGATTTCTCGAAAATCTTGAAACACGACATACGTACTTGTATTTAGTTTCTAACTCAAAATTAGAATAAAAATTTTTATACATTTAACTTCAAAATTGACGGAAATTTATACAAAGGATCAACCTCCATTTCATTCCCTCAAAGAATATTTTTCAAAATATATTTATAACACTACATATTTAGTTTCTAATTCAAAGCCTACAAATTAGTTTTCATTTATTTAACTTCAAAAATTACAGATTTTATATCCGACTTATACAAACTTACCCCCTTAGGGATAGAATTTCGAATATTCTTAGTGGATGCTGACATCAGAAAAGAAACCCAATGCCCAAATTTTGTGTGATTCGCCTCAGCGATCCTTAAAAATGACGGGATTCCTGTACAAATTTTCATCCCCTATTTTATCCCCTTGAGGGCTAAAGTTCTTTTACGTTTTGAGGGTAAATATATCTCTATAGCTTATATATATATTATGATGATATACAATTGTCTGTGACATACAGAACAGCAAGTTTAAGAGAGTAGGAATTTTGTATTTAAAATTCGGTAAAGAGATTAGAGGATGTGATGAAGTAGCTGTGACTGAAAGTGACCTACAAAAACGGAAGGCGGCCGAATGGCCTACCGCGATAATCTAGGCAATGGACACTGTTACGGACAGCAGATCGGTTGCAAGAACAAGCCCCGCCCCGTGACAAACGCTCGCGCCTCACACCAAACGGCCGCCGCCTCTCGCCTGGGCCACGACCGGAGCTCGCCACGGCGCGCTCTGATTGGTCGAAAATTTAGCACGTTGTCAACGCACTAGGTTAAGCATTTAAAATTGTATATATGTAAGAGCTATTGTATTGTAGAGGGCAGTCTGCTCTGAGCGTTCGCCCCGCGCGGACGTTTCACTGTGCGCCCGCTGCCCACTCGGTTTGTCGACTAGTTAGGCGGCCTTTTGGCTTCCCGACTTCTTGATATTCGTGTCGTGGTCATCGCTACGGCACTTGTGCCGATAGCATTTTCAAGTTATAGTGAAAAGCTAGTGTTTATTCCGCCGCCGCGTAAACCACCAGCTTTTAGGGCCGATATCGTCGCCGCAACTAGCCCCCCGCCCCGCGGCGACGCTACCGTCACCGTTTCTATTAGTGAGTAATTCGTTTTACCGCTTATAGTTCCGGTGAAGTCGTGGAAACAGGCCGGGCCGCGACATCACCGACCGCGCACAGGTCGTGTGTTACGTTACACACGATCTGTGGCCGCTTTCACTTACCTACGTCGCCCGTGTGACGTCAGGTATTCTTAGAATCACTCACCGTGCGCCGCCTCGCCTCGCCCATTGTTCTCGCGACCTTTGTGCCCTATTGTTGGTACCAGGTACGGACCGACACCTGTTTATCAGTAAGTCCTATTTTCGTTTAATTTCATTTAATTATAATTATAATTAATTAATTATTTTGTTTTCATTTTACCTTCAAATAATTTAAATTTCATTTTAAATATTAAATTTTTAATATTATTTTCGTATTATATGTAGTCATCCTACCTTCTAATTAATATAATGGAGGGCCGCCTCCAGGTGATGGAGGCTCGCTTCCGTGACCTGGAGAGCTGCCTTTTTGCGTTCTTAAACGAAACCGGTATGAAGGAGAAATTTAACTCCTTCCTTAAGCGCCGCGCCGCTCCACTACCCGACTCGCCCGCGTCGCCAGAGTCGCCAATCGAGCCACATGAACCCAATACTGACAATACTGACGCTCAGGACCCCGATTCCGACTCGATGGAGGTAATTGAAGCCCTTCAGGCCACCAACAAGCGCCCACTCAATAATACAGACGAAAACTCGTCCGACTCGGAAGCGGACGAGTTTAAAAAAGACCCAGCCGCAGTCCGCCGCGAACGTAAGAAGGCACGTCGCCTCGCTAGGAACGCCGCGCCTCCGCCTTCTTCCACCCCCGCGCCCGCGAGCGCGACCACCCCCGCCTCCGCGCCCGCCGCATCTCAAGCGGCCACCGCACGCCCCTCGTTGCCGGCCCCCGCGCCTTCCGCGCCTACGGCTCACAAGCCCATACCCCCTCCCGCGGGCAAATCACCTCCCCCGATCATCTTGAGGGACAAAAGCAAATGGACCCACGTGTCCTCCGTCTGTGGCGCTCGCCACATCAGCTACAATAAAGCCGTGAACACCACGGAAGGGATTCGTATCACCCTCAGTGATAGCGAATCCTACAGAGCCTTGTCTCGCTTCCTCATTGAAGCGAAAATTCAGTTCCATACATTCGCGCTCGGTGAAGAGCGCAAACTTAAGGTCGTGCTTCGCGGTATTCCCGACGAAGTTGACGACAACATAATCCTCGAGGACCTCAAGTCCCAAAACTTCCCTGTTGTGGCAGTCCACCGCCTACATAGGCGCGATGGCTCTTCTCTGGGCCTAGTACTCGTCATTTTGGAAAAAAATGAGACCAGCAGGCTTATTTTCCAAAATAACATCCGCGTCGCTGGTCTTTCCGGCATTCGGGCTGAACCTCCTCTAAGGAGAGGCGGCCCTGGGCAATGTCATCGTTGCCAGCTATACGGTCATGCTTCACTTAATTGCAACGCAAATCCGCGTTGCGTTAAATGCCTCGTTCCGCATTTTACATCGGAATGCCCACGTGACAAGGCAAAAGACGGGCCACCCGCGTGTGTCCTGTGTAATCAAACCGGCCACACGGCCAATTACAGAGGTTGCCCTAAGGCACCTAAATTCACGCCCCCAGTGCGTCATCAACCTCCACATAAACAGTGGGCCCCGCCCCTACATAATTCAACCCACTTCCCGGCGCTGATCCAAAGGCGCCCGCACTATAATAGCCCGCCCACTAACGCCGCCTCCCCTCCTACCACTTCCCGCCCCGTCGCACCGGCGATGGCTTGGGGCCGTACACCATCAGTGGCGGCCGCACCGGCCGTTTTTACTCACGGGCCCATGCCCAACAAACAATTAAAAGACGCGAACTCGTTCCTCGCGAACTTAAACATAATTAAAGCAGCTATAGCCGAAGTTTCGGAAGAGGAAGTCGCCGCTTTAGCTTCCGAAATTTCGAATTGCAACAACACCAAGGGTAAAATCACTGCCCTTACCCGGTATCCTAAAGTAGTTAATTCTTTATTTTAAATTAACTTCAATTTAACTTAATTTTTCTTTTAAATTAAATTTTCACTTTCAATGGCTGCACCCGCGTGCACATTAGACACACGCGCTGGACGACATAAGCCGAATTCGATCTCGCATCTGTCGTTCAACGCGCGCGGCCTTACAAATAACCATATCGAGTTAGGTGAATGTGCGTCTGAGTACAGCGTAGATATCATTTTAGTTCAAGAAACCTTTTTATCAAACAAAAGGCCCAGGGCCTGTAAAATTAATAATTATAATTTACTAAGAACGGACCGTGAACGCGGAAGGGGCGGTGGCACCGCAGTGTATTTTAAACGCTCGCTGTACTGCTGCCCTATCGACACGCCTACTCTCATAAATATAGAAGCTACAGCGTGCAGATTGTCTATGACCGGTCACGGGACCGTCATCATAGTCTCTGTGTACCTGCCTCCCACTAGTGAGTTGCTCCGGAGCGACATAGAAGCCCTCCTCGCCCTAGGAGACTCAGTGATCCTATTTGGCGACCTTAATTGCAAACACACAGATTGGAACTGTGTCACCTCCAATATTAACGGCCGCAGGCTTTCGGTCCTAGCTGAGGCCTTAGATTTAGACTTGATCGCGCCCCTCTCACCGACGCGGTTTCCAGACAATGACTCCCACCGACCAGACATACTGGACATAGCGTTACTTAAGAACGTGGCGCTGAAACTGAGCTCTATAGAGACGCTTCACGCTCTGAGCTCAGATCACCGCCCCGTCCTTATGAAACTGGGCTCGCCGGAAAGCCCGCCGGGGGACCCTATTTTTATCACCGATTGGGACAAAGTGTCATCCGAGTTCCAAAAAATCGATACTCCCGCTCTAAACCGAATCCCATCTGATTTAAATTCTAACAACGATGTAGATTTAGCAATAGGGGCTCTTACGGAGCACGTTCAAAAAGTGATCGCGGACTGCTCGCGGAGGGCTCCGGCGGCTAAACCCCGTCTGAACCTGCCGCCCGAAGTACGCGAACTCATAAGAGTCAAAAACGTTGCCCTGCGCCGCGCGAGCGCATACCCCACGCCCGAATATAGGTCACGAGCGCGCGCCCTCCAACGCCGAGTGAGGGAGCGCATCAGTGAATTACGTAACGAACAGTGGGACCAACTTATGGAAGGCATTAAGCCAACCCATAAGGCCTACTGGAGTGTCGCTAAAGCGCTCCGTTGAGACGGATACGCCGCGTCTCCCCCGCTTAGGAAGCCTGATAGCACCCTCGCGTTCGACGACAACGAGAAAGCTGACTGTTTGGCAGATAGTCTTGATTCTCAATGTTCACCCAGCACACTTGAGTGCGATCCCATTCACGTAGCCCACGTCGAAAACGACGTGCGCAACCGCGTGACCCGTCCGCCCTCTGCAGACCTACCACCCGTCACATGTGACGAAATTAGCCAACATATCAAGGAGCTTAAAAACAGAAAAGCTCCAGGTCTCGATGGTATCAATAACAAAGCGTTCAAACGCTTTTCCTTCCCCTTAGTCGCCCTTCTGGCAGCCATTTTCAACACTTGTTTTAAAAACTGCTACTTCCCACCGACCTGGAAAGAAGCTGTCGTAATCGGCATCCCTAAACCAGGCAAACCCCGAGACCTTCCCACCAGCTACAGACCCATTAGCCTCCTCAAGGTGATGGGCAAATTATACGAAAAAGTTTTAAAGACTCGTCTCAGCGACCATTTAATTGGAAAAGGACTAATAATCGACGAGCAATTTGGATTCCGCCCCCGGCACTCCTGCCCTCAACAGGCTCTCCGCCTAGTTGAATACATTTCTTCCGGTTTCAAACGGAAAGATAAAACCGTAGCAGTATTTTTCGATGTTGCCAAAGCTTTTGACAAAGTTTGGCATGCAGGCTTAATATATAAGCTGCATAAACTGGAAGTTCCCGACAGATTAGTATTCATTATTCAAGACTACCTCACCGACCGACATTTCGTATTCCGTCACGAAAAATCCATTTCAACGCGCAAAACGTTAAGAGCAGGAGTTCCGCAAGGCTCCACGCTCAGCCCACTATTGTACTCAGCGTACACGAATGACATCCCGCTGCCGCGCAACGGAGTCCAACTAGCACTGTTCGCCGACGACACAGTGCTTTATCTGCGCGCGCGAACAAACGGGCTAATCGCCTCACGTTTACAATCCTCCATAGACGAACTTACGCGGTGGTTTCGCCTATGGAGGATCGAAATCAACCCCGAGAAATCCGCGGCCGTTTGCTTTCGCTATTCCAAAGCGAAAAGCCCAGAGTTAGTCTCCCCCAATATTGCTACACTTCGAATGGCCGACGTCAACATTCCGTGGCAACATAGTTATAAATACCTAGGTATTACGCTTGACAAGCATCTGCACTTTCGCGATCATGTCAAGCGTGTTTGCAAGACAGCCAAATTCTACTTGGCTCGTTTATCCAGTATGATTGGTAGCCGCAGTAAGCTATCGATGCGCAACAAGCGCACTCTTTACGTAATGGCCATCAGACCTGTCATGACTTATGCATGCCCGGTCTTTGCATACGCCAATCAAACGATACTTAAGCCGCTACAAATCATACAGAACAAATTCTGTAGAAGAGCAGTAGGTTCTCCTTGGTACGTTCGAAACAGTCTGCTTCACAGCGATTTCGACTTACCAACCATCTCCAAATACATGAAGGACGCGTCAGAGCGTTTCTTCACCGCCGCGATCGCACATCCCAACCCGTTACTTTCGGCAGCGGCCTCTTACGAGCCCCCGCCCGCCCACCACTTTCTCAGACGCCCACGGAATGCACTTACAGATCCACCTGACGATCTCACCACCGAGGTAGAGATTCTAAGGGCCCTAGGCAGATCGGACCTTCAGTCTGACGTAGGAGAGCAGTACCTACCACCCGATATCACCTAGTTAACGTAACAAATCTGCTCGAATGGCATCTGAGCCTTGCTTGTTCACAGTCGGGCCGTCCAGCTCGAACTGCCCTCCCCAGCCGAGGGATCGACACGCGTCGGCCCTCATCTCTAGATTAATCATACGCCGATGAGGCGGCGCCCTTAAGGCACCGCCCATCAATGGCAGAAACGCACCGAAGCATCCTCAATGCGTCCGGTCGCCGTCATGTCAAATCCTATACGCTCTCCGGAGTATAGGTTGAGGAGTCGTTTAGCCGGTCGGGCTGCACCTTCTGTGTAGAAATCCCAACCCGGCACTATCTGCGCGGTAGGTCGGGCGCGCAGATGTCTGTAAGCAGATTCGGCCCTCACAAAACAAAAAAAAAAAAAAATTGTAGAGGGCATTCGTATTCCAAACTCAACAAGTGAAACAAGCAAATGTATAGTGAACCAGCTACCTTGAAATAAATTAAAACCAGTGAAAATTGGTGTTTTATTGTACAGTCAACATTTGGTCCATCGAACATCGGATAAATCTGTGAAACTTGTGTTAAATTGGACCAGTGAACATTTGGTCCATCGAGCATCGGATAAACAGTGAAAACTTGTGTTAAATTGGACCAGTGAACATTTGGTCCATCGAGCATCGGATAAATAGTGAATCAAGAACTACAAGATCAAGAACTAATGAAAATTCAAGAATAGTGAATCAAGAACTACAAGATCAAGAACTAATGAAAATTCAAGAATAGTGAATCAAGAATTTTCAAGATCTGTGCACACCAGCGAAATATTTCTAGATCCATATACACAGTGAAAATTCGTGAACAGTGAATCAAGATTTTCAAGATCTGTGTATACCAGCGAAATATTTCAAGACCCATACACACAGTGAAAGTTCGAGAACCATAAACCGAGAATTTTCAAAATCCGCGTGTGCAGAACCATAAACCGAGAATTTTCAAAATCCGCGTGTGCAGAACCATAAACCGAGAATTTTCAAAATCCGCGTGTGCAGTGAAAATTCGAGAACCATAAACCGAGAATTTTCAAAATCCGCGTGTGCAGTGAAAATTCGAGAACCATAAACCGAGAATTTTCAAAATCCGCGTGTGCAGTGAAAATTCGAGAACCATAAACCGAGAATTTTCAAAATCCGCGTGTGCAGAGAAAATTCGAGAACCATAAACCGAGAATTTTCAAAATCCGCGTGTGCAGAGAAAATTCGAGAACCATAAACCGAGAATTTTCAAAATCCGCGTGTGCAGAGAAAATTCGAGAACCATAAACCGAGAATTTTCAAAACCCGCGTGTACAGTGAAATTCGAGAACCGTAAACGAGACTTTTCAAAATAAAAATTCGTGAACTCTAAAACGAGAATTTTCAAAATCCGTGTACACTTTCAAGAACATATCTGAAAATGGATACTTCGTCACAATACTCAACGAGAGCAAGGACAAGGGCAGACGCCGCTGCCGCGGCGGCCGCCGCCCTGTCCAGCCAAGACTCTGGCATCACCTCGACGCGGCCCGCTGGCCCGGCATCGCCGTCAGAACAATTCAGAACGCCAGTACGGCCGCCGCTATCGCCCGTCCAAATACCTACTGCGGGTGGGCGAGTCGAAAATTTTGCCACAGAACCCGCGTCATCGGTAGACCTACCCTCTCCGTCACCCGCACCAACGGTACGGAGCGTGGTAGCGACTTCACGCGCCTCGCGCACCTCGCGCACCTCGAGGGCTAGCCGTGACGCCGCCATCAAAAAGGCAGAATATGAGGCGGAACTCCAACTGTCGCGACTACGCCAAGAACAGTTGAAACATCAAGAAGAAGTTATTAAACGAAAGTTAGCTTTGGACAGAGCAACGATTGTAGCCGCCGCCGACTCGGAGGATGACGAAATGACGTCATTACGTCATGAAGTGCCACAACAAACATCCAAACGAATTTCGGAGTGGCTTCATACTACGAACGAATCACGCGAGCGAGCGATCTCACCGCCACCTACCGCCGCACCAGAGAACCGTGACCGTCCTAGTGCGACGATACAAGAACGACCTACGAACTATATCGCAGAACCGACGCCTCGTAACGAGTATACGGGGGGAGCACAGACGCGCCGCCGCATCGAACGAACCGCCGCGCGCTCACCGTCACCGACACCGGAGCGGAGATCCAAAGGTTATGGACGAGGCATTGAACAATTGGCCGAAGCTATAGAAAAAATGGCACGTGTTCGTCCGCCGCCGCGCCAAGCCGCCGAGCTACCTACATTCAGTGGCGCCGCTACCGAATGGCTACCGTTTAAAGCGGCCATGAGGGACACCACGAAGCTATTCAAATTCACGCCCGCAGAGAACCTAGCCAGACTTCGAACGTGTTTGAAGGGTGAAGCTAAAGAAGCAGTATCTTCACTACTATTTTCGGCGACCGATCCTAATGACATTATGCGCACATTAGAACAGAGCTTTGGTCGCCCCGAACTGATTATCGACCGAGTACTGCTCGATATCAAGAACTTACCTAAGTCGGGCTACAGCGCTAACGAACTGAACGCGTTTGCAGTAAAACTGCAAAACGCCGTATGTGTCATCACATCTCTCGATAACAAAGGATATATTCATAACCCTTTGTTAGTACGAGAAATAGTTGACAAACTGAACCCAAATTTAAGAAGCAGATGGTGCGACTACGCATATGAACACGAAGAACTGAGAGAACCAGAACTTGTATTGATGTCGCGCTTCTTAATGAGTGAAGCAGATCGAGCGATTCGATACATGCGAACCACGAGCTCGGCCGCGCCACCTGCCGCAACAAAGAAGGAACTAAAAGCACCGATTAAGAATCGAATAAACGAACGAACGAATTATAAGAAAAGGGAAAGCGTCTACACCACAGACCAAGAACCGCAATGCCTTTGCTGTGGGAGCAAACACCACGTGATCAAGTGCGACAAACTAAAGTTGATGAACGTCGACGCTAGATGGCAGTGGGCGAAAGAAAACAAAGTTTGCTTCAAGTGCCTACGTAAAAGACATCAACGCAGTACCTGTGGAGCAAAGATATGCGGAATAAACGACTGCAGACATTCGCATCACCCACTACTACATAATGAGCGAACAAAGGACGTGTCGTCAGAACCCATTACTGCACCGTCTACTTCATCAACCTCTAGTGAAGTAGTCATGTCAGTAGACAACGACACGAGCCCAGAAGTGCTGTTAAAAGTATGTCGAGTGAAATTGAACGGGCCGAAGAATGAAACATACGCCTATGCGTTACTCGATGAGGGATCAACGGTTTCACTCATTAGTGAAGAACTAGCGCAGTCAATCGGTGCGGACGGACCGATTCAACCGCTCCACATCAAAGGAGTCAACACAGAGTGCGCAGATCACGGAAGCAAGGTCGTCAAGTTTCAAGTGATCGGCACAAGCGGAGAACCCCACCACATTACCGCTAAAACAATAAAAAACCTGGACTTAAGAGGTCAGAGCATACCCAAGAACTTCAAAAATTATGAACATCTTCGGGATGTGAAATATGAAAGCATCTCAGAAAGAGGAACCAAACCGAGCCTACTAATAGGAGCCGACAACTGGCACTTAATAGTTACCCGAGAACTCCGAACGGGCAAGAAAAATGAGCCCGCCGCCTCACGAACCGAACTTGGATGGGTGATACACGGAAAAGCGCCACGCCTACGTCGGGAAAAGTATGATGACGTCATGCACGTCCGAACAGTACACCCCCAGAACCGAGAACTGGAACGGCTGATCAAGCACCACTTCGCGGTCGATGCATTGGGAATAACAACGGCTACGAAAGTAAAGCCAGAAGATAAGCGGGCCGTCGAAATTTTTGAAAACACTGTTACGTGCATCAACCGAAAATATATAGTTGGCTTACCATGGAAAAGCGATCGTGTGGCTCTACCCCCTAGCTACATCAACGCGCTGAAACGCCTCCATTCCATAGAACACAAAATGGACCGAAGCGATGAGTTCCGAGAACAATACACGGAACAAATAAAGAACCTGATGAGCAAAGGTTACGCAGAGCCGTGCGACCAAACCGAAGCACTGAGCGAAAAATCATGGTACCTACCTCATTTCGCGGTGAGAAATATTAACAAACCAGGAAAACTACGTCTGGTTTTCGACGCCGCCGCGAAATCGAATGGCTTATGTCTAAACGACGAACTTCTGGAAGGACCCGATCTTCTAAAATCACTCACCGGCATATTATTTCGGTTCAGAGAACATCCCATTGCAATGACAGCCGACATACAAGAAATGTTTATGCAAGTCAAGATCCAAAAAGACGATCAAGCAGCCCAATTGTTTTTATGGAGGGGAGATGACCGCTCTTCACCACCGAAACAATACAAAATGACGTCAATGTTTTTCGGCGCTAAGAGCTCTCCATTTCTAGCTCATAGCGTCCGGAACAAGAACGCAGAGACGCACGAAATAGATTACCCGCAAGCAGCGGAAGCGATAAAGAACAGTCACTACATGGATGACTATATAGAAAGCGTCCCAACAGAAAAGGGAGCTATAAAAGTAGCGCTGGACGTCATACATGTGCACGATCAAGCACATTTTAATATACGCGACTGGCGAAGCAACAGCAAGCGAGTCCTGTCAGCAATCCCACCTGAAAAGAGAGCCAGCGGAACTGTCAAGCTGGGAGCTCGTGAAGATCACCACGACAGAACTCTGGGGCTGATATGGGACACGTCAAGTGACGAACTCGGGTTCAACACCGCCATGAACCGCGTCCCTTCCGAGGTGAGAAATAGAACCCGAACGCCGACGAAAAGGGAAGCCTTAGCGACGGTCATGTCCATATATGACCCGCTGGGACTCATAAGTCACTTTACAATCTCAGCCAAGATCATTCTCCAAAACCTATGGAAGAAGAAGGTTGACTGGGACGAGCCGTTACCTCTCGAAGAAGCACAGAACTTCGACACGTGGTGCGAGAACCTTCATGACGTCACAGAATTAAGATTACCACGCTGCTACTCACTGCGTCAAAATAAAAGAACACGCCTAGAACTCCATGTGTTCTGCGACGCCAGTACTGAGGCGTACGCAGCAGTGGCATATTGGCGATTCACTCATAAAGAGAAAGACACGGAAGTTATCTTAGCGGCAGCCCGAGCCAAAGTGGCACCTTTAAAAACGATGAGCGTGCCACGATTAGAGCTACAAGCAGCAGTCATCGGAGCTCGCCTCGCCAATTCAGTACAGAAGAATCATCGGTTACGCGCAGACGCAGTCACCTACTGGACCGACTCGCGAACAGTAATCCAGTGGATCAGATCGGACGCTCATCGCTATCAACCTTTTGTAGCGCATCGACTAGGCGAAATCGATGAGACCACCAACGTCGAGAATTGGAAGTGGTTACCGACGGCAGACAATGTGGCTGATGAAGCAACTCGATCCTCGTACGACCGCAAACTAAGTCGAAACGACAGATGGTTCCGTGGTCCTGGGTTCTTATATCAACACCCAGACACATGGCCGCAAGAACCAAACTTACAAGCAGAAGAAGAACCAGAAACTGAACAAGTCTACGTCACGACGGTTTCCGAGAACTGGCTACCGAACATAGAGCGGTTCTCTAAGTACAGAGTACTCCTACGAGCTACAGCCCGTGTTCTACTATTTATAGAGAAAACTAAGAACAAAAGAACTGGAGGGCTGGCAGTACACGACATTGAAAAGGCCCACGACTTGTGGATATGTCGAGCCCAAGAAGAGTCTTTCGCAGAAGATCTGGGAAATCTGAGACGACACAAAAGTATCAGAAAACAAAGTAAACTATACCGTCTAGATCCTAAGCTGCAAGATGGTATCCTTAGAATAAAAGGAAGGATAGACGCAGCGCGAGTAACGGTAGAAAAAAGACCGATAATATTAGACGGAAAACATCCGTTCACGCGGCTATTGGTGAAACATTACCACGAAAACGCACACCATCAGAGTACTGAAAAGGTAGTCAACGAGCTGCGTCAGAAATACTGGATAATACGGCTGAGACCGACGGTACGGGCAGTGGCTAAGTCGTGCCAAGAATGCAGGATCAGAAAAGCCGTACCAGCCGTACCAACCACAGGAGACCTGCCGGCCGAGCGCCTCACCAGTCACGTGAGACCATTTACCAACTGCGCCATAGATTATTTCGGGCCCATGATGGTCACGATCGGACGACGCCGCGAAAAGAGATATGGAGCTCTTTTTACCTGCCTATCCACCAGAGCAGTCCATCTGGAAATAGCAGATAGCCTCAGTACCAGTTCAGCTATCATGGCGCTGAGGCGCATGGCGGCTAGACGAGGATGGCCACGAATTATGTATTCCGACAATGGAACCAATTTCCGTGGAGCAGACACAGAGCTAAGAACAGCCTACGAGTCATGGAAACCTCATCTCCAGGACTACGGCATGAACCAGGGAATGGAGTGGAAATTTATCCCACCCGGTGCACCCCATATGGGGGGAGCTTGGGAGAGGCTAGTACGAACAGTGAAGAACGCGCTGTACACAACGCTGGCAGAACGAGAACCCAAGGAAGAGGTACTGAAGACACTCATGGTCGAAGCAGAACATTGCGTGAACTCTCGACCATTGACTCACGTTTCGGTGAATCCAGAAGACCAGGAAGCACTAACGCCGAACCATTTTTTAATCGGGACATCATCAGGACTTCCTATAGTGGGACCATGCGACGACGCCAACTGGAACACCTGGAGAGCGGCACAACGCTTAGCCGACTTATTCTGGAAAAGATGGCTAAGAGAATACATTCCTACCATCATCCCACGCCAACAATCAAGTGTAGAATGCCGACCTCTTCAAGAAGGAGATCTGGTAGTAGTAGTCGATCCTGAGCTACCTCGAAATGTTTGGCCGCGAGGAATAGTGAAGAAGACCTTCCCCGGACGAGATGGCAAGATCCGCGTCGCACAGGTGGAAACGAGCGCTGGATTCTTTCTGCGACCGGTCACAAGGCTGGCTGTCCTCCCGGTAGATCCTTTGGCTACGACGAGTCTAAGCCGGGGGGAGGATGTTACGGACAGCAGATCGGTTGCAAGAACAAGCCCCGCCCCGTGAAAAACGCTCGCGCCTCACACCAAACGGCCGCCGCCTCTCGCCTGGGCCACGACCGGAGCTCGCCACGGCGCGCTCTGATTGGTCGAAAATTTAGCACGTTGTCAACGCACTAGGTTAAGCATTTAAAATTGTATATATGTAAGAGCTATTGTATTGTAGAGGGCATTCGTATTCCAAACTCAACAAGTGAAACAAGCAAATGTATAGTGAACCAGCTACCTTGAAATAAATTAAAACCAGTGAAAATTGGTGTTTTATTGTACAGTCAACAGACACCCTGTTATTGATATTGCGATGGTCTGTTCTAATTTTAACCTTCGAATAGAGTATCGTAATGTGTATCTATTTAAATTGTCGCGGCCAGCTTGCCTTTTTATATTGGTCACCATTCGCGGTAAATAGTGTGAAGCAAACATAAGCAGGTAAAATCTTTAATAGGAAAAATTCAAATCTGTTCAGTGCTGTTATGTCTTAAACATTTAGATTCGGTGCCTAGCGTAACAGTTAAGTAAATAACGAAGAACAACTCGATTCTCAGACAAACCTTTAACTAAGTCATGAACTATGCCGTTTAGAAGCTGTCTAGCCTAAATAAAAATGTAAGTTCTAGTCCTGTAAGACACGGACAAACAGATGCAGTAATCATGTCAATGGACCCCGTTGCAAACTCTTTTAAATACTTGACCTATACAGTAAGTTTTCATCAACATACAAACTAACATATGAAAAATCGTTCAGAAAAGACAGGAAAATGAACAATCTGTCGAAAGGAAACGACAAATCACAACCAATCAGCATCCCACCGAGTTCTAATCAAAGCGATTTGAGGCATTCGGTACGGGAATTTCTAGTGTTCGTTATAGTGCCTACGAGCGCTAAAACGGTCAAGTGTAAGTCTGGTATATACACACAGATTATATATAAATGTTTGTTTGTATTAAAAAAACCTACTTTGAAACTTGACAAACTTAAACTAAAAAATTGTAATGGGCGGTAGGTATATAGTTTATGAAATCGGAGCCAAGTCATGCACTTTATATTGTGTTTTATATTTGTTATAATAGTTTGTTATGGTCGTAAAAATTATTATTGTTTTAATTGTAATTACCTGATAAGTACACATTTAATGTGTGTGAGTTGGCACTTATTTTATAAGCTGACCATTAATACAGTTTTATTTAAAATAAAATATTATTTTACTTATTAAAGTTTATGTAATATGGACAAAGTCTTGAAGTTAAATTTTTTTATGAAAACTTACTTTATTTTTAAATGTTTTATGGTAAGTAACTGTAAGTTATATGTATATAGAATAGGTATGCCTTCTAAACGCCCAGCTCAAATGACACACGCAGTTTGAAGGAAACTACGGACGAAAGGGAAGGTCGTTTAAAAAAATAGGGGAAAAATAGCAAACATTTACAGGTCGGGTGTTTGGCCGCAGCCACGAATATAGTGGGAGCGGAACAGTAGCAGAACAAATGAGGACTCCATACAAATGTATACTATCTTTCTTACTGCTCCAACCACAATCCTCCGTGGCTCCAAGCCCGTTTTCGCGTCCGCCCGTTAATTGAAGACTTTTCCTCAACTGCTTGACATTTCGATCCTCAAATCAGCTTTAGGTCACCATAATATTTTAATTTCAATGGAACTACACGCATGTATCAAGTTTTATTAAAATCGGTTTTACGAAAAGTAGGTGAAATTCAAATAAACGAGATTCATTCTTTAATTTCCTACCCTTGGAGGTCGATTTTTTTTTTTCAAATTTTACTGCGACCAATCTTAAGATATAACCTTTTTATAAAAAAACCTGCCAAGTACGAATCGGACTCGCACACGAAGGGTTCCGTACCACCATACAATAAAAAAACGAGCGTGACGTAAATCGAACTTAAAAATTAATCGTTATTATTATGTCATTTAAGAATTATGTAAATATATTTCATTTTTATTTCGTTAGTTAGGTACATAGAAGGCGCTCAATCCTTTCTGGCTAATCCGAAAAGTAATAACAGGAGTGCACTTATTGCTAGAGAAAATTTTTATTACTTGTTTTATTACAGTGAACCTTCGAATTTTAGTATCGATTATGAAGAGAATAAGCTCTGCAAAGGAAAGCGTAAATTTATAGTACCCTATAATACAATGTAGTGTTCATCATAAAATGTTTTTTTTTTTGTTTTTAATAATATTTTACAATAACATCAAAAAGATAAAATGCATCTAGTTTTCGCTTATTGGCTTAACGCTATCTGCAATTTTCTATGGAATTAAAAAAAAAATTTCTTACAAAAGTACTTACAATTTATAACTTAAACTATTACTCTTTAAATAATACAATCTGATTAGCTGTGATAGTTTCCCTTTTAACTATGTTATATATGTTCCTGTCTTAAATTTTTCCCACAAATCCGAAAACAACGGTTTAGCTGGTAGAGGGGGGGAGGACACATGACTCTAACAAAAATTAGGACTTTAGGAGTGCATATTTCAACAACTGTTGATTTAAATAAAAAAAAAATTGTTCGAAACCTCGATATCAGTTTTAAGACTTATCGTTTGGTACCTCTCGCGCTAATATACGATGATTTTTTTTTCGTAATTCAATTATATGTACGGCGACCTATCCCAAAAAAAATTTTCTTAATTTCGCTACGTCATTGTGTAGCGGTTCATAGGTTACACCTACCTCCCAAATTTCATCTATATATTGCCAATAGTTTCCGAGAAAAACCACAGACAGACAGACGGACGGACGGACGGACATGGCGAAACTATAAGGGTTCCTTTTTTGTCATTTGGCTACGGGCCCCTAAAAAGGAAGCAATTAAATTTTTTTTTTTATCTCAACCCACTATGTGGTATAATTTATGACTATAGATTCAACTTTATGATTGATGATATAAATCTCGATAAAACTTATTTAAAAATTAAGACGCATCAGTGAGATTAATAAAACTGATTACTAACAAAAAATTGTTGAAATAGAAAAAGCTTGTGCAGGGTCGTGTTGTGCAAATAAATCAATATAACTTTGGTCAGACCCTTAAAATAATTTTGTTAAAAATAATTATGCAAACTAGTACCAAATATTCATTTTTTAATTAAGATAATCCGTGATTTCACTTTACGTTTTAAACACCCGAGTTGCCGAACTTAAGTAACGTATTTAAAAAAAAAAGTACTAGGTGATAATCTTTCTCTAGACAATTTGGTAACCACCCCTGAATAAGTTTAAAGGGACAAAGAGGATTTTCGTCGCAGCCCTTTTAATGATATTAATTAGGAACAAATCATTTAAACCTGCTTAGATGCCGAGTAGCAATTAATTACTACGGAGTGAAGTTGACAACATAAAATATTTTTTAGTTAATTTTTAATGTCCAATAATTAAGATTATATCAAATACCAGGTTTAAAATGTCATTAACTATACACGGACGCTATAAAAAACGAATTGGTAGAGAAGGAATTAACAAAAAAATAAGTGTGGAACACTAACTTTTGCCCACAGCTTCTTATTTTTCTTGTAGAGGTTTTGTTTAATAGCAAGATTAACATTACTTTTAAAATGCATTCTATGTACGATTCCATAATACATTGCCCGACGGTAAATAAACCTAATCTACATGTAAGTTTTTTTGCGAGCTAGTGAAATGCATTGCATGTAAAATATCCACTTATTCTCGCAATACGCGCTACGTTCCCTCTATATAAGCCACACATGAAAATGCCACAATTTGGTCGCCGCTATGGCACCGCCCACCCGCTGTTGGTCTGAACTTACGAAATTGAAAAACAAAACAGAAAGAAACAGTATACAGCCTCGCCACAAAAAGTGAATGAGATTATTTTTCTCGTTTCAAGTTTTTAATTCAACCCTTTTAATAAAACGAATTAGTCGCGTCGTCCTGCGCACTCTCGATTCGCTGAAAAAACCGTTTTGTTAAAAATAACATATTATTACTAAGTTTGAAAATTTCATGAAATCGATACAGTGAGCCTCAACATTCACACAACTATGAATTTAACATGATCACAATGTATCAATTGCTTCTTCTTCACAAATATGCTATGTTACCGATTTAAACTTGTAAAAGTGACAAAAGTTTGACAAAGTTTATAGCAGCAACTGCTATAAATACCTCGACGTGTGCATCTACTTTTCTAATAACAATATGTATATAATAGCTAGTTATGGACATAGCTCTGTATGCCCGTACGTTTCCAGTTTGCGGCGTCTGAAAAGGTAAAATACAATTTAAATTCTCCGAAAATTTGATCACGATCGATAAAATATCTTTCGAAAACCTGCGTCATATTTCAGAGCTTAAAGCTCCAAAAAGCGGCAAGATTTGGAGCTGGCTTGCAAGGTTTTACGAATATTTCTTATTATGTATTCAACATTCACTACTCCATGTCAATTGGCTTCTGCCAAACATTGGGATGATTTGTAATAATTATATTATTATTCCTGACGAATTATTTCATAACATATTGAATTAATAAATAAACTGTGAAATTATATGTAAACATGATTAAGAATTTGGTAGAACAAATTATACGAAATAGAATACATGCAAATTAATTAAATATTTTTGCATTAATAAAATACAAGCGATTATGTAATCAATTGTTTAATTACAGAAGGCTAACTAAATAAATAAATAAATAATACTTTATATCTTCGATAATGAGATTGAGGGTTTGAGATTTTGTTTTTAAGCACGTCAATGTCCTTAGAAGAAGAAACAGTAACAAGAAAGTGTCCCTAAATGTAGATATCATGTGAGCTGTCACTTGAAAGGAAAATAAAACGACAAAAACAAATTGTGGTTAGTCATCGTTTATTCATAGACATCACATAAGAAAATATTCTAAATAACGCTACGCTACCTGGTACTCCGTCTCGTGTTAGTTATATAATCTTACTCTTCGAAATCGATAACAGATAAAGCCATATGGTCCACTAATTAATACAGAAAGACAAAAACTGAGAAACTTAGCGTAAACCTCCATATATCGACAAACTAAAACTCAGAAATATAGTGGCGCGTCCCTGGCAATTCCCTTGAAATTGTTAAATAATGATAAATAATGAAAATAATATGTAAAGAAGTACTAAGTCCGTAACACAGAAATCAGAACGTATGAAGTTATAACTTTTGCCTGACCGATTGGCCTAGTGGTCAGACACGCCGTATGTAGATCCAAATGTTGTGGGTTTGATCCCCGCCCGGGATAAATATTTGTGTGCATGAACATGTCTATTTATCTCGATATAAAATATCCATATATATGCATGTCTTACTATCATAAAAAAATATATATATTTAAATATTTATATTAGATGTCAGTACCTATAGTACAGGCTATGCCTAATTACTATAGATAGATTACCGTATGTGAAATGTCCCATATAAGATTAAAAAAAAGCTTTACACTCGTCTAGGAGATAGGATAATGCAGAATAAATTATTCATCAAAAATATTAATTAAAATTCATGTGTTTTCCCTGGTTTTCCCTCTAATTTACTAATCAATTTAAATTGAAATGCTGGTGCAACGTGAAAACATTTTTACGAATAATGAGCATCAAACTCTAGCATAATCAAAAAAGGTTTCTAAAGGGCTATTTAAATAAAAAAATTTATTTGTAATTTCCTTTTACATATTCAGTATTCCTAACATAAATTACGAACCCAAACGGTGGGGAATCATTATGGTATGATTTTATTTTCTGTCTGTTCTGATCAATTCTTAAAATTTAGTACATAATTAAGATTTTAAAAATATATTTTTCTTTTATACTCGTACGTATGGTGCATAACCTTCAATCTGTGTACACCTGTACCTACTTGTCATATTTTTATTAATTAAATTTAAATTAAATTAATTAAAAGTATCTAAGAATTATGCAAACACACATCCTACAAAAAAAAATTAACTTTAAATTAATTAATTTAATTAAAAGTATCTCAGATTAAGCAAACACAAATCCTACAAAAAAGAAAAAAAACAATCTATCGACAGCGAATAAACTTAAACCGAACATAATATGGTTTTAGAGTTCGAACTGAACAATATCAGTAACAAAAGCTGAAATTTCTGTTTTACATGTTATGAATTTTGGTTTACAATTTACATTATAATTACAGATTTCGAAGAAATTTACATAACAAAAATGAAACAAGCACAAGATGACCCTGCAAGGTTTATGAAACTGAAACGGGCGCGTGAGTTGTTTGTTAACCCATGAACAAAGTATAAGATGCACTTCAGAAGATATGATCGAAACATATTAAACAAATTTGTCTAACTGTATGAAACTAAATGTGCTACATTCCCCGAATAAATATTACAGAATATTTTAATAACAAAAGCACTTATCGGTGAAGCTACTTCACTAGGCCTAGTACGTACTACGTAAACTGTGGCATAATGAGGCATATTTTGTATTTTCTAACGACGTCTCATGACGCCTAGCTACGGAAATAGTCGCAACAAGTTGCGAGGACAGGTCCAACTTCGAGCACGCATATTAAATTGACTTGTTATTTAAACCTATTTCTATGTATAACTGTGGATGTATACCATCGAGAATATAACATTGTTTTTCGTAAACTACCGTTTTATTACATATTTATGTTCTCCTTTGAATTTCGTAATATATTTACAAAAGTATATTTGTTTAATAAAATCTGACTGGATATGGTACAATTTTGAAATTGATGTCTAAATTAAAGGTGTGGGAAAGAGGTTATTGAAAGACTACTCCTTAATGTGGAAATGCATAATTTTTAACCTACTTCAAAAAGGAGGAGGTTATATCTTTATCTATATCATAAAAATACGAATTGATTAGAAACCCTCTTCTGCGTTTACCGTCTCACCATTCACACTCTAGCTAGCTGGGGCAAGATGGCGAGTTTCAGTCCGCGAGGTCCCCGCGGGTTCACCCTAGCTAAATCCCCGCGCGCCGGTCTTCACCCCCGCGAAATTGAGTGACATTTTATATACTGTGTAGTGATATTTATGACTCTATTAAAACAAATTAAAACCAAACGCTGCTGTCACATTTATTTACTCTATAATCTGTATACTCATATGTTTTTTTTTAATGATAATAATTGTTCAATGATATCTGCGTCAATCTTGAACCGATATAGAAAGTTTTTTTTTTGGTTTGAAAGGGAGATTGTCTTATTATCACCCTTTCAGGATCTGATGATAAAATTCTAGGGAAATCGAGGGATACCTTCAAATCCTATAGACATGCTAAGTGTGTTTGAGCTCTATTTTTTAATTATTCAGGTGTTTGCGTCTGAGAGTCATTATCTCATGTTGCTAAGTTGATAATGGAAGCTACAGCACTTTTTAACATTGAAGAGTTAGAGAACTATACTGTGGTATGTCAATAGTGTCCTCCAAACGGCGCTGTCTTATTTAAGCAGATCCCCTTATCGGGTAGGATAGAATGAAATTTTTTTCGGCTCCTTTTTCAGATATGGAACTCTCCTGAAAAACAATTTAATAAAATTTCTGTAAAAATATTTAGTATTTGGTCAACATTTTACACAAAATATCATAATTACTAGTCCGTGGCTCATTCCGTTTACGAGCTAGAGATCCGTGACGTACAAATAGGCGGACATACAAACAAACAGCAGAGTAATAGCCATAGGGTTTCACTTTACTCTTTGGATATGAAATCCTAAAAAAGACATTTAGAGAAGGAAGGAGTAAAAGAAACCCCAATCATATATATTATTTTTTTTGAGGAAAACTATTTTCAGTAATAATCGTATGTACATAATATAATTTTAAATAATGTCATTTTTAGTAGTAAAATAATCTATGTGTTAGTTTATTTGTTTGTTACACGGAATTCTAAGTTTTTAAGATTAAATAGTTTGACAAATTCCCTTATTGTTTCTTCATATGCATCCGTCTGTCTGTCTTTGCTGCCTTTAAGTGTGTCAAAGCCCATATTCGTTAAATTATAAAAAAATGTAACGTATTTTTACACCCATATACTGAACTAACATAACACCATAACTTATATTATTATCAACGTTGGAATGCAGACGAAGTCGTGAACGAAAGCTTGTCGCAAATTACGACAATTAGAACTAATATTTACCACGTTATATTTTTACTTGTATACCGTTTTATTTGATAGCTTTGATGTATAAAATTTATTATCCAGTATTGTTTGGTATTGTGTTAAAGATTTTTTTTTGCTGCATTGTATTAATTGTTTCACAATGGACAATTTATTGTTTGGAAGTAATATTTTTTTGTGTACCTGTAACAAATCAAAGTAAAGTATATTTGTTTCTTTGCATTTTATTTATTAAAAATATGTACCTACAAACGTTCTCTGTTCATACTTTTATATTTAATTTATAGAAAATCAGTCACTTACCACCAGCGAGAAGGCAAAAATCTGTTTTATGCTGCTGAAATTCGAATTTAAATACGTTTATTTTCGCCGAATGGGAATGTTATATTTGTTACTGCTTTTTGACGTTCAGAAAAATCATTTATTGTTAGGAAAAGTACCCTTTCACCTGAGATATAGTTTTAAACATCACTTGTGTTATATATAGCACTAGTTCAAAATCAGCCTGCAGATGAACCGTTAATTTCCCACTACTGAAGAAAATCACAGTAAATTCTAAATTCAACAGCAATTTTCCCGAATCATAGATAATAAATTACTTCTCCATGCGTGGCAATATAAAGATGGCGTAGTCACTGAGTCTGTTTGAAATATAAAATATAAAGTGCAAAAAATTTATGGAACTAAAACTTGTATGTAATTAGATGGCCGTATGTTAGATGTCCCAGGTATTATTATTATTAAATTAAATACCGTGTTAGGTACTTACGTTTTAATCCTTGACATATGAAGCAATAAAGACCTCCATGTTACAAGTGGCCTAACGCATATGGTCAATAACCTAAAAACCATTTTTTCAATACATTTGCTATTAATACGATCTTTATGACATCGAAACTTGTGCCGTAATGTTGTATTTTACAGTACTAGGCCTTTTTACTTTACACCAATCACAAACGAGCGTTCTATTTGTGACGCATGCGTAAACCGTGAAAAGCAACCTGCTCGCGCCTTTAGCTCCCGCCATTAATACATTTGAAGTATTTACCTAATTTTAATCGCAAATGTATTGAAAAACGTCGTACGATGCTCGTACTCAGTAAGTTGGTTATTATAGTCATCGGTTTATTACGCGTTATACGCGGCGAAACTGAGTGCCTATAAACACCTCGACTATAATATGCAACTTACCGTACTTGCATCATAATGTGCGACGACCGCTTAGCCTAGTGGGTAGTGACCCTGCCTACGAAGCTGGAGGTCCCGGGTTCGAATCTCAGGTCGGGTCAGTATTTATATGACGAATATTGATACTGGTACCGTGTCTTGGTTGTTATATATGTATGTATGTTATATGTATGTTATCTTCGCTTGGTACCCAAAACACAAGCTAATGCTTAGTTTGGGGCCTAGACGTAGTTGTGATGTATAGGTTATTATTATTATTATTATAATATACTATTGCAAGCGTAATATGAATACTCGTAAATAATAGTTTTTTAGAGTTAAGTCTTTGAGAACAACCTGGCCATATTTTTCCAACAAAAACCTTAATCTGAAATTTTCGTGCATTGTTCTTTGTTATGTTATTTTTTTTCCACTGTTACTGATGAAATGGGACTCAAGTGACGTGAATTACACATTATTTGTTGCTTGCGTCACGGGAGATGGTGCCTGGAACGCCAACGAGGATGCTCATTTATCAAATAATTTTGGCTGAATGTTGTTCTCTGCTTAATGAACCCTGAATCTCATGATCCCGTAATTTGTGGGTACAGTTGAACATAGAAATGCGTTTAATACTAATATATATTATACGGAAACTGTAAATTACGGTTGTATTTAATTTGTTTATTGTTGTATGATAGTACGTCGGTCGTTTGTATATTTGAGTAGGTATATTATAGTAGGTACGTGGTTCGAAAAGCTCGTTGCCGGTCTATGTCATATCGGTCTTCTTCATTTCTCTCGGGGTATCACGGTTGACACAATTTCAGAAAAGGAATTTAATACTGCACACATTAGACCGACATTGAAAATAATATGGAGCGCAATTTTCGTTTATTTTATTTGTATTTTCGTCGATTGTTTTCTAGGTAAGTACTTCAGTTTTTTTGCGACATAAAAACAATACATACATTGTTCTTATATCGCAAAAACCATAAAATTAGATCACGTTTAAATTAGATAAAATAATTAAAAAAAAAAAAATAAAAACCGACTTCAAAAACATAAACTAAAAAGTTAAAAATAAAATTTTCGCTTTAAAGAAAGGAGCATTAACAGGCGGCACATAGTTAATGAAGTCGGTGCCTACTCACTCAGACACCTTAAATTGTGTTCTATAATTGTTATTGTTATAAATATATCACTGTTGTAATTGTTATTACCTGGTAAGTACACTTTCAAAGTGTCTGAGTTGGCACCGACTTCATTAATTATATGCCGCCTGTTAATGCTCCTTTCTTTAAAGTGAAAATATTATTTGTAACTTTTTAGTTTATGTTTTCGACTGTCTTTCAGCTCCATCATCAGATCGACTCCCGACCTTCATTAAATAGTAGTAGTAGTAGTACTTTATCTAAATACATAAAATACGATACTTTAAAATAAAATTTTCGAAGGTTGCCCTCGATTTCTCTGGGATTCCATCATCAGATCCTGGTTTCTTTATCATGGTACCACTCCGGAGATATCTCCCTTCCACAAAAAAAAATCACCCAATTCGGTTCTTAAACAACGAAGTTATCCCTGAACACTCATAAAAAAAATTAAAAAAAAAAATACATATATAAAGTCGAATTGAGAAACCTCCTTTTTTGAAGTCGTTTAAAAATAACTTAAAGGATCCATGGTTGTGCTTTGTAGAGTGTGGACGGTTACAGCTCAATACATTAAACGTACTTTTTTGTAGGTTGTGTAAAAATGGTACCATAAAAGTGTTATTTCCCATTCCACCAGCCCATTATGCCCCACTGCAGGGGCTTATGCCTCCCACCAGGGTGAGAGGGTTTAAAACTTAATCCACTAAGCTGCTCCAATGCGGGTTGGTGGATTTTAACGACTGCCATCTGTTGATGACACCCGAGATTGACGGCTTAACGTGCTTTCCGAGGCACGTAATCAGTAATAGTTAAGTTCTACCTAGGTAAGTCAGAAAAAAACTCATTGGTACACGCCCGGATTCGAACCACGGCCGCACGGCTTTCTAAACTTCGAACAGGTTCGCTGCGCTCGAGCTGTCACGGCAAAAGTGTTATAATATTATTAGTTGATTATTTCTTTAACCATTAGCAGATTAAGTATTTCATGAACCTCCTTTGTTTTCATAAACCATGGCGCGTCAGATATTTGTTTTAGGATGTAGTTCTGCATCGTTTGTACTATCGTAGTATTGGAGTCACAGGCTGAACCCCATAATTCTGTACCATATGTCCAGATTGGTTTCAACATTGTTATATATATGAGAATCTTGTTATCAATTGCCAGTTTAGAATTTCTACCGAAAAATCTGTAGAGACCCTTATACAGGTTCCAATCAAACTTCATGGCGGATGTGAACATAGGCACAAGTCGCGTCGCAGTAACCAGTTGTAGGTGATATGGGACGCAGTGGAGCGAGGGGTATATGACTGAACCTGCGCAAGCACGCTTAAACCGTTGTTTCCAATCCGCCATAAAGTTTAAGGCGAACTATACTTTATAATAATCTTATCTCTTTTTGTTTGAATGTGTTTCCTCCAGGTAAGACTGCGGTCCAAGTGCATTCCCAAACATTTATGGAGGAGTTGAGTACCATTTAGGGTAACTGACGTGCAGTCCTCTTTGCGAAGAGTAAAGGTCACTACGAAAGGGTGACATGCACTGACCATCAGCTATGATTGTCCATTTCGTCAACCATTTTTCCATTTTATATAGTCAGCTTTGTAAGAGTTTGGAGGCCTTAACTGGATTTGGGCCCTGTATTACCTGCAAAAGCTGCCTCTGTAAAAATTATAATAGATTTTCAGTTAAAGATCATACCATAGAGTCATATTTATATGATAGTGTATTTTATTTTCGTTCTATAGATTATAGAGCTTGCATTTATCATTTCTGCGGAGGATCAATTCAGTTAATTTTTATTTTTTTTATTTTGATGCTCACTGTTAATATAGCGAAGGTTGCCAGTTTACTATCGTAAATCTAAAAACACTTTTATCACTGAAAAATCTATTTCGTTTTATGACTGCTACGCTACTCTAATTTTATTCACACTAACATAAACGCTGCGTAAATAAACATTTCGAGTAATTTTGTGTAAGTAGGTATTCATTAAATTGTCCAGACGAATTTCATTGGAACAAACAATATATCTTATTGAAAGATATTTTGTGTGTTGTAATCAATAATGAGACCATTAAGCACTAAAGTATCGCATACGATGGCTCACTGAACCCAGCTGATTCTATATAATCCTCCTGTAGTAATCTATTCTAATACTGATCTCGCTCTAGCATATTTGTAAAACGGAACAAATATAATGACCACCAAAAAATATTTTAATACCCTAAACTCTTTTACCAAAAAAATATAATAAACACCAAAAAATTAAGTCTAAAATTACAATAGTTTTAGCTATTTTAGTCACGACTGCACTTCAAAATTATATTCAAAGACCAAATTTAGTAAATGATCACCAAATCTTAGCGAGCAAATTAATGCGCTATTTCTGCCAATATAAACCACCATGATTGCCATAAAATGTTGGTACATTACCAAATAAAGTATAATGATGCCAAATTAAGTTATGTCTCCAGCTTAAAAGTCCCTCCCGCGACACCGCCCCTCCCGCGATTTAGATTCGGGTATGGTTTCCGGTGTAGTATTCAAGACTTTCTTACTTTTTGTAATTTTTCACTCCTTATTGTGTTACACGTGTCATTTATCCATGGTCTATTTAGGAGTCTATTAATCAATTTCCAATCATGTCAATTTAGGTTAATGGTCTATTTTTTGAAATCATTAGGTTAGGTTAGGTTGGTTTAGGTCAATGCGAGGAGCGAAGCGGAGCGGAGCGACGAGCTATTCAGAAGCCTATTAATCAATTTCGAATTAGTTTTGTTTAGGTTAATGGTCTATAAATTTATAAGTTTGTTGATCAATTTCGAAAACAAAACTAATTCGAAATTGATGAATAAGCTTCTGAATGACATGAAAATATTTGCATGTTATTTTAAATTAAAATGTGGTTAATATTATGGTGGTCATAAACAATTTTTGGGTTAACAATGATTTGTTTGGAGTCATTTGCTTTAATAGGATAGCAAGATGTAAAAACTTTGGTTATGATTTCACATTAAAATGCGGTTATAATTTTGGTGATCATTTACTATTTTTGGGGTAACAATGATTTGTTTGGAGTCATTTGCTTTAATAGGATAGCAAGAGGTTAAAAATTTGGTTATAATTTCACATTTAAATGCGATTTTTAATTTTGGTGGTCATTTACTATTTTTGACGTAATATTTTACTATATCTGGTGATAAGTTAAACATAAGCCTTTGTAAAAGCGTTCGCGAGGAAGAAGACAACACGCCCTGTCAAGAAGCTTAATGACGTAAACAATTTTTTGTATAGCACTCGCCATCTATACATATTTTAGGTCGTTGTTTTTTTTTCATAAAGTTATTTATTAATTGTTCGTTTACGAATACTTATTGTAGTTAAAAAACCAATCAATAGCAGTTCTATATGTAAAAATTACTATGAATATTTAACGTAATGCCACCTAGATGTTAATAATGTTTCAGGGATTATATGCATATACATATAATTACGCCAATTTACAGTGTTGTGTATTTTTTTTTATTGCTTCTTTTGGATAATATTAGATCACTTCCCATTTGCCCGCGTTTATAAGACGGAACGCTGAGCATTCCGATAGTTGTGGTTATTATTAACTTTCAGATATTAAATTATTTCGGTTTGTAGTTCAGAGAAACAATTTTTTTCCGCATTCGTAAAGTGTTCTAAAACTATAGTATATTTATTTATTCACATTTTTACGGCCCAGATTCCATACCACGCATTATATCGTGACTGGAAAAAAAAGTAAAGTGGAATGTTTATTAGTGTTTAAACTCGAAGCTTTCAGCACTTGTTACTGGCGATGACTGCCTGTGATTCGCGGTGGACGGAAAACGGAGAATTTCTGGCAAACGATACCGACGTCAAAGTTTCATGACATTTTTTTTTTTTTTTAATTTTCACCGGACTTGTGAAAACGATGACTAATTCTATTTTGTGATTTTGCAGTAGGTACATACCGATGTCTGTAAGACGATGTGTTTTTCTTGGAACTGATTTTGTCATTTCGCCACAATTTTCTTTTAAAATTGTTACAAATTCTTAGTGTGATTTTTTAATAGGGATCAAAGTGATACATATTTTTTAATAATGTTTTTATATGCATATTATATATTTAGTATATTCTTATTTACACTTTGTGTACTAATGTAACTAATGAAGTATAAACAACAATAAATAAGGTGCATTTCAATGAGATTTGCATGAGAAACTGTAAGAAGCAACAGGACAGTGTGACATATTTGAAACTCTGCCATGACTATTCCCGTCGTCGGCTGCGCGTAAACACGCCGGGCAATTTAGATATTAATATATCAGCTAAATATAATGAATTTTATGGTAGGATTTGCACGTGTGTTTTTTCGTGTGTGATTTGTCAAATATTCCATTACATTAAAAATAATATTCTTTTAATTATCAAATAAAGGAAAAGATATAAAAACACTACTACACACACCTTAGTCATAAACGTCGCTAAGACACGATTGCGTCACGAGCATAGACAAAATTTATGACGAAATAATTCGGAGAAACATATTTAGAACTAAAGTATGTAAAATAGTAATCAATACTGAAGGGTATTATTATGAATCCGTATTATGGAGGCAGTAATTATCAGCCTTAAATAACAGTTATATATATAGAATAAGTTTAGCTAAACAACAACAATAAAAAATATGAAAAAATAAAATGTAATTGCCTATTAATTATTTTTTATCATATGCTCTGATTTTTAACGTAACGAGAAGAATGTAGCCAATTTGCCATGAACATTTTTGACATTTTGACTTATTACTTTTCGTGTAAGTAATTGGAGTCGACGCGGAATGGTATCTTTTTTTACGTGTGTTTTGAATTTATGTATTTCAATCATTAATTAATGTCGCTTTTTGACGAGTCTCCGCGTTCTTGAAACGTTGCAAATATGAGCATTTTTTTAAATATACAGAAGCGAGCGTGGAAATCGTGGGACGCGAGAGCAGTGGCCAGTTTACATTTTGGTCGTGCGACGTCGCGGCCGTTGCGCCCCTTCGTCTTTATAATATTAAACTAAAAAAGTTTTAGCTTTTGATAAGTGATGACACAAGTGTAACCAGTTAAAAAGTTAACTGAGCTTTCAGAAAGTTTTCAGTGAAAAAATTCTGAAAAAATCTGTTGTTATTCTGAATACGATTACCGAGTGAAATAATTTTGTGTTTGTTTACTTGAAGTGTTTTTTTAACTTGACTTTTGAATAGAGCCCTGATGACGGGTCCTTGATTAGTACTTATCAAAACTAAGTACATAATTATATAATTATAATTAACGATTATTGTTCTAGTCAAACACATTATTCGTTTTTATTTAAACACGTACTTACCTATTTGAATAAATATTTCAATAGATTCGTCAGTGAATACCTCGAGAATTAATTCGTTCTACGATGATAGAAGATCGGGTCGCTTTGTGTACGTACAGCGCGTGTCACGTTTACCCTGAAAGTATTTCCTCTTGAAGGCGAGCTTAATGCGATTTGGGAATTCTCCCGGAGACCGGTTATTATTCGGACTCCTCCTGAATAAAACAAAGCGATCTTATCCCTTAATACTGAGACTCACCTGGCCGCTTCGATCTGCACAATAGAGTGCGGTCGCCCACGTATCCAAAAATATCGCTCTCGGCTATTGACATAATATAATTAGTTTCCATTCAGAAAAAAATTTAGAATTTGTGATATGGTTACCTATTTTTGCTCTCTTGGTCTTTGTTAAAATACATTATGCCCGCATGTAAAATATAATACTACACTTTCATTCTAAAACGTTCGGGCTATATCGTGATTAAAAATCTCAGATTAGCGTATTGTTAGTGAAGAGGGCAGCTCAGAAGGGAGCTAAGCCTACGAAGGCCGTCGTCCTGATGTTAATCTTTTATATGCGATCCCTTTAAGTCTGAAATTAGTTTCTGAATTTCGGTTTTAGACGTTTTCTTTGTAAGTGGTTCCATTCTGGGTCGTAATAACGAATACGACTATAATTACTTGTAGATGTGGAAGGCTGAATAAAAAAAAATCAAAAACGGTGTAGGTACCTACCTACAGCAAAATCCTAGCGAAAATAGGTCTGAAGTGAATTTATTTTTCTACTGGCTGTCCAGAGATTCGGAGCCGTTTCGGCAGAGGATTTACTCTCGTTATAAATTTAAAAAAATAATTTCAGAATGTATTGTACTGTGATATTCGTTATATCGAAGATGTTTGTACGTTTGTAGTACACGTGAAAAACGAAATCTGAAAAAAAAAATGTGACAATTGTTGCGTGTGCGCCATCTATGTGAAGATCTTGGCGTCACGTGAGTCTTAGATACGAACCGCAGTAATGTTACCAATAGCTGAGCTGGAAGAGGGCGCCTCTCCGGAGGTTTCCGTCAACTCGTCCGCGAAGTTTCGGCGAACGCGCGACCGTGTCGTCACGGCCGAAGTTCGCGCCGTGCGCCGCCGGCGGGGTTGGACAGTTGTCGGCTCTGAAACTAGGTGAGTTGACAACAGATGGCACTGTTCACAGGCTACTGAAACATAATTTTTAAGTAAGGTGATTAACTGAACAAAAATAATATATTGAATTTTAAGAACACCATAGTAGGGATATACCGTCGTCGTCTGGACCTCATTTGGACAAAAGTTCATATATATTTCTGAGCATAAAGACCATTGTGTATATTTATTTATTATCCCAAAATAATACATTTTATTATCATTTCTTTTGCATACCTACATAAAAAAGAATAAATAATTTCTTATATTCGTATGCATTTCATACTAACTTTAAGTAGGTAACTACTACTATTGCAGAACATTTTTAAAATGCTTACAACATAATACCTACCTAGTTGTTCGAATGAAAATATTTTACAAGGTATTTAACATAAGCAATATTTTCAAATTTATAAAACGAGATATATCAGTCACTAAATTATAGTAAATTAATTAACATATCCACTACTCATTAACCATATTTGGTCAGATTGAAAGTCACGAGCTATTTAATTTACAGAGACAGTTGATTGATAATGATTGATGGCAAGTCAAAAGGTTAAATAGTTCATATAAATTAAGAACAGACAGTGTATTCTTAAATTATTTATTTAATTTCTGTTTATTGGATTTCATGTAAAGGTTTGGTAAAATGCATCCAATAAAATCGCGTAAAAATCGAATAATTAGGTATCCTTTACCAATATTATTATATGTATTATATGGCAGATGTCGCATTAACGCCTTTAATTCTAATTTATGTTGACTAAGCGCATTTCAAGCAGAAATCTTTACAGATAGCTATCTCTTTCTGTATCATATGTTCCGTATCAGATTTCACACTCGGTTTTATAAGTATCCCAGCTAGCACAGACCTGTCAAAATGTCGTCAAAATGAATACTACTACATGACTTCTTTGACGTCATTCGCATGTCCAAAATGATTCCATAATGGTAGCAGAAATGACTAAGACAGGTGAAAATGACATCATTTGGGAGATGAGATTTCACCGTATTAAAAATGATGTCCTTTACACTGTCAGTTTATGACGTCCTTCACACTGTTGATTTATGGCGTTTTAAGGACATCTATTTAATTCAAAAGAAATGCATAAAAGTCTACCTGACACCTGACCTCAGACACCTGACACATGCTTATACCAAATCAGCAGATTGTGATAGAACTAGCAAATTCGAAATTTCTATGTTCAACCATGGCCATAAATGAAATGAGTGAGCACATCTCACTGCTATAGGATTTCTGCAAGAAAAATTAAACATATAACTATAAATATCACACTTTATTAAAAAATAACACTTATCAAACTATACAAGTAAAACAGACAATTACTATTCAATAAACTGGTCAACCAAATAGACAAACATACAAAATAAATTGCATTGCATACATCTTTGGTGCGACTAATAATCTGCATAACTTTCATCGAAATCGGATTATTAGTAACTAAGTTCGTCGTGTGCATACAAACAAACGGACAAACACACAAATTAAATTGTATTTCAGATTACACCTTGGGTTACAACAAATCAAGTACAAAATTTTTATCGAAATCGGTTCAGTAGTTTTTGAGTTCATCGTGTTCATACAAACAAACATATAAACACACAAAATATAATGTGTTTCAGTTTACACCTTGGATTACGATTAATAAATTACAAAAATTTTCGTCGACGCGCGCCGGTTCAGTAGTTTTTTAATTTTTCGTGTTCAATTTTTGAGTTTATTAAGTTCGTGTGCACACAGACGAAAATTCCAGGAAATATTGTTTTGATACATACTTAACCTACAAAAACGTTTTGTTGAGTATGAGAATGTAAAGAGATTTAATGCATTAACAAAATTCTGTTTTCGTATCTATTGATATGTAAAATTTCAATTCAGTTTATTATATGAATAGACATACAAGTTAATGTTTTCAAAAGGTATGCAAGTAAAGGTGAAAAATCATTACATGTTCTTCATTTTAAATAATAATTTACAGTAATTGTATTTGTTTAAGAAAAAACAGCCAATTAATGACAGCTTTGATAGTAAAAGATTTCATCTCCAGATCGAACCAACCGCCCCAATTTCATTATTTGGATTTCGTTTTGTTTTTGTTCTTGGACGTTTAAGTAAAATCATTTGTCTAAATCAGGTTACTCCGGCATTGCTTAGTCAATTAGACTGAGTTGTCGTGGAGCCTAGAATTAGAGACCCCACCGTGTTCGCCGTGATCGTCAATCAATCAAAGAGTCAATAATGATATGTTATGTGTGCTATATACATATTATCAGGCATTGGTACATTCAATACACGGTGTACGTCGGAACACGCAAAATTAATTAGTACAAGTATTTCATTGTAAGTATAATATGTACAATACAAAATAACTCTACTTGTACCAGGGGTGCCTTTTGTTATGTAACAAAGATGTTCCAATTTAATATATTTAATGTGTAGTAAGTATCCATACATGATATCGGAATAATCTTGTATTTGTTATAACAGTAAATGAAAATATTGAAATAATAATATGTGCAAAAATATTTTGAGCTGTATGTTTTATTTACCTTAACACGTAATTAAATAAGTGACACTAGTCAATCGCAGCACAGAACATATATAATCAGGTGAATTCAGCAACAAATAACGCTCGAGCGGTGACTGTTTATATGCAAATATCTGATTATTCTCGAAGCACTGGTCCAGATTTACGGAATTGAAGTAAGGATATTATAAAAGGAACCGGTTAATTTAAAAACATTGAAATTAAAAAAAAAAATGATACAATTGCCAATAAAATGTTTGGATGACACAAATATTCTATAAACTGTATAATTATTATCAATTGGACAGATTTAAAGTGAACGAATGTGCATACGTGATACAGAACTTTGGCATGTAACTCAGAATTTTTTAGTACAAAAATCACTCATCAAATTCTATCCCTTTATAATAAAGCCAAGGGTCATATATTTACATACTTTTTGCACTGACTGTATTCGTGAACAGCACTTCTAGACCTGGCTTTCACTAAAGCTATGCCTAAGGCCTAATGTCTGTTAACCATGCAAGCAGCTAAATCTTGCACGACAAAAGGACGTTGTGAAGACCGCTTGAGAGGATCATCTAACGGAATGACTGCACAGTTTAGCGACTCTTACACTTAATTTAAACATTTTTCTGGAGTGCGCTTTATATCTGATGTCCTTAAGGGAAAATGAAAATGCGCATATCATCAAAAGCTCGGTTATATTGAACGGAACGCTGTTTGTTGGCTTTCACAGCGACTGACTGAAAAATTGTATGCTTATTATGTACTTAAGCCTATTTTTTTTCGTGTGTAATTTTTAATATAAATATCGAATGGACCCTTTGACTACGTACGAATCGGTTTTAAATTGGGACACTTTTATATCTAATAAACCCAACGAACCTTTAACCAACACAAAATATTACACAAAAATAGAAGTGTATAAAAAACAAATACTTTGATTTACAATAACGAACGATTTAGAAAATAATAACCCCTGACAAGTAGATAGATTGACATCATACCTGAGTATTGCTGTAATTTTATTAATATAACTTTAACCCATATTAGCCCATTATGCCCCACTGCAGGGGCTTACGCCTCCCCTTGAGAGGGTTTTTCACTGCACAGCTATCAGAACACCTGAGTTTTGCAGTAATTATTTTATTGTTATAACTTCAATAAATAAATAAAAGAATTGTCAAATATGTCCATGCGCCAGTCTGTTAATACTCTTTATTAATTTTTTCATTTTTCATTCATACTAACTCTGATACAACTTCTGGTAGTTGAATGAAAGCTTTGTAGAAATCAAACTAATTGTTCTCGAGTTACGGCAGAACGACAGATAAACTAAGAAACTTAAACGCTTGTTTGTGAAGGTATTACATGATTGCAGATAGCATTCAGTGAAAGTTTTGTTGAAATGGGTTCTGTAATTACGAATTAGTAAATAAAACGTCAGAAACATGCAGGTGCATGGAGATATTAAAGCACGACGAACGAAGTACGCGTTCGGGTATCATAAAACAAGAGAGCTGTTGTAAAACGTCATGACTAATCTGAATTTATTTTATGCTTGCTCCATAGAGCGCAGCAGACGAAAACGAAGTTCATAACTTTATGCGCAATAGCTAAACAGTTGCGTTGATAACCAAAGTCATGACTGGTGAATACATTTATGACTAGTCAACATGAAGAGGTGATTACAATTTTGGTTATCTCCATGTCAATCAATGAATTTAAAAAAAAAAGGTTATTTGAGAACAAGCGTTCCGTACCTATATGACATTTTCCTGTCCCGTGAGATCTGGTTCTTAGCGTTCCAAACACTTTTTCAGTCTAAGTCTATTTAGGGTCCAATTTCGTTCCCGTATTCATTCGCATCTTTTCCATTTTTTTTTCTTATCAGATTCGCTATTGTATAAACGTGGTGACATCAGTAGTAATATATACCGGGCACTCGGCTGAACGTAGTCCATACTTATAGGGCATGTAGGGTTCCCGAACTAAACAATAAGTTTCAAGTAATAGGATGCTGCAAACTAACGATTACCGAGAATAACATGTATAAATTTGAATTACGTTCAGTCGAACACCCCCTATATATAATTTACTGTGTTTTCGGCTGAATGTTGTCTAAACTTATAGGGCGTGTATAGCTTACCGAACTAAACAGTTTCAAGTGAACAGATGGCGCAAACTAACATTTACCGAGAAAACAAGTTTCCTTTAAACTTGTTTTTTTTTTTCATTTTTTTAGTTCAGTAAGCTCTACATGTTTTATAAGTTTCGACTACGTTCAGCCAAACACCAGGTATGATTATATTTAATAATTAAAAACGTATCTTCTTGTATAACTATTTTGTATTTGCTCCTATATAACTGGACATTAAGCTAAACTGGTTAAGCAGCTTACAAGATATCTACTTTACAATACCTTGCAGAACTGTCAACAAAAATGTTGAATAGGTCTTGGATAAAATATTTTGGGCCTCATTAATCCGCTTAAAGCTTAAGAGCCGTTTAAGCTATATTGATGTGGTTTCGCCGTTAGCTGAATTCATTTCAGCAGGTATCTGAAACGTAAAAAAACTATTATAATAAAGTTTTTACTGAGTGTAACGTAGAAAACATAACGTGCTTGATTTATTCGCCAACAGTTTCGGCTTCTAAATTACTGTATTATTTCGGTTTTGACCTATACAAATATATTAATGAATATTATTAAAAACGAACGAAACTTAATATTTTATATTGAAATGATGCATTCTAACTGAATTCCAAATTATATCAAATTATAATAGAACTGTACTACTTGCAGGTACTATATTCGAAATCAGTACAATTCGTATTAGTTTTTATATAATATTTTTAATAGTAATATCTTTATTAACTCGCAAACTCGCAGTATTATTAATAGAATTGCTAATAGTATATAATGTCGTGGCCATATCATGAAATGCGACAATTTCATGATGTGGACAACTTAATTTGACCGTCAACGTTTCACGATTTTGTCATCCACGATTGGCCATATCGTAAAATTGAACATTTCATAATGTGTTCGCTTTTGTATCAGATCATAAAATTGATCACTACGTGATGTGTTCGACGCTCCTTGCATCAATATAAACAAACTTAACCTAATCTAATCATTTAATTTAGATGTGGTAGACTCTCAACCTATCTTGGCGGAATTTTAATTTGGCCGCCATGTTATGTCACATAAACAAAGCGCTTCTAGCTCCTCTATCGGTAATTTAGATAACTATTTTACGATATTAGGTATCATATAATCTTGACCATTTCATGAAGTAGCTGCGTTTTTAGTTGAACATATCAACAACGAATTCTTACTATTGATCTGGTCAAGGCACATCATGATGTGACCATTAGACAGTGGAATATTTCAAGAAATGCGACCAGATGTGATCAATTTTACGATAAGGCCACGACATATATATGTAAAAAATAAATAAAAAGAATAGTAAATACGAATGAAAGTATTAGTAGGTAATTGTAAAAGTAAGAGGAACGTATATGAATAAATTCCATTGACTTTGAGTATAACGTATTACCCCTTTACGTCGAAGATTTGTTTTGTATTATCACGATTTGCTATTTCATATCGGCTGCGTACAGACGTTATTTAATTACACGTTATTCTTGTTTCAATACTTTTTTTGGAGTTTACTCCTTAAGAAACGATATAAGGGGCCCGGTATCGAAATTTTATGGAGAGTAAAATCGAGAAAGCGAGCGTTGAAGCGTTTTTTTTTCGTGATGGGCACCCACTTCAAAAGTACACCAAGTAACAAAAATTCTTTGGCAATTTAGACGCTTTGTCACCTGCGATTATTTTAATTCTTAATCTAATTAATGAACTATCTTAAATAACACTTAACCATCTCGATGATAAAATATATTTATTTTTCAATTTAAATTTTTCAAAAATTTAATAAAGTATTTGGGTTATGAGCTAAAGCACTTTGACAGAGTGAACCGTCCACTTGAAATGTCCCGTATTTTAAGAAAGCTAAAAATATTCATAAACAGAACAACGTTATTAAGTAACTAATCGAGTGTTTCCGTTGTCGCCTGACATGTGCGTTCGAATGCGAACAAAAGAACCTTTTTTTAACACTGTTGAATTCATGTAGGAGAATTTAACATTGGGCATTGATTAAATTTTTTTTTTTAAATTGTTACATTTTATAAAGGTATGGACAAAATGGTTATTTCAGTATTTTTTAAAAATTCATTTTCAAGAAATATTCGATTATGAATCTTTTATATCTAACTAGCTTTCCACCCGCGGCTCCACTCGCATGGATTACACAGTTGTACCGGAATCATTTTTTCCGGGATAAAAGTAGCCTATGGCACTCTTCAGCTTATAAACTATATCTATGCAAAAAATTATAACGGTCCCGGCACAACTGAGTCTACGCGAGCGTAGCCGCGGGTGTAAAGCTACTATCTTTATAAATTATAACCTATGTGTCATTCTGATGTATAAGGTATATTATTGTAAATTTTCATTAAAATACATTTAGTAGTTTTTGCGTGAAAGAGTAACAAACATCCATACATACAAACTTTCGCGTTTATATTAGTAAGGATGATGTCACCACTATTAATAATAGCTGCGATGTTATAGTGTTCCTCGTATTGTGTACTATTTATTGCGCTTGATTGTATGCCGCCGACTGCTGCTTGTAGCAGTGACGGGGCATAAATATTTCGCGTTTTTTTATCTTTGCTATTACGCTGTCAAATAATCGATATTTTTTGTTGAAAAAGAAGACCTATTTCTATAAATACACTAATTTTTGAACCCTGTACCGAAATTACGGACAATACTTATTGTCGATTTAAGGCGGGTTTGCACGTCGCTGAAACATGAGCGCGCTTTTTAATTGTTTATTATTTACAGCAGCGTTGAAATGTTCTAAAAAACCCACAAATGTGAATCGCAATTACAAAAAAAATGTACTTAAGCTATTGAGAATTTTTTTATAAATCACAACACCTCATTCGTTCGCGTTTAAATTCTATGACGTTCAGGCGCACATTTTTTTATTTAATAAATAACTAGCTTCCGTCCGCGGGTTTGCCCGCGTAGATTACACCGTTGTACCGAGGCAGCTAAAGGGAAGCGAGCGACCCTCCAGGACATTATGAGACTTTCTATAACTTAAATCTATTTATTTAGCCATTTTAGCATGATGAATAGCTATCCCACAGGAATCGTACGTTTTTCCAGTATGAAATTTATCCTGTGTATTACACCAAGCCTAGGACATCTTTGTACTGACTTTCATTTAATCCATCCATATAGCATAACGAATGGTTGTCCCCCAGGAACCGTGACATTCAAATATCGAAATATATAAACATTCGCCATATAAAGAAGCAGAGTTCTCTGATAGTTTATGATATATAAGAAAGAAACAAACAAAAAATCACTCCCGACCACGCCCTCTTCATGTCTGCAACATTTCATTTAAGTAAATCGGTTCAGCTGTTTCAGAGATCTACCTAGACAAACGGACAGGCAAACACACAGACAAAAAGCAACCTATGTTACTCCACATAACCTCTTTTGATGTCTGGGAAGGTTCATTTAAATCGGCTTAACCTTTTATGAGTTTAGCTCGGACAAACAGACAGTCAGACAAACAAACACACAGACAGGAAGTTACCTATGTCACTCCTAAACCTTTTTATATCTCTTAAGTTTCATTAAAATCAGTTTAGCCGTTTTGGAGATAAGCTTGAACAGACAGACAGACGGACGGACAGACAGACAGACAGACAAAAAGTATCCCATATCACCCCCGATAATGCTCTCTGTATGTCTGCAAACTTTCATTGAAAGCGGTTTAGCCGGAACAGACAGACAGACACTAAGATTTAATTTATTACTATAGATTACAGCTAGTTATAGTATAAAATAATTAATTGTCTTAGAAATATTACATCTTGAATTAACTTGTTTTTATATCTTCTCATTAATGTATATTACGCACGGTCTTAAAATATGATTACTGCAATAAATATTAGTACGTTATCCGATAAGACTTATCTTTTTTGTAGCCAATTTATTCCGTTTTCATAGCGATGACAGTGAAAATACAATCTAAATGTAACGCCAGTTGTTGTCTTTATATAAGTATGAAGGAAAATCAAAAACACACGAAAAATATCCATTGTCTAGACCGTCTAACCACTCATATTCTAAGCCGCCGCCGAGTTTCAATCCCCGAGGTCTTCACCACCGCAAAATCCCCGTGCGCCGGTCTTCACCCCGCGAAATTGCGTTTGAAATTTTCAATACTGTGAACTGACATTTATGCCTCTATTAAAACCAACCGCTGCTGTCTTTGCTTATGGGTGCAAGGAACCCTTAAAGTTTCTCTATGTGCGTCCGTCCGTCTGTCTATCTTTATGTCACAGCATTTTTATTCAGTCACTATTAGGGCTACAGAGCTGAAACTTACCACATATACTATAGATATTTGTAACGGCTACATAGTTGATAATCAAACTTTAAAAAAAGTTTATGTACTGTGCGTTGTAGGTACCTACTTGGAAAGTGACACTAAAAAGAGATGTACCCCCAGGAAGAAGTTATAGTCGAATATATATTTTTGTTATACTTAGGTGTATTTTTATAATCAATTATTAGGAAGGTGCTTTTACGGTTTTATAAAATTAGCTCCCTTTTACGGAATATTCGACTCTGAAATGATTTTTTTTTTTCGAAAGTTTCATGTCTCCTACACTTTAAGAAATCTATATTTATAGCTCTTACTCACTAACTTACTAGGAAAAAAATGTTATGACTATTTAGGGATAGTCAACCAAGTTAACCTTGCTATACTCGCGCCCAACGGCATTAAACGTATACACGCGTATGGTCTCTTAAACCGAGATTTAATCTCGTCTGTATTATTTAAATTATATAGTTTTTAAGCTTTATTGGTATTTATTATATAGAAAAAGGTATAATTGAATAAGAGACTGATAAAATATTATAACTTCAACTTTATTTAGTTGAAACCGTCTTTCAACTTGTACATAGTCTTGATAAAAATGACATATTTTTTAGTACAGTAACTTTAATAACAAAAATAAACTTAATAATAATAAAATAACATTACAATAATGAGGTTACTTATATGGCAATAAATAAATAGGGTTATTTTATATCAAAATTACTTACCTAAAATAGTTACTTTTCTTCAAAAAATTTCGAAAACTTTTTCAAATTATTGTTTAAATCATAAAATTGATACAGAATACTAAATTTTAATAAGCAAAGAAAACGCTATAAAATTCGAACAAATGCATTCGTTTTTGGAATTTGTGAAAAAAAAATTATACTCGATTTCTTTTTACAACCAGCCAGTATGTCCTCTAGATCAAAAAAGTTTAAATAGGTATTTCCTACTTGGTAAGAAATGATATAATAAGCACAGTCTGCATTTGACAACTTTGCATAAACTAAAACCTATGATATTGATTTATGATATTATGATGTTTTTGTTGTTGATATGGCTACGGAACACTACCTTATGTGTAACGTGAAAGATTTATGTTTAACCCGAGAAAGAGTCCCTTTACACTCGTATTTTGCTGAGAACTACTTTCAGGTCGCAGGTGATGAAATATCTCTATTTCAGGATCAAATAAAATGTGCCTTTTGATCTATGACTAGTATAGCTCTTCAAATTCAAAATAAAACTTTTTGGGGTCCTAAAGCTTAGCTTAGCTTAAAAATTTATCCTGAAACTTACAAAGCTTGTTTGAGAGCTAATATCTGAACACGTTCTGAATTTTTTTTTTTCAATTTTTTTCCATGCATGCAAAATGGGATGCGGTTTTTAGTTTTTAATTTATATTTGTTATAAATGAAATATTTGTTAGATATGCGTGACCATTTGGCACTTTGCCGTAACACTTTTAGTTGCGATTTCCCGGAGTGATTATAGGAATGAGACGTCTTGTTCCGCCTTCCCCAGTTCTTTTTTGCAAACTGTTTTCTCTTGAATTTCCTGTAAATCTCGATAAGCCCATTCCATAATAATATTATGAAAATGAATTCAGGAATAATTTCCTTAAGTTGACGGAAGTCCCATACAAAGTTTCATTCCTTGACGGTCTTTCCATAAATCTTGAAACACGACATATTTAGTTTCTGATCCAATAGGGACAAATATCAATTTTCACACATTTTACCCAAAAATGACGAATTCTCATACAAACTTACATTCCCTACATTTCCTTCCTAGCAATTCTATAAAGGTTTACATTTTCAATGACTGAATCAGAAATGCCTCGCTCTAGAAAATTATGACTTTGTTACTAACTAAACGATTAACGAATTCGGAACAAATGCTATGTTTTTACCACAGAGCTAACAGATACATATCTAAGTAGAGTATGCATGTTTATGCGTATACTACTAAACCACGAAATCTGCGTTATCAATATTCCAAAACTATTATGAGTCATGCCCCATATAAATGAACTGTAGAGCGTATCGCTGCCGTTACTTGCTATAAATTAATTGAAATTCTGTATATAATTTTATCCACTTTACAAGTATAAATGAACAAATATAAATCCTCTTTTCAACGAGTGTACAGGTTGGAATAGTGTAGGTACAGTTCTCTGTACGGACGCTGTTTATAACGTAGGTACAACATTTTTGTCAAACCCATTTTTTTGCAGAACATAAAAAAAAATTATATAATAGGAAATATGATATTAATTAAAAATGTGAATGTATTAAATTAAAAAAAAACTAAATATAAATTTATTGCCAACTCTAACGCGTTATAACGTCCGAAAACGTAGTTAGGTAGTTAGGAAGCAAACAATATTAGATGCCCGTAAGCCCATAACTATTTATTTGATAACTGTTATCAACTGATACATTTCAACAAGTTTAAAAACTATTTTCTCTTAAACTATAGATCTGACAAAAAATATGATTCATATATGATATGTTGTACTATAATGGATGAGCTATACGATTACGGTGTGCTCTGCAGTCTCGTTCTAATCTGTATATGTCACCGTAAGATGCGTAAAATGCGTGAAATTTATAAGAAAAAAAAAAGATCAGTAGCTCGTACTATTTCGTATACCAGACCCTAAAATAATGAAAAAAATATTCAGTTACTCAACTATGTTCAACCTAAATCCTGTAACTCGTTATCTTCCTTTTGATTGTCAACGAATTGCAGAAAATTTTGAAAAAGAACAAGTGGAATATTAATAACAACGTATTTTTTTCACTGGGAAATATCAACAACATCAGATCTGAAACAACAAAGGGAAAATCGGTGACTTGATTAATCTTTGTGTTTATGAAAAAAATTTGTGCGTTTTAGAATTAAATGGAACGGAAACAATAAATCTTTTAGTTTCCAGTTTTTATTTTCTATAAAGAAAAGCGTTACGTGTGTAGGTACTAATTAATGCAAGGATGTAAGCATTACACCACTTTTATTTTATTGTGTTTCATTAGTTTTTGTAAAAGTGTAGCTAGAGACGGAATAAGAAAGCCAGAGGTAGTCTATTTTAAGCGGCACTCTTTTTGTCCAATCACTCGTATATCTGTTTGAATAAATAAAGACAGCGCGGATTAACCGAAAAACTTGTATTTTGTGGTGTATTATTTGAAAGGACTTGTCGTAATTATTTGAATAAAAATTAAGTACCTACCTATGCTCATGTTAAAAAAATTATTCAATATTACCTATACGTATTGGTGTCACACCTCTAAATCTGCTTCTTCTATTTCTGAAACTAAAACTAAAGAAATGAAATAAACAAGACTATTAGTAGTTTACTTAAAGTTCACAGAAAAAAAAATAGGGAGTTACCTTAATATTAAATGTACTTTACGAATTATTCATAGTATTATTTTATCCAGTAAATTATTCATTACGGGAAACCGGGCTTTGAAGAGCCATGTTTTGAAAAGATCACATTCATTAATTTGGTAATGTAAAGAATGATAATAATAACGTATACAACACAACAACGTCTAAGCCCCAAACTAAGGTTAGCTTGTGTTTTGGGTACCAATCAAAGACACCACATACATATGACAACCAAGACCCGGTACCAGTTTCAATATTCATCGTATAAATACTGACCCGACCTGGGATTCGAACCCGGGAACTACAGTTTTGTAGGCAGGGTCACTACCCACTAGGCTAAGCGGTCGTCAGTTTCTGAACCAATAGTGTACTTTTATTTTAATTTTCTAAATATCAATATTAGGTATTGTTCAACCACAAAGATTTGACAGTTAATTGAAGTCAACCAACTGAAGTGTAAATTATTACTATTCAAAATTTTCGTCATGAAAAGTAAGTGAAACTGTTGAATTAATTTTTATATTATGTTATTTATTTGTATTCTTTTTTATCATTGAAATGTAACAAAATAGTGTAATTGATAGTATGCCATAGTTCTATGCATGTAAATAGTCTTTAAACAGTGTGAAGATATTTCGGTCAATCACTTTCGGTCAAGCCTAGTAGTAAAGTAATGACCTGCTCTTGCAGCACCGGATCAGTTTTTGCATACATACTTAAATTTCTAATAGCATATTTTTATTTTATACTCTTTGTTACAGAAGAAATTACGGAGATTCACAAACGACCATCTTCGTCTACAATTAAGCAAGCCATCAGTGAAATTTTACAAAAGGTCTAATCTATAAATAACACAGTTCTGTCACTCAAAATATTGGGGGCTTATTTGAACAAAATTGTTAAAAATTCAAGACCTGGGTGACGTGAAAAAGCTTAATTTTTTTGTTAAGTTATATGACTATTAATGATGTGTATTTTTTTATCTATATCATAACATTAATAAAAAAATTATAATAAAATTGTGAATGTAACATTTCGTTTTATTATTTTAATATATTTTCATTTGACTCTTTTTTTGTAAAACTGCCTCTAACAAGCCTTGTCTACTTTTCAGTACACCTGCCATTACACTAGTAGCTTGATATCTTGATATCTAACTAGAGCAAATCTGTTCAGCGATTTCACACTAATAAAATATGTTTTTATGCCAATTCTGTTAAGCAAACAGTGACAGTTTTTATTTAAGAGTGATGGATATAGCTTGTCATGGCATTTAAAAATGACCTAGCAGATACAATCGTACCATTGTTTCCCACCGAGCCTCTGTATGAAAGGAAAATGTGTAATCACGTCCACACCGACAGGCATAATTAAAGAATTCCATTCCACCAGCCCATTATGCCCCACTGCAGGGGCTCAGGCCTCCCTCCAGCATGAGGGGTTTAGTGGTTAATCCACCACACTGCTCCAGTGCAGGTTGGTGGATAATTAATGAACGATACGGAACCATGATGATTTAATCTCATAGATATGTTACACTTATATTTATAATACTAATGAACAGTGACCCCTCGGCCCAGCTATCACACGCAACCGCGCTACTTATTCTGACCGCCTTTTGTTACCTTAGACTAGCGCCAAAACATACTCCACCTCATTAGTTAACACAGAAACACGCAGATAAGCAAATATCTTAATTAGGAGACTTTTAGAATGCTACGTTAAGCTAAGGCTTAGTACACAGTTGTTTTGCTTTTTTTAGTTTAACTACTGAAACAGAAGTATATATACATACAGCATCAACGAAAAATTGTCAAAGCGATAAATATAAAAAAACCATAACTAGAATTTCGCTTTAGTATGGCGAAACTATAGTATGTAAGAAATTTTACTACGATAGAAACTTCGAGAGCAAAATAAACAAGATGGAGTGTGTCATACTTGAAACGACAGAAAATCCCAGCAAAATGATAAACTCATAGATTAGACAGACCATATCACATAATCATTGTTTGTTTTGAATATTAATTACACATTAAATATAATTTCATTGGTTCTTCTTGCATGAGTTTTATATGTGCGTAACACTAAGTTCTATTTCACAGTGCTATTTCAAAAAGTAAAGTGGCGTGTATTTAATCCGTGGCGTATTTTTTTGATAACATTGTTGTTGTCATGACACTCTGTCTCTATGTTACTAAAGGCTACTCGTAGGAAGTAGGAAAATGTAACGTAAACACATGGAGTTTTAAAAAAAAAAAACTCCGCAATTGTGGATTGTTTATTATTATTGAATCTTTGAAGCTTTGTTTTTCTCGCCTGGAATAATACAAGTTGTTCTAAATAAAATTCCAATCGGATTCGGCCTTCAACTATCAATTAGATTGTTTAGTTTTTTTCTCCCTATTCGATATATAAGATACAAACAAAAACTGTGAACAATATGCCTAAATTATTTTTACTTTTAAACTATACAAAAGACCTTGGATTTTAGAGTGTTACTGTTTTATAAGAATATTATTTATTATTAGTTATCAAATGTTCATTGTTTTTGTCGGCGCCTGCAGCTAATCACAAAGGGTTTAATTTGTCATTATACAATTTAAGTTAGGTATATTGATGAAAATTTTGAATTAAACGAAATAACAAGGAGAAGTCGAAAGGTGGAGCAAGAAGTTTGATTACTTACTACGTAGTCCAGAATAACCACGTGATACAATACTAATAAAAATAAGGGGCCAAAATTTACGTACTTGTATGACTATAACGTTTTACATTCCCGTCACTTCGCGTCATACAATAATTGTCCCTGAGTGTGTGATTTATAACCGAACCGTTAGGTGATAATTTGATTAGTGTAGTTTTAGGCGCATAAATATTATTTGATTTTTATTTTGACAAAGTTTTTTGGTGTCGATATCTAGAATATAAATAATCAAAATGCAAACGCAAATAACGCCGGAAAAGGCAATGTCGGTACATGAGTAGAGACAAGAGTGAATGTCGAAAACTAGAAGCTAAAGCAAAAACTACAACAGTGGTTGACTTTCAGCGACATCCAAACTGGAAAATATTAAAAATTATTACCACTAAGTTATGGTCTCACAGGGTCCCATTATAGACTCTATATCACTTAAAATAATAACATTGTATATTTTTTGTTATATTATTTTTCGGTCAGCAGATTGTGGGAACTGTACAGGGGGGTGTTTCTCGGACCGCTTGACTTTGAGTCTCATGAGAACGATTTTAATTATTGTCAGTGTCAAGTACTTGAAAATTGTCAAACGAACGTTGTGTGACATGTACCACATGGTTTGTACCTTTATGGTTTGTACCATTCGACTTCAAATGTCACACGTAAAATGATACTGAATTGTGTCTTGAAATAAAAGTCAGTTGGCTTTTAAACAATTTTCTTGTATTCTGAAAAATATAACAGCAAAAACTAATTTTGAAAATCTTGCATTTTCAAATTTTGTCGGTGTTAACTAAATAGAAAACAAATAAAATATTGAAAAAGTGAAGAAACCCATCCATTATCGATTCATTTCATAAATTATTTAAATATAGTAATTTAATAATAATAATAATTTTATTATTATAATAAAATTATAATAATAAAATTATTATTTAATTATATAATACTATAATTAAATAATAATTTTATATATAATAATTTTATAATAATATAAAATTATTATTTAATTATATTATTATAATTTAATTTTTCACAAAAGTTTATTACAGCTTTCGATTTGCAAATAGTCTGTGGCAGAGGCCCGAAATTACACCTGCGTTCCGCATTTGAGTTATTTCAACAAACACCTTACAAATTAATAAGTAATAACCTTGTAGGAAAATTTACTTTTCAATGGTTAAATCATTTATATTTAATTTGATTTTTAAATAAACCAAAGATATTATATTAAATCATTAAGAATTACTTGCAACCGAAAATTAAAACGAAATTTTTTTTCTAATTGCTATATCGTTTATTTTTAAACGGAACAATAGGGAACCCCTGCCATTGGCTACCATCACAGGCTTCCATTCTGCTACCATCCTACTAAATCATAGACTAAACATGTGATTCAATCTGAGTCAATCATATTTCATACGACATTTAATTTTCATGTGACAATATGTCCGTAGGGTCTTGAGAATTGTGACCGAATATCGTTTGACAAATTGTTGTTTGACCATTCCCTCATGCTGATATTGTCAAATGAAACGAGAATCGGGCTGCTGCTATGAAACAACTGGAAAATAACGCGAAGCAACAAGTTTTGCCAATGTTAAGTAATTAAAAATACTCAACATAAAATATGTAAACTAATTAAATAAGGTAAATTACGTAGCGTAACTAACAGAGAGCTCTGTTAATAATTCAATGCTCTGGGATGTTAAGGATTTCACAAAATCTTTATTTTGTAATCCAAAATATGAAATATTTTTTTATATACGTTTATCAACTGAAATATCTGCTATTGAACAGAAATGTTTAAAAATTTATACATTCATCCGTTTTCATATTATTTCATTAATTAATTTATCTTTTCAGGTAAGTGCTTTTGGGAATCGAGATTATTTTAAGGAAGGAAGCTCATTAAATAGAAGACGTCGGAATATGTAAGTATTTGACAGTAAGTTAGGGGGCTTTTCAATTAATAACTTATCTCAGCACCGCTATTAGAGACTAACAAACACTTTTTTTTCCACATTAATTATGTAAAAGAAAACTTTTAAGTAGAGTATATACATTATACTTATGATGCTTAATTAATTGTACTTTAATTAAACAGTTTTTACATAATTTACTCAGTTTTTAAACATATACCATATCCTTAATCCTCAACCCATTAATACCCTTCGGCAGGGACTTTGATTTCCCCTCGGGATAAGGGGGCTTGGAGCTTCCATCACCACCAATCCTTCACGCTGGTCCAGGGCGGGTTGGTGGATTTTTAATGTATACTATTTAGTATTTATATACTTTTTGTTTATTCAGATACTTTTTTAATCAACAGTTAAATAATTTACTCAGTTTTTAAATATTGCTCTATAGAGACGTTTACTTTACCTAAAAGTTCTCTTCTACGTAACTAATGTTGAATAAACTGTGTTTGTCATATGACTCATTCTAACGTTGCTGTTACTGAGATATAAACAATAAAATTAGGTAGAAAGAAATTATCGCTATTGCATAATAATTATAAATATTTATAATCTCGATCTGTTCAAACCAGGTTTATTTAAAAGAAACATTTAAATTTATTTATTTATTATTAAATAATTTTATTTATTTAAAACACGAAACCTATAAAATATATTAAAGTTGTGCTTTACATTAAATTTTTAGTTCACCTTCATCAAATCCCAATTACTTACGAATCTAATAGTAAAGTTTGTGACCCTTTGCCGCAGGTGGTATTGATAACTATTTAATTAAAGTTATTTGATTGAATAGAATGACTTCGGAAATCAAACTCAATATACTATGGAATGTTGTTTGATAAATCTAAATTTATATTAAAAATACCTTTCTTGTTTAGGGTTCATACAACCAACCGACTTAATAAGTATATGTGCGATAAGCGTCATTTGCATGAAATTTTAAGTGAGTAGGGATGAATCATCTCTCCATCTAATGCGAACTGTAGAGCGTATTGTAACCCTAACTTGTAAGCAAATATTGCGATTTCATATTGTACTCACTAACTTTACAATATAATACATAAATTAATTAATTTAAATACATTTTATAGATATGTCATTTGTATCCGTACTCTGTTGTGATACATTTCTTGGGCCTCCAACAGAACGACGCTGATGTCTGTTGCGTACGTCGATGAAGTAAAAGTACTTCATACAAAACGCGTTGCCTACTCTGACTTTTAACGCGGCGTCGAAGTAGCGCCGAATACGCTCAGTTTAAAAAATCCGGTCGCTAAGACTATGGCGAGATTACGGATTTTTCAAATGGCGCGTATTCGGCGCTACTTCGTCGCTGCATTAATTTACCAGAGTACGGCCGCTGATCGTCATCGGAGCTATGGATGGTAAGCTCTGTATATTTTATATCTTAAGGAGCGCTGGCGTACACGACCGACATCACCGTCGCTCTGTCGGAGGCCTTAGCCCCGTAGTCAGTATTTGTTCATCGGTCCGTCTAAAACAGTTTCATAGTTTTATTAATTTCAGAACGTTATGAAATTTTATTGTGACCGCTGGACGGATGAACAGAATCGAGTTCAGATTAAGGTCTTACATTTACATGTGGCGAAATATGAAAAGCGAGAATTTAGATAACACTTTTTTCAACATCTCCATTTATGTCAAATGAATACGAAAATCTCTTTTTGTGGAAACATGGACTTTTAGAATGGGTCTTTTTTAAAATTGATGGTGTTAGCTCATTTTAATTCTGAAACTTTTTTGCTAATTCTTAGGTGGAGTAGAAAGACAAGCGTGTCGATTTAAAATTAATACTAATTTGCTGCATTTTGACTAATTACATAAAATAACATCTCACTCCCAGAAAACCTAAATGGCTCATTATTGAAAGTATAATGCTAAATATTGTACATGGTGGTATTAACTACGGACGGCATCCTACTTTTGCATATTTCGATATGTATTTTTCTGTTTTTCATATCTACCGTATGATCAATATTATAAATAAGTAAATGGCTTAGTCATTCATTAGTGTTTTAATATTGAGGCTCTATTTCGGCGCAAGTAAAGCTCAAAAGCGATCCTTATTACTTTAATAAAAAAGATATTTTCGTATTTTAAAAACTTTTATCCATTTTCCTTACCTAACGTATTTTTAAAGTATTTTTTTAATAGTTTATAATAAATAATTTGCGTGTTTTTGCGTGCGTAGTTTTTTAAACATTTACAAATATTCAAATAATATCACTTTTTTTTAAACCATGACAAACTAAAACAAAACGAATCTCGTAAATAAACTTGATTCTGTAATTTACGACAGCAATTAAGGCTTAAACGAACATAAGTCAGTCGTTATCAAATTATAGAGAAAGTCTGGGGTGTCGGGTCACTTAATGTTTTGCCTACAAAAGCTTCATTATAGTATAGACGATTCAAAGGATCGTCACGGGCGAAGAGGATTATTTCCGATTTAATGGGCAAGTCATTACTTATACAAAAAAAAAATCAAAAATATTTCTTTTAAATTTAAAAAGACTAAAAAAAGGTCAAAGGTAAGTGAACTAAAACACAAATTCAATAACAATTTATTAAATTATTTTTTTTGTCGTAAAACTAATTTTAAGTATTATTTTACATATATTAAGCACCAAATATAAGCGTTTAACGCGTTTAAGGGTAAAAAAAAAAAAAAATACCTTTATTAATTGGTCGAAGTTTCAAACGATCAATACGCAAACGGCATTACACGGGAGGTTTTCAAAGGCTTTGACGGAGGTTTGCAGTACGGAGGTTCAGGGTGCATAGTGCGGTAAACGATAAGCGGTCTTGGCCCGGGCCCGGCGGTACGGCAGTTACAATCGGCTGGCACGTGCGGTCACACGCGCCTAGCAAGCGCCCGCGCTCGCGCCCGCGTCCGCGACCGCGACCCGACACGACACCGACACGTCACCGACCTCAGGTAAACTGGCCTGTGAAAATAAAGCGTGCTGGCTTTAACAAGTGTAACACCTTATCCCCTTTCCTCTCTAGTTGTGTCACATCTATAGCAACGTTTTACATTTATTAATAGTTACATCTTCATTCGACGATTTGGAATAGCACCAAAAAAATGTAATTAAGAGTTTTGTTTTTAAAACGTGGCCAGCGGTTACAGTTCGCCTCTCGGCTGTGTCATCGCGCCTCGTTTGCACCTGCACATATTTATTTGCGTTCAGCTCGCCTTCGGTACCTGCTATTTATACAGACAATATTAAATATATTATCATGTACTTCACGTTAACTCCTCGTGATCTACGTATATAAATATAAAGAAACTGTCGTATTTCCCTGAAGATAACCGTCGGAAAATTTCGAAATAATAACATTATTTTAATATTATATACGTCTGAAAGGGAATACGGTAAATTGTTAAATTGGGTACTGTTGCAATATAGCATAATAATTTTATATCTTATTTCTCCGTTGAGCAAGATATATGCGCAGGGTAAATTTTGAATCTCGAAATTTAACCTAATCGTATCAGTTTCAGGTGATTAATTAATACGCTCGCTTATCCGGAGTTTATTTATTATTGTGTAATAAATATTTTAAAACTGACTCACAATTTGAACGTGTATTAAAAAATATCAGTGCTTATCTAAGAGTTATCAATAACGTGATGAAGTGTTAAAAAAAAACCCACAAAACATCTCTATTATCTTGTAATATTTCGTCAACCTTGAATTTATTATAAATCTTCTAGTCAACGTTATCAAGAAATTCGAGAGATAAAAAAAATGCATATGAGCAACAGTGATTACTGTGATGAAAGTGCCGTTAAGTGATAAAAGTATGATGTGGGAGTGATAAAATTCGCGCGGGAATTATTGAATTATCAGCGGGTGAAATTACAAAAAAGCGCATACCTATTTGTTATCTAGACGTTTGCGTAGACGAGTTCTTGAGTGGAGGCCATGTACCGGGAGGCAAAGCATTGGACGCCCCCCCAACCAGCTGGAGAGATGACCTGAAGCACCATAGCGGGGGTATTTGGATGCGAAAGGCGGAGGACCGTATGTGGTGGCGAGCCTTGAGAGAGGCCTATATCCCGCAGAGCTACCACATTTTATTGCAATAATGCTAAAATCTTATACTTAAATTAAAATTTAAGTAATTATATATATATATATATATACATTTATGAAGTATAGAGAATCACTATTACCAATATTATAATAAAGAATTTGACATATTTTTATTAATCAATATTCAAATCTTCACGCCGATTGAAATTCGTAAAAACGTTGCGTAAAAACGTATAAAATTTAATCGCAAATTAAGTTAGCGAAGGTTTAAGAAAATATTGTAATAAAATTTCCTTCGTGATTTGAATTATTCACGTTTTTACGACCTTTGGATTTAAAGATTTGTCGATGTCGTCGTAATGTCTTAGTCCCTCGACATAGCAAATTCATGTTTCGTCAGAAACTAAAAAAAAAAAAACTTCAATAAGATAACAAGGTCACAACAATTATTATTTTTGAATATTTTTTGATATGTATAAAACAATTTCCTAGTAATCTTCAGTCATATTACCTTAAATAATGGATAAGTTAGGTGAACATCAGGTTTTCTATGTAGCACTTCGACAAAGATGAAAGATACTTTCACTGATTTTCTTGAAAGATAGTGATATGCTGTTTATATATTGAATATTTTATGATAATTAAATAAATCTAGCTTTTTTCGTTCAAGTCTCGTAATTTTAATGAGAACGAAGCTGACGAAGCTCAAAAATGAAAAAAAAGACGTTTCATAAGTAGTGAACTTCACTTTTATCGGAAAAATAACAAAAGAGAAGAATGATACTCCACAAAAGCCTCAGCTTTAATTAGCTGTACCCAAAAACTTCTAACTTAGCTATCGAAATATCGACGTGTAATGATTAATATGATATGAATAAAAGTGAAAAAATTAATATAATTTTTCATCTAGGTATATATATGCGTAATATATAAAAGAGGAAATTGACTGCCTGACTGACATCTACGCACTTTTCTGATTTTTACAATTCAATAGTCTAACGCAGAAATCGGACCGCTTTTTCTAGAAACTTTTAAGTTTACATAGATTCCTTATATATTGCGAACATCTATTAAGTACCTATATAAATTATTTAATTTAAAAAAAATAAGAATTCATTTCTCAAAAATCGAGTACTACGGGAATGAAACGGGGGTTGAAGGTTAAGAGTAATTTTAATCAACCCAGAGCTACATTTATCTAGGCGTACGTATCACTTTTTCACAATGACGCAAAAACTTCACTATTTGGTAAGTGTTGCTAGATGGTCCTTTAAGACGCGGACGTAGCCTTGGACGGACGGTTAAACATTTAAAAATATTAAATTAGTTTTTTGTTATTAAAATTATCATTATAAAATAATTTTCTCACTTTGCAGTTGAAATTTCAAAATTTGAAGCTTTCCTGGGTGAAGTGTTCATTTAAAGCAATGTTTCGTGATTTTCTTGATGAATTATCACAAATAAATATTAGTATAATATATACAACAATATATGCAAGTAAGTGGTAATAAGATGCTACTACTCCATTTGATAATTTCGATTTTACTTTAAGCTAGAGGGCACTTTTTATCAGACGAGCCCAACATTATCTTCACAGTTATACGACTTGATAAGAAATCCTGATGGACTTGATAAGGCAATAAGAATTGCTTTAGATTAACTCTATAATACAACGGATAAAGCGAATATATCTAGCTTAAGCTTTTCCTTATATTGAAAAATTGAACAAGATTAAAATTTTAAACAATGAAAACTTAAGTAATTTACGAAACATTTATTCTATATACATAGGCAACTAAGTAATCTAAGACGGTATAGTATGGAAATTGATATAATAATTTGAGGTTAATATTGTATAGAAGTTAACTACGCATCGTGTAGATAAAGGAGTTGACGAGAACATTCGCCCAATTATGGGTTTGACGCTTTTACTACGTCACCCGTGGCTCTGGGCGTCATAAATCTTAATGATTCCTTGTTACCAGAAAAACCGCACGAATTCGCTGTATCGTGAAATAGAAAAAGTTCATATTCCCAACGGATAGATGCTGATCGATCTGACCGATGAAACGGTCGAGTTGGCTAATCATTTTGGATTATGGAAAATACTTGCCGAATATTAAAAATATTGCCCGTCGGAGTTTTACCTTGTAGCGAATAGACTTTATTATTTTATGAGATACCTAGTTGTGGTCTTCCTAATCTTAACTTATAAATGTGTATATTTTTTTTGTTGTCCTTTCTTTGTGTCGTAACGGTAGAGACAGTTGAAGGGACGCAGTGTTAATATGAATATGCTATTGTTTAACGAAGATATCAATGTGGTAAAAAACTGACCGAGGTTAGAAATGACTGACACTAACAAAAGCTTTGAGTTGTATAATAATAATATTACGTGGAATTTTCCCACACAGCGCCATCTAGTCCCAAAGTAAGCAAGTATTATGCTTGTGTTATGGGTCACTAGACAACTGATATACATACTTAAATGTTCTTTTTATAATATATACATGCATAAATAATTTACACCCAAACACGGAACGAAAGAAACATGTCCATGCACACAAATATTTATCCCGGGCGGGAATGGAACCGCAGTTAGGGTCATACGGCTATTCAGTCAGTCAAATGTAATGGTATATTAATAAGGTCGAAGTAGGTAAAGCGGAAGAATTAGTACTCATTAATGTATTATTATATGGATGCGGCATCACCATAGTTCGGTCCCGAGTTCGAATCCCAAGTCGGGTCAGTATTTATATGATGAATATTGATACCGGTACCGTGTCTTGGTTGTTATATAATAATAATAATAATAATAATAACACATATAATCACAACAACGTCTAGGTCCCAAACTAAGCATTAGCTTGTATTTTGGGTACCAAGCGAAGACACCGCATGCATATAACAACCAAGACCCGGTGCCAGTATTAATATTCATCATATAAATACTGACCCGACCTGGGATTCGAACCCGGGAAATCCAGCTTCGTAGGCAGGGTCGCTGCCCACTAGGCTAAGCGGTCGTATATGTATGTGATATCTTCGCTTGGTACCCAAAACACAAGCTATTGCTTAGTTTGGGGCCTAGACGTTGTTGTGATATATACATTATTATTAATAATAATAGTTGTACGGGGTCAACAGTTTTTTGTGACGAATCGTCACATGCCCTCATAGTCCTAGTAGTCGTTTTGTTAGCCTTTCTTTGCTTTTGTTTGATTGAAAGGCCCATATCTAGCTATAGTGACAACCGGTAATATAGTTTAATTTTCGTGCATTGTTATGGATTTCATCATAGACTAATTAAATTTGACAGCAGTGTTACTGTTACCGACAACAGTTTTAATAGAGTCATAAATGTCCCTTCACAATAACGAAAATGTCAAACGCAATTTCGTGGGGGCGAAAACTGGCGGGTGGGGATCTCGCGACTGAAACGCGTCATGTTGCACCAGCTACCTAGAATATTAGTGGCACATTAGTGGTTAGACGGTAAACGCAGAAAAGGGCTTCGAGTCGATTCGTACTTTTATGGATTTCATTGACTGTTGATTTCGTATATTTAAAATTATTAAACCACTATATAAACACATGTCGTGGTAGCCCAGAGCGTAATGAACCTGTCTCAAACTTATAAGGCCATGGTTCGAATCCGGGCGTGTACCAATGAGTTTTCTGACTTAAGTACACAATATCACTAACACCGTGCTTCGGAGGGCACATTAAGCAGTCGGTCCTGAACGCTGTCAATAGATGGCGGTCGTTACAGTTCCCAACCCGCAGTGGAGCAGCGTGGTGGACTTAAGCTCCAAGCCCCCCTCCTCACCCTGGGAGAGGCCTAAGCCCCTGCAGTGGGGTAAAAATGGGCTGATGATGATGATGATGAAACCACTATTCAAATTTACTTAAGCCTTTAAAATTTTTGTTGATAATTTCCACAGTTTTGGATTCTGTAATCATTATTTACTGAGCCGTTTATTTGTTGCGAATTCAGTTCATTTAGTTTCAAATTTATTAAATACCAGGTTAATGATCTGATAAAAGTATTTTAATTCTAACTACTTCAGAATCGACTGGATTCTGAATAGGATTTGAAATAAAAAAAAAATTAAAACAAACTAAAGACTTACGTTTGATGCGTTATAAAACAGTTTCAGCTTAAGTAACAAAATTACTTGGAAACTGAAAAGTGAACGTTTTGTGGCAAGGAGTATAAAAGCAAATATTCTCAGATAAATATTATTAAAAAGTTACCCATGTAGTTACTTTGTAGAATTACAAAATCATTGTAATAATGTAAAATATAAAAGCTTTCTGGTTTCTTCGAAAACTGATGCCAATTTTTTCCAGCAACAGTGACATTTTTTTTAGATATCAGATACTTGGCCCAACTATTTAAAAAGCAATAATACTCTATAACCCTGTCAGTGGAATCTTTGCCCTCGAAGATTTATTATGTCTTTGAAAATATAAAATATTGATATTACTAGTAGTTTCTTAATGATATGTTTTTTTTAGACCAAGCATTGCCAATATTCTAGTAGCAGTTCTTGAAGTTTCCAAAGCGCGAATTCTTGGGGAGCGTATTTTGAACGAGACGCTTCTTCTTTGACAATACTAAAATAAACAATAAACACAGATCTTCTCTTTATATCGGCTACAAATGTCTCGAAAATTGTAAAGTCAGAGCCAGAAACTATTCTTTTTTTATTCGATGTAAGATGTTTACACACACTTATTGAAAGTCAAAATGAATTTATCACTTACTGATGATTACGTATATAGAGAAAGATAACCCTTATTTGGTACGTATAAGGAAGGACCTTGCCAAAAAGATACTATACCAAAAGTTTATCTATAATACTAATAATTCCGAACTAAAGTTGTGTAATGATTCGCTTCGGTGAAATCTCTTTTTGTTTACAATTGCTTTCATATCCGTTACAGGAACTCATATTGTCATGAAAATTTCCGCGTCTCTGACAAATGAATTGCTTTTCGAAATGAAAATGCTATCATTTTTTTCTAAATTGTAAAAATTACACATTTTCTGATGGATATGGACTGATTAATTTTATTTGAAGAGTAAAGTATTTTTGTAATGCCAAGGAAATTGAATATACACATAAAGAAATGTTTTTCTGACTTTGTGCCTGATGAGCAAAACTGTAACGGATAAACTGAAAGGAAACGTTTATGTTTGAAGCAGTAAATTCAAGTAAACGCATTACAAAGCCTAGAGAAAGAATGATAAAACAAGAACTAAATGAAAAGTTACAGTGAAAAAAAATGAAATGGAATGAATAATTGTTTGTACAATTGATTATTATCGTAATTTATTTAGCTCTTTGTATATAGAAAGAGATTTTCGAAAATTATAAACTATCCATAGACAACATGTGGAGACATTCATGGCTTTACAGGTTGTCTATATTTTTACGTTGCATTTATAATTCGCCTCATACTTTATGGTGGATCGGAATACAACCCTATAAGCGTGTTTGCGCAGGTACAGTCATACACCCCTCGCTCCACTGAGTCCCGCTACACCTAAAACTGGTTACTGCGACGCGACTTGTGCCTATGTTCACATCCGCCATAAAGTTTGATTGGAACTGTGCATGTCGCCAAAATTATACGATTGACATGTTGGCTAGTAAACATAGTAGGCCACGGCCAGTTGCAATGGGTGGGCCTAGCCTATACTACCTATGTAATAACATCCACTAATACTATTTAACTTCCTCTATTTTGAAAGAAAGGAAGAAAATGCTTTATCCGATTCACACACAACAATAACATTAAACACGATTATGAAAAAAAAAATTGGTAACTAAAATTAACATACTCTCTACATACTTATTTTTGTTTTATTTCCTATTTTTGTCCCTACTGCAATAGATATAACTCAGGTTCTCTATCGCAGTAGATATAACTCAGATATAGTGTATTCTAATTTTCTATTACTTCTTTTGGTATTTAAATTTAACGGACTCCATAATCACAACTTATAGCTTTGCAAGAATCATTGGTATTAGTGATTAGTTGATTTCGAAAATATTTGCTAGTCGTAATAAATAAATTTGATAAACACCACTAGCATGTGTTTGACTAATTGATTTCGCATCATTGTTTAGGTGAAAATTTGCAACTACACAAAAATTTGGTGGTTTTTTTATTCATACTTCTAACACATTCGTAAGTGCACTGTTTCAGATTGGCACCGTACCTATCTAAAACAGTTTCTAGAATGTCGTGACTATTTTTGGTCACGGGTTCCTCGTTTATAAAACGCTATCATGTTTCATAGTAGGTTGTAATAAAATATTCATCTCGTGTCCAATTTAACTTTCTGAGAGATTCACTAATGTATTTCGTTTTAAGTGAAGATTTATCAATATCTGAGCGGCTTTGTATTGTCATTCATTCGTTTTGCGTAATTAGTGACACAAAAGAGCTCACTCGCTCCTCGGTTTGAACCTTCTTTGTTATTCTGCTACCATTCTATGGATCCTATTTTACATGAACCGCTGTTTACAAAAGGCTTGTTAAAATATTAAATCTTTCGACAAATAAATTTAAATCTCTGAAACGGAATACTAAGGTGATGCGTCATGGGGGGGCTTCCATTTTCAAAGCCATCAGACGTACGATATATTAGGTACGGCAAGGAAGTGAGTGTTTGAGACTTCAAAAACTGAAGGTGAGACAGGCGCGGACTTAGCAGCGCTTACGACGGCATATCCTTGTACGGACGTTTCATATAAAATGATCGTTAATATAGATGTCATTTAATATTTTTTTAGAACTTAGGATTTGGCGAAAACAAACTATATTGAAAATTGAATTGAAACGAAATTGAAAACATATATTTATTGACAAACATTCAGTTGCTATTTACACAATTACGTCAAGCTAAGGTTATGCTCCTGTAGTCACGATGTATGACTAGAAATTTGTATGGCGTACGGCGATCACTTGAGGCAAACGTTTGGATGGGTACATATTTTATGTAAAAAGTATACATAATACATTTTTATACATTAATTCATGAAAGGCAAATAACGTTAATATTCATTGCATTTTCTCTTTATTACTTATTGATATATGTGTTCCGCGAATGGTAGAGATGCTGCATATTTTAAGATACACTAGAGACGCTAGTAAGCATGTTGATGTTCACCAATACTGGTAAAAGTCCGTTCGTTTTTCTTTTTATTATTATTTCGGTCTCATATTGAAGCATGTTAGATACCTACACTACGACGAATTGGTTAGGCACGTACTTATATAAAAACTTCATAAATTTTTAAATGGACAAGTTAGTTAAAGAGGAGAATTATATTACCCAGAAGCCTTTCGATCAGTTTGAAATTAATCTGTAAATTATTAAAATAATTCTTATACATAGGGATGTTGTGATTGACAACTTATCGCTGCATCTTAACATTCTCTAACATTTGACAATCACGGTAACGTTATGTACAACTTTTTATTATACTTTATAAGTCTTTTGGGAGTTATTAGACTATAAAAATAAATCATTTTAGTGTACGAGGAACGCTACGTATTTACCGGCATACTTTAAAAAATGAATCAGTCGCGCTCTTAAGTATTCCAACTGAAGCCTTTTATTTGGAAAATATTTAAAACGTTCAACTAGGGTTTGCTTATATGCGTACTAAATATAAGTTACTATATTAAATCTACAACTATGTTCACATCCATCCTACAGCCCTTTTTATACCCCACTGCAGCGGCTTAGGCCTCCCCTCAAGGTGAGGGGGCTTGGAGCTTAAATCCACTACGCTGCCCCAATGTGGGTTAGCAGACTATAACAGCCGCCATCTATTGAGAGCGACCGGGACTAACGGCTTAACGTGCTCTCCGAGGCACACAATCAGTGATAGTTAACGTACTTAAATCAGAAAAAAACTCATTGGTACACGCCCGCATTCGAACAACGGCCAAATGGTCTTATAGATTTGAAGACCAGAAAGTACAAATTGTTTGAAAATTATTATTTAATAATTTAAAAATCGAAATAATATTTATTCAATTTATCCACTTAGATTGCACAAATAGTCTTCATTTCCTAAATTTCCTTACATAAACAGATTCTCGGAAACCCGTGTTTTTTGTTTCACTGTTCAACTATTTCCCGTTATCATCCGCTATTTCGTTTAGTCCGCCGCCGTGAGCGCGCATTCGTGAATTTCTTGACCTTTTTTTGCGCCGCGGCAGAGTCAAGTAGGTGAGTAACTACTTAAATATTAATGGGTGTACAAGAAATACTAGTAGGTACGTTTTTGTTTTAAACATTGTGTTTATTTATATTATCCACGAAAGCATAGTTAAAAACCACAAGTAGTTTCAGCAACGTTTGCTTTGTTTTTGAAGGAAATTTGTTTTGATTGTTTGAAGGACACATTTTTTTAAACCGTTTTTGGCTCGGATGCTAGTCGTTCTGGCCTTTTGTTAATTATCTTCAAAAATCAATTGTTTGTATAAAGTTTGAGAAGTCGTACCTATAGATGTCAATAATATTTACAGTTTCTTATTATAATTAAAAATTTTCGTTGTCGCTAAAGACGCAATTGGAACGCAATTCATAAGAAATGCGAAACCTTTATAAATTCTAAAGGCAAAACGCTGTGTAATTTGGAAGAATAAAAAAAATAAATCATCGGTGTGGTATAAATCGGAGCGTTCAAATAAATTGTTTTCCCGTGAAATCCAAAAATAAATCTTTGAAATAGACCTTTGAAGCGCCGTCATTTATATCACGACGTCCTTTCATTCACTCAGCTTTAGGTCGGGTCCAATTTGCAACAGCGCAGCGGCGAGTAATTAATTCTGGCTAGGTATGCTAAAGTAATATATTTACAGTTTGCTCCTGAACTAACTGATCATCAACCGTTACTGAAATCTCGTCGTCCGATGTCGGCCTCGTTAAACCAATATTGCTGAATAATGTAATTTAAAGTTATATAATAAGTTTACGAGTATATACAAAAGTGGTTCCTTAATGCAAAGAGATCAAAGATTATTAGAAACATTTTCAGCAAAATAAAAAACATTCATTTCCTACTTCAGTAAGGCCAATTCGCATTAGTCAGCAATATATGTAACGTATTAAAATTAATTTCTTGTCAATTATATTGTATACGGTTGCCATCAACACATAGGTGTAGCTAAAATTCACCAACCCGCACTGGGGCAGCGTTGTGGATTAAGCTTCAAGCCCCCTCACCATGCGAGGAGGCACAAATTCCTGCAGTGGCGCATAATGAGCTGATGGAAAAAAATTTATATAATAATAATATCTGGGATATCCCACACAGCGCCATCTAGTCCCAAACTAAGCAATGCTTGTATTATGTGTACTAGACAACTGATATAACAACAATATGACAAAAACGAAGAAAAACTAAAAAATTTAAAAAATACTATAACTAATCCTTATTATCTCAAAGATTTAATTACGTCTTATTAAATTATATGAACGATGTTATTTAGTGTTGAAAATATAAAACGATTGAATCTGGGAAAAAAATATATATCAAAAACTGACTTATTCTGAAGACATTGCGGTAAATACAGCTTTAGACCAATCGTTGCCTCAAAGAAGATGCTCGTATGTCTGTGGGGTTGCAGGAAAAGGAATAGTTTATTAAGGTACAGCGCGGCGCAGCGTTGTTGGTTTCAGCGCTTCTTAATCGCGGAGATTCAATATTTAAAGAACGTGCCAACTAAACATACTCACAAAATGATAGAATAGCTTCCCCTCGGGGTGAAGAGGCTTAAAGGTTAATCCCCACGCTGCTCCAGTGCGGGTTATTGGATTTTAATGACTTCCATTTGTTGACGGCGACCAGGACTGACGGCTTGACACATAAGTTTAAAAAAACTCATTGGTACATGCTCTGGAATTCGAACCACGGCCTTCTAAACAAGAAATGGGTTTGCTGCCACTTGGCCATCACGATTATTTGTAAAGGTTTATAATCATAATATCAATACACGTTAGTTTCATCAAAAACAGGTTTTTGCTAGAAGCCGTCGTAATTTTCTTAAAGTATTGCTATTTCAAACCGACGAAGTCGATTTCCACCAGCGTATCGCATGAGAAAACTATAGCAAATGTTTAAGGTCAAGGGAGGCTTTACTTAAAACGTTAGAACAATATGAAAGATAATTTAAATATAATTTTTAAATTTTATTTTTGTTTAATTATGAATTGAAGAATACTTTATTGTGTGAACCCCGAGATAGTGTTTATCAAACTACTCTAAAGTTTATATTTACATAATTCGTGTATAGAAGCCAGTAGCCATTATTCGTACAACAAATTCTAGAGGACGTAAACGTCGTTCCTACCTTCATGCATATGGGTACCAACTTGACGTCGAGACAGACTATAATAATAGGTATTATGTACGAGATAGGCCCTTCCCAAATATTCTAGACACGAAAACCTTCCATGTCAGCATTAATGCAACGCACTGTTATGTAAGTATCTACTACTTTCCTTTCTTTTAAATGGATATAGTAAAAATAATGATAATTTAAATTGAAAACATTGAAAAATTTAAATGGATTTAGTAAAAACGATGATAATTGAATTTTTTCATGAAAAAATAAAATAAAAAAAACTCACAACGAAAAGCGCAAGCTCAAGTAAGCAAAAAAATCTTGAAAATATCGTGCCTTAAAAAAGCAAGATAATGAAATAAATGTATTTTACCTCATAATCAATATAAAATATCAAGGGTCTAGCCGGATTACAATGACGAGTACGATATTGTCCAAAATTGTGCGTCCTGTTGAGGTCCTAACTAAATTATTTGCGACTCAAAGTATTCCAGTTGTAATTAATTACAACAGCGACGATGCTTAATATTTTCTGTTTCTAGTATTTTGATTAGTTAACACGAAAAGTGACTAAAGTGGTGATAATAATAAATATTGAACACTGGTTGTTTTTGCTTTTCTTTTCGAAAAAAAAAAGTGTCGTGGGCCATAAACAACTGTATACTATAAGACGTAAATCACTTTTTTTTCGAAGTGTTGCACCAACTTTGTTCTCACGCATTTTTTGAGTAATAGTGCACATAAAGGAGCGTAACATATATTATTCTTGTGATTGTAAGTTTCAGAAAACATGAAAAAAATAATTATAATTTATTTACTTATTTTTCTATATAAAAACTTATTCTAAAAATTAAAAAATAAATATATGATATAGTCTACAATGTAACCTTAAGCCTTTCATTGGTTTCATTTCTCTATCTTAATTAGTTTTTAAGATATATTTCTTTGAATAGTCATGCGTACGGTTATTTTTTCCCATATATCAAGGTCAGAGCGGAATCTGATGGTGAAATGTACATGAATTTGTGTTTGTACATCAAGTCAATATTAAGACATAGGTTTCAATATATATTCAATATTATGGTTACTTTTATAAAATACATATTTTTTAAAGGCATATTTTTTAATAACTACGAATTCATAACCTAGCGCGTCGCTTAGTCCTGGGTATGAGAAAGCGCGAACCGGCCTACAATCCAGGAGATGAAGTTCGTGCAATGCTTACTAAAAAAGTAGTGCAATAAATTTTACCTCCTATTTTAAATAGTGTTAGAAAACCAGAGGTAAGAAGCATCGATACTCATCTTCTCTATAAACTGCAATTTTATTTGTCTAACAACAGCAGCTATACACCGTGTTCGGTGAACGTAGTCAAAAAATTAATATGAAGTAGAGCACGCAGAGCTTATCTAACTAAACAAAAAGTTTTACGTAAGCATGTACCACAAACCAACGGTTACCGAAAAAAATTGTCACGACACGGGCTTCTTAAATGTATGGTCACGCTACTACTGACATTTTAAAACTTTTCTAAGAGATGTGGTTAGTTTTATGTCTCGTCAGTTCGACGTTCTAGATTTTGGATGTAATACTAACTGCATATTTTGATTTCATGTCATTGTCGGACATTGCTTTTATTAGCTGTTCCACAACTAATGTGTGGCCAAGTTTACGATTTGTGAGATTTATTTATTTATTCGAAGTAAACTTACAGCTAAACAATCGAGACTTTAGTCTTTGAATGTACATCTATACATGTTTACGCAAATTACTTTTCATACAAGATAGTCTCATGTTGTTTTATTGAGTTTGTAAATGAAGGTGCTCTAAGAAAATATTTTACTTTCATTTTGTAATTTTGTGTAGCTGCGTTTACTCTCTGGCATTAAAACATATAATTGATATAAAAACGTAACTATAAAAAAAATTCTCGGTAACTATTAGTTTGTGCCATTGGCTTACTGTAAAACTTTTGTTTAGTTTTTGTTCAGTTTTTATTTAGATTAGTAGTTTGGTTGTGCCTTCTATTTTTTTGGACTATGTTCGACCGAACACGGATGTATTAGTTTATAATTAAAATTAAGTAAAGTTACATTAGTGGCAAATATACATAAACAACGAAAAATAATGATTAAGATGAAAATATAATAATTACTTTTGATTCAGATAAGACATACCCTGTTTTATTGTCTGCGCCTACAATTTAAACCACGAAATGCGCAAACAAAAAACCCTCGGCTTAAGTCGGCTCGCGCATGATCGCTATTGTGTCTATCTGGACATTCTGATTTGTGCTGTGATTGGTAGATGCTAATGTAAACATAATATACGAGACGTTACTATTTTTATTTTCATTCACCAAAAATATTTTTCAGATAAGTATTTTCAATAATAAATGCAATATTCGCGTTTAATGTTAACTGGCTTACGTCAATAATACAAGTGAAACAGTAGTATAGAGAGATTGTGATAGTTAAATGAATCTGATTTTTTATGAAACAAAAGTATTATATGTAGAATTTGAATTGCGATTTCAAACTTAAGGTGCAGCATCGCCTACATCATTCCCTACTAAATTTGTTGCACAAAACAGTTAAATTAAGAAATTTATCGAGGTACTAAACGCTTTAAAAAAATTAATAAGTATCTACTTTTGGCGGTTAGTGTAAAATCACCAATTCTATGAAATACTTCAATCTATATGCACACATTTGCGGGCCATATAAAATTTCACATTATAATTTAAAAGTTTTCATTGGCTTGATCGTATTATTTTTTAATCTGCTAAAACATTTTATATTACTTTTTATATTAATTATTACAATTTTAGACCTTAAAACTATTTTTTTTCGATATGCAAAGATAAGGTTCGCTCAAAATAGTAAACTATACCCCTGTCGCAAAAACTTACTTCAATCGCCTGTGAAATTGGTGTTATAAAATAGACTAATGAAGGTTCTCTAAGCTAGCATTCGATATTAAACCCATAACACGTACTTTAGCGATCTTATGTCTAAACCCAAAGAGATTTCATGTGTATTGACCGCTTTATCCGTTGTGTAAGAGAACTATCAAAGAAAAGGATAGAGGTAATTTAATCGTATGAAATAAGACCCTTCTGAGAGACATATGAAGCATTTACGTGTTATGAGTTAAAATGTAAGTATGAGTATGAGTATGAGTGTTATGAGTGTAACTTTTGAAAATAAGAGGGGTAGGTATGTAAACTAAGCCATAAAATTTCTAAAACATGTTTAGCTTCTTTTTCGACAAAATTTGTAAAGAAAATATTTTAAAATATCTTATTGTTTAAAGAGAGTTGGTTTGCTAGAGATTTGAAACAATGGCAGATGTTAATCATCATCATCAGCCCATTTTTACCCCACTGCAGGGGCTTAGGCCTCCCCCAGGGTGAGGAGGGGGGCTTGGAGCTTAAGTCCACCACGCTGCTCCACTGCGGGTTGGAAACTGTAACGACCGCCATCTATTGATAGTGTCCGGGACCGACTGCTTAACTTGCTTTCCGAAGCACTGTGTCAGTGATATTGTGTACTTAAGTCAGAAAAACTCATTGGTACACGCCCGGATTCGAACCATGGCCTTATGGGGCCTTATAAATTTGAGACAGGTTCGTTGCGCTCTGGGCTATCACGACATCACGGCAGATGTTAAGCTATTACTTAATGTGATGTTGTATTCATTGAACCACGAATAATATCTACTATTGAAAAGAAAACACAGAAACAGAACTTATTTTTTGCGGACGTTAGTCAATTTTCTCGTTTATTTTTATCCAACAGTAATCCAATTAAGTATTTTCGGACCAGTGGAAGAATATTGTCACGATTCACGGTAGAGAAAAACAAATTGACAGCAAGGGTGCCTTAATTGGACAGCTTGTATTGAAATTTCGATCTTGACATTATTTAGGTAATGGTTAATGGCTTGTAAATCGATGAAATGTTGCGGATAACGAAAATTCTATCAGGGCAATGTTTGTTTAATTATTGATTTACGAATTATACTATTTTACTAACCGATTGATGTTATTGCTATTTGGTTGTATAACCATTGCTAATTTAAAATAAAACTATTTTTCTGCTGCGCCATCTATCACTATTTAGTTTCACGAAAATTCACGAAAGTGCTTTATAAGTTAGAAAACTTTTCCAAACTCAGCCTTGACTTTGTTCAAGAAAAAATCACAGCCTAAATTTTTGATGTACTTATTTATATTGTTGAAAAGCTTTAAGCCATTCAGCTGAAGAAATTTTGTCCGCTGAAAAATAAAGTGTATTTTTACCAAATTTATCTGGAGGGCACTCAAGCCACAAATTTTTCCCATGCTAACGCCGCACCTTAGTGTAATTATACCGTGGATTATTATTGTAGATCCAAAATCGTACTAATATAGTTTTATTACTACATTATATTGTAGATTTCTGTCGAACTGAAAATGTAAAATTGGTTTTGGTCTACACAGCGTAAAGTTTTAGTTTGGATTTTTCATACAAATGGTATAAGTTTAATTATAACAATATTGCCTATGACAACATTTAAGAAAAAATAATTAGAAACCGACATCAAAAACTTAAACTAAAAAGTCAAAAATATTTTTTTAAATTTAAAGAAAAAAGCGTTAATGAGCTGCAGCGAAACTATGATGTGCTACTTCTCAATATCTTTTTGCATGCGATCTCTATTCTTTTGTAATATAATATTATAAGTTCGGTGCTTATTAAATTGTGTAATTTGCTATGATTTACGTTTGTAGACTTGACAAACGGCATGTCAGTTGTCCCGAGAGCCTGCCAAACTGTACGTGCGTCCATCAACGCATACATGGCGTTTTTGGCACCTCACTTTGGTTTATATTTAATTGAGGTCGAAAACACTCGTCCGCGTTACTATACGCTGCCATTAAATGTAACGAGCGACCAAACAAAAGGGCGAAAGCGATTTAAAGTTCATTCCATCTAAATAACGTTGTAGGTATTGCATGTGACCGAGATAAAGTAAATAAAGTAGTGTTAGTTACGCGTTCATGTAAATAGAATGTCTCTAGTAGCCAAACTGACAAAGTTTTAACGTCAAGAAACGAGCATGGAACGGTTGAAACATTTCGATTAGATTACTATGTCCTTATCTCCATCAGCCCTTTTTATGCCCCACTGCAGGGGCTTAGGCCTACCCTCAAGATGGGGGGGCTTGGAGCTTAAATCTACCACGCTGCTCCAATGCGGATTGGCAGATTGTAACGACCGCCATCTATTGACAGCAACCAGGATCGACTACTTAACGTGCTCTCCGAGGTACGTAGTCAGTGATAGTTAATGTACTAAGTCAGAAAAAACTCATCGGTACACGCAATAACAAATTCATGAGACATTCCCACACAGTGCCATCCAGTACTAAAGTAAACAAGTTATATGATTGTATTGTCCCGAGCGGGAATTGAACCCGCGACTTTTGTTTTACAATTAGGGTCTCTAACCGCCCGGTCAATCGGTCACAAATGTTCACATAGATTTGTATACTGATACATACTTCAGTCAAGTAACGACAAACGTATGTAAAGAATGTTCAGATTTCACCTGCGCATAACCTGACGCAGTTACGCCTAATGATATTGAAAATGGAACGACGATATTACTCTTGCTCGAATAGTAAAAGGGAAGTTAACTCTTAAATTGAAATACTTTAGTTGAATTGCGTGACTGAAACGCGTGATACTTGGCGTTTAAGAAGTTACTTTGCAATGGATAGAACTAGAAATTGAATAATTCGTGATTGAAAGAGAATGTTTATATTTTGTGTAAACAATTTGTTAAATACCATATGAAAATATGAAACTACTACTTGTTGAAATGATATAGAAATTGGAAATAGGTGAAAAGTTTGTTTATTTATATATAACGAAAGTTAATTTTATAGGAAATTCAGTTGTAGCGAATCAAAAATTTCGAATTGTAATTCGAAGTGGAACACAAAGATGAGATAAAATAGAGCTTAAATAAAGCGATAAGCAGCGCCGTAGCTTCAATCAAGGTTAAAAGCGTTCCATTTGTACGTTTGTGTGCGTGTGACACATACAAATTATATGCTATGTACGTATATGTATCGACCCATTATGCCCCGCTGCAGGGGCTTGGGCCTCCCTTCGCAATAAGGGTCCTTGTTGTGTGGATGGAGGGTGCACCCTCCGGTTCGGGTTGATGGATTTTAACCGGGATTTCCGAGGCACGGAGTCGGTGATAGTTATGTACTCAAGTCAGAAAAAAACTTATTGGTACATGCCCTGGGATTCGAACCACAACATTCTGAACAAGAAGCGGGCTTGCTAAAGCAAGCTGTTACGACGTATAATGTATGTACGTACGTATTATACAATTTTTTAATTTTTTTATTGATGTTTTGTAGTAATATGTACTCCTAAACAGGCTTGTTGCTCAACGACGTTAAATGAATACAGGAAATGAAATACGAGTAATATAAATATATCTCATTCTGAATGACATAAAAAATACTTTTATTCGATAAAACAGTTCGTCGCAACGACGATATCACATTTCAGACTGTGTGTGCGTTCGACTTGATATTCAGTTACTGCTATTTGCAAACATTTTCTGCTTCTGCTAAAATAAAATGTACCTATTTACGTAAAAGTACACATTATTTTATTTGCGTTGCGTAGGTGGTCGTATATGTATGTACATTTATTCTGACGTATATTGATGTTCAAGGAAATATTAAAATCCATTTGAAATTATGCGCATATTTTTTCTTTCTTCAGATCTCATAAACGTAATCTTATGATGTTTCCATCGATTTCTCGTTTAAAAATATTTCAGTTTATACTGCTCTCTCTCACTGTCTCGGCAAAGAATAAATTTATTTGAATGGATTACACAACATCTGCCAAGATTTCTTGAGAAATGTTATATTATTTTCGCTTTATTTTGAAGCAAATCTACGGTAATTTTTATTGATTAATTATTGGGAAGTTATTAAATTGAATATTTTTTTAATAAATTTTTAACAAAACTAATTTTATTACCAAAGAATTACGGTAGTAATATTAAATCCATTGCTCATAGTTTTGTTAATTTTACTCATAAAAATCGTAGTCTATGTTTTTAATACTGTGTGTGAGCAGATAGATAATTTGAAAATATTGTCTATCATTCGCTATATTCAAATTTTTAATACTCGTACGTTCAAGATGGTTTCGTTTTCGTGAATATTGTCATAATAATAAATTATCCATGAGGTCCATGGCTATTCGGTAAACTGATGTTTGCAAGGGGCCGCTCAAATTCCTTGCCATCACATATGTTGAAGCGCATTAAGTAATCATATATGGTAAATATTGTCAAATATGTCAAATAAATTATCCCTAAGTTTTCAGAAATATAACCGTATTTCTTTCATAAGATGAAATAAGATGCTATTTATTTTCTTGGTACACATCTATTACAATGTAAAGTATCATCGATCATGGATCTGTGGCCCTGTTTTTGAATCGCTCGTCATATATAGTGTAATAATAAACTATCACTGAATCAAAATCGAATGCTTTATCGACGGGTGTGTCAAAAACGTGTTTTTAAATTATAGTGATAAAAATATAGTGATAAAAATATGGAGAACTGACAAATTCTACCAACCTTACAAACATTATTATCTGGTAGTTACGTTCCGTTTTATTTTACAGAAATCAATCAATCAATCTGAGTTTGTAATCGTAGATTACTTGCATATACATAATTTCATGCTAATTATTTTACACTAATTATTTTCGATTTGTACAATTACAAATAACATTTATTCGATAAATGTTCATTATACACAAAACAAATTGTATATGAATATTTTTTACGACATAAACACACTCTTTTTTTTGTTTGGATGGAACACGACTTCATTGCAAGTGTCAGTTCAAGTATGTATATGGTATGTGTACTTACTTTTCAATTTACAAGCACTTTTACAAGTGAATTTGTTTGCTGTAATTTTCTGTTTTATTAGTCTTCGAATTTGTTTGAATCGATTGAAATGGAAATAAGTATGTAATTAAAGTAAGTACGTAAGTTATAACCAAGTTATTACAATAACTTAAACCCTGCCTTATGCTTGCCTGCCTACATACATCGTTTAGGCCTTGATTCATAGGTTGGATACTTAGGATACCTTAGTTTAGTAGTAATACTCAGGTCAAAATATCTTGAGACATTTTTCATGAAGGGAGAAATTTCAGTGAGAATTTTCCGCACAAGAGTCTTTGTGAGGCGATTTTATTTTTATAACTACATCACGGCATAAAGCGTACGGATCCATTTTCTGTATGAACCGAGGAGATGTGCGATCTTCTTCTTTCGCATTGGCAAAAATTTCATAAACATTTAACTTAAAATATTCGTCAAAATTCGCCATATCCAAACTTGAAAACTTACCATTTTCAGTAAACCAGATCAAATTAATAAAAGAGTAGTGGACAACTATATAATTAATAAAATTGACAACGATTTATTAGCAATACATTATTAACCTTTAAAAAAACAACTGTCAAAGTCAATGCCGCACGGCAGGTGAGAAAGACGGCAGCGCTGATAATGCTGTCGAGTGGTCCGCACCACTGGCACCACTCTTCAATTAACGCATACTTCATGCACGATAAATGACAAGTACGATATTCAATAACACTGTTCTGATATGGTTCTGATGAAATTGTTCGATTATTAAGTAGTTTTCGTGTACGACATCGTTTCTCACGTTTCAAAAACAGTCCGCTCGGATGTTACACTGAATCTTAATCTCCAGCTCGTATATATTTTCTCGGCAGTTTCAGACACATGTGCCAGACGTATTGATTTGGAAACCTTGTTAGGATGTTTTGTGTAATAACAATTACGATTGTTATGAAATCATGTGACAGTTAAGTGTTATACATACAATAAACTGTTCTCTGATCTGGACATATGGTAGGTATTTGGCTGCGCCGTCTACTTACCGTGATCTTGAAAATATGGATTGGACAATGAATCGAACTGTGTTATTTAGTAAACTTGTTGTTTTTGTCATTTATTTATTTATATTTAAATTTTATTTCCGCATAATGTTTAGATATGTCTTTGTTCTTCGCTCATTAAAATATCAGAAAAAAATGCTGTGGGACATTCTATTTTCATGTTTCGTTTTATTTTTAACCCCCGACGAAAAAAGAGGGGTGTTATAAGTTTGTTATATATGTACGTATGTATCTGTTAGAGTTTCTTATAACTAAATATAAAATAAGAATCAGTTTCTGTTTATTAGCAATAAGAAAAAGCACGAGCTCTACTAGATGCCTTTATTTCCATTTTTACGCAGAGAATAATTATTATTTCGTTCAAGATATTTTCCAATTCGTATTAATGGAAAATTTTTGTCGCTCTGTTAGATAAATTATAATTCAGAGGATAAACTTAATTGAGTAAACATATTGAATGTATTAAATAAACAAGATTGCTTATTTTATTTTATTTTTATGTTATTAATTCTTTAAAAAAGTTTAATACATAGAGAGTTTCAGTTTTTACGTCTACATTTAAATATTTAAATTTAAATAATATAATTTTGTTATATATACAGATAACAAGAAGTTGTAAGAAAGGAACTGTTGAAAATATTTGCAATAAAGCTACATTTTAGAAAGTTTAAATTTACCCCCGCGATCATGCGCCCTCGTTGTTAAATAATCGTGCAAGGAAATATTTCATATGCTTCTTTAACATTTATAAAGTAGAATTCGCGATAGCAACCGGTACCATGAAAAAAAATATTACACACAGAAAAAACAATTTCACCCTCCTTAATCTACTAATTAAATCAGCTCAACGAATCGATACATTTAAATGCATATTGCATTCACGTAGTTCACGTATTCAATTAGGGAATGGCTGGCATTTTCAGCGAGGTTTGCATGCAGGTAATAAAAACTATTTTCCGCATAAAATCAACAGCGTACGAGTCGAGTGCCATCACGATTTTTTTTTCAATACACCAGAAATCACGAGTAGGTAGGTACATACAATACTTACCACATTCACTTTTTAGTCATTTGTAAAAGAAATTTCTAGTTATTAGGTATTACCGATAGACTCTAATTATAAAAAAATTGGTAGATTAAATTACTACATAAACTATTTTGCCTGAAAGAATAATCGGTAAGTACAACGTGGTTACTAAATTAAACATAAATACTACGTAAGAGAAAGGTGCGACCGCTGGTGTAGTAGGCCGCTGGTGTAGTAGGCCGCTGTCTGACTCTTATTGTCAGTCGCCCGCGCATTTGCACATCGCACGCAACTTTGCAGTGCTATATATTATTATTTTAGTACTGAGAGATACTAAAAAAACCACACATATTTCATTATTTTTATCAAAGATAAAATTCGGCAGGTGCTGAAAAAATCACCTGGTACATATGCGGCACCGAAGTGCGAGGCGTATGCCCGATTGCGCAAGTCGGTCGAATCTATCGCCACATCGCTTCTATGAAATTGTGTTACTACGACGTTTTTTTGGCTAACTTCAAAGCGGCACATAAATATATGACAAGTACTGTGTATACATAAAAGAAGCTCACCTAACTTACACAAAATTATCTACTTCATTAGTTCCTCACAAAGTTCTTCAACAACGCATACTTGAATAATCGTTTTTGCACGATTTTCATTATTTCCTTTTTAATATACAAGTTGAGATTTTAGTAACCTGCCAAAATTTTTCTAGATGTTAATAAAAATATAGGTCAAAATTAAATATTCATAATCAATAATTATATCTTAAATATTTTTAACAAAATTTGGCTACCTTCTACATACATAGGCGAAAGGGCGGGGCAAGGGGCATGTGGGCGGGATGCGTGACGTGCACTGGCGCCCTCGCGCATGGTGACTAGTATATTGGTAGTTTTGGGAAAGGTTTACGTAGTCTTAACTGAATATTTTCCTATTGAAAGATACTAAAAAGGAACAAGACGGCCAACGGATTTTTATCAAAGGTCTTCATATTAAAATTTGGCTGGTCACTAAAACCTCAACCTGTATAAAAATCATGAAACATTATATTCCTTTATTTTAAGACTCAGTTTTTTTTTGCATATCTGGTGACTCCCCACCTTATTATATCTTTTTATCACAGTTATTCTCGGAACTTGTTACTGTTGATGTTACCCATGATCAAAATCACAAAAAAAAAATGTTATTATTGGGTTCAGCGATGACTAAATTATTTAGTCGATCGCCATTATCTTCTGTGTACAGACATCACTTTGTCACAGTGTTATAGTATGTACTAAAGATTAGCTAATATTTTTAAATTTTAATCTCCATACTTATCACTACTGTGTGCATTTTTCACAGATTTCACACTAATTATACACGGCGATTGTGTTGCATATTTTACGATATCACTGACCTTGTGATTTAATAGATTATTTAAAACTGACACATTTTTCAGCTTCGAGCCCAGCAACAGTAAATCGGTGTTCATTCGTGATTCGTGACAACGCTGTTTACAATCGGTTTGCATAGCATGAAATGTAGATCTTTCGTTAACCTTGTCGCGTTACATCGACTGTCAAATACTATGTACACGTTATGCCTATTCTTACTGTTACGTGTATAATTAATTTTGGAGTGTTCAATTATATAACGTCTGCTAGCGAGTAGACATTTCGAATGCCTGAGTTAATTACCGAACTTATTTGCGTCTCATATTATAATTGATTAAATATTATGTAATTAATTGATGTGCGATTATTCTTTAATTACTGTTCATTTTAAATTCATATAAACATCTTTCAGTTTAGTTGATTTCGTTAAATATATTTACCCCTGGCGGCCGCCCGCGGTTTTGCTCGCGTTCACTAGGCGCCTACTTACTACAAGTTTGTATTATTTCAGCCTTTACGCAAATCAGATTAGCACAGACTTATCACAACCAAAAGCTTGTTCCTTATTATAAAATTTGATACAGATCGGATTGTCGCTTTAGATGTGAAAACGTAACATACAGATAGACAGATACTTTCACATATTAGTTCTGATTCAAAATAAGGCAGATATGTTAATTAAATAATTTTGAAAGTAATGAAAACCTCGTAAACAGAGCAAATATAGAGCAACCATTTGCTCTAATCAGCTCAAAAATAGTACGTGTATACTACAGATCACACACGCAACAAAGAGAGGAATGAAGAAAGTTGAAGGAGGCCTACACCAAAATGGTTGAAAAAGGGTGAAGAAGAAGAATATGAAACTCAATATCAAATAAACCTCTTTGCCAAATAAAAAAAAAACTGTTGGAAAATACCGAAACTCTTGCTTGCATCAATCGCTCCAATCGGCCCTAAAATGGTACTCGCAAAACTAGAGATTTAATGGCACCTTTGTGCCAAGTCTCGAAAAAATCGATTAGATAACAACGACGATAGAGCGCGAAAAGACGGACAAACGGACGGAAAAACGGACGGACAAACGGACGGACAAACTACCATACTGACACGAGGTGCGTGGCCGTGAAGGAACCAAAGCATACGTCACAATACAATAATTTTATCCAGAGACTGTTAACCTGTCTCGGTTTCGTTTCACATTGTACTTTTATGACATTGACATTTACTTTTACTTTGGTTCTGTCGCCATTCTCCTTATGACCTTCGTTCACCCTATCACTGCCTTTGGTTTAAGAGTTATATTGGATGTAATAAACATCGCTAATAATCGTAGCCATAAAACAATGATTCCGAAGCGACACGTTAAGCGGTTCCAAAGCACCAATAAAATGAAAAACTCTGTTATGGTTACAATATATCCCGGCTGTAATTTTAAGTATTTGGGTTAGACAACATCTTCTCTTGTTACAACAAACACAATGATGATACTTATTAAAAAAAAAAACTGGTCTGAATACTACTACATCTTTCCACAATAGGCTAGTTGGCTAATTAAAAAAAAAATAATATAGAAGAGTTTTCTAAATATATTAATATTAATAAAAAAAATTAAAAAATAATTCGTTATTAACAAAGCTATGAATGTTTAAAATGTCCTGTTAGACAGAGAGAGCAATACCGCACGACGCATGTATGTGTGACGTCAGGCCATTTAAAATAATGTTAAATATCGTTCAGTATGAAAGAGACACAGATTAAATTTTAATACCTTATAATTTCCATATTCTTCAACCGACTAAAGTTTTGTTGACAAATTTTGTCTATTCTAATATAGTCTATTTTTATATTTCCTTAATAAATATTATTAATAAATAAATACCCTATTCAAGCATAGTCATACTTAGGTAGGTCACAGAAGTAGGTACCTTATACATTCGGCAATAATAAATAAACCGCACATACTGAAAATTTCGTATATGAACAATGTAACGAAACTCTCCGATATTACTAGGCTTAGAAAACAAAATATCGCTCGATGATATGAGCACGGGGGAGCATGAAAGTACACAACAGATTTGTAGGGCAAGTGAACCAGAAGAAGGGTCGGTCGTACCCTTGCTATTTGTTCAGGCGAGCTCGAGAGTTCGGTGGCTCGGCACCCCGCGGCTGTGCAAATCACTTTACGTGTTGAATTTGCGTGAATATCGACTCGGCCGTATTGAACGAGACATTGAATAAGTGACAATCACTGCCGGTGCTCTCCGCCATTTCGTTGGGAATACGTTAGTGACGTCACGTCATAGTAATTGTCTAACAAATGTGGCTGATTTGATTATTACTTTGTCGCGATTGGTAGACAGATGCAGGTAGAATATGAGTGCAAGAGGCTATGGATCGCCCAAGAAAAGCTCAACCAATTTACTAACACATACTATTCACTAAGACATTTACATATTGTAAGGAAAACAAAAGATATCGTTAGTTCCTTTCGCGCACATATGTAAATGTACATATGTTAGTAAATCGCTTGTGGCAGCTTTCCTTGGACTACTTATATGTATACCGACTGACTGACCGAATGGCTGGGTGGTTAGAGACCCTACTTGTTGATTCGAAGGTTGCGGATTCGGCTTCCGCCCGGGATAAATATTTGTTTGTTTAGTAACCCATAACACAAGAATAATACTTGTTTACTTTGGGACTAGATGGCACTGTGTAGGAAGTCCCGTTTATTATTAATAAATTATGTATATGACCGACCGATTAGCCGAATGGTCAGAGAACCTAACAGCAGAACCAAAGGTCGCAGATTCGATTCCCTCTCGGGGCAAATATTTGTGTGCATGAACATGTCTATTTGTACCGTGTGTAGGCTTAAAATATCTGTATATATCATCATCATCATCATCATCATCAGCCCGTGTCTCTCTACTGCAGGATATAGGCCTCTCCCAAGGCTCGCCACCACACACGGTCCTCCGCCTTTTGCATCCAATTACCGCCGGTATGGTGCTTCAGGTCATCAGTCCACCTTGCCGGAGGGCGTCCAACGCTTCGCTTCCCAATACGTGGCCTCCATTCGTGAACCCGTCTACCCCATCGGTTGTCGGTTCTACGGCAAATGTGACCGGCCCAATGCCACTTCAGCTTGCTAATCACTTCGGCTATGTCGACAACTTTAGTTCTTCGACGGATTTCAGTATTCCTGATTTTGTCCATCAAGGAAATGCCGAGCATAGCCCGCGGACACATGCGGAAATTTGTGGACCAGTATATATATATATACATATATATTATATATATTATAAGATATATATGAAGGTGTGTATCAGTATTTTAGTACCCATAATACAAGTAAGCTTTGGAGCAATGACTACAAAAGAGGCCCAACTTTTATATGCTTGTGTATGTATACTATACTAACCGTGTATTGACCGTCTATATGCGTCAACTAGAATCAGTTGTAACTCTATCTAAAGATGTATATAATCAAAGGATATGACGTAACTTCCTAAACAAAGACTAAGAAGGGCACATTTGATGATAGAAGGACTTTCAAATCTGCCGTAATATGTCAATTTTTAAGTGCGACGTCTATACATCTGAAAAACGGCATCGGCCTACAGTCAAAATATTTAAACTGGAAAAGTTACGTACTGGAAATTCTCTTGTAAAATTACGCTACCTATAATTCAATTACTAGTGACCATTGCACAAAACCAGCAACGAGTTATATTGCTAATATAGACTTTGTGTGTAAGTATTCCTTTTTGCGTTGAGATAGTACCAATAATTAATGGAATGAGAACGGTCTGACTAGTGCACGAGACTTTGCATGCGCCAGCCTTACTTGTCAATTAGCGCATTGGTGTAATTTCTGAACTGCGAATTTCGCAGACCTATTGTGGAGTAGACAATCTATTCAAGTTAAGCGTGAATCGTTCATTGACTTGTAAAACAAAGGAGGTTATTGACTATAGTTTGACCGAAACCGCTG